>CM059429.1:58481419-59041419 GCA_030390025.1 Squalus acanthias
CTCCTTTCAAGAAACAGTTAACTCCTCACTGAGGTTCAGTTCCACTGATGACCGGTTCTCCAATACCATGCTCAAGTAAACATTATTCATGCGTGATCCTTGGTAGAGGGGCGATCTGGACCAAAGCCTGCCCTCACCCCGCACAGTACTGAGGGAGTGCTGTAGTGTCAGAGGTTCTGTCTTTCAGATGAGGCATTACACTGGGGCCCTTCTGCCTGCTCAGGTGGACATTTAAGATTCCATGGCAATCTTCAAAGAAGTGTTAGAGCATTCTCTCTATATTCTGGTCAATATTTCTTCTTCAACCAGTACCACCAAAAACAGTTCAACTAGTTATTCCTTCATTTCCTGTATGTGGGACCTTGCTGTGTGCAAATTGGTTGCTACGTTTGCCTATATTACTTTTGACTTGTTCTCACAGTCAGTTACTGATTGATTGTAAAATGTTGTGGGACATCCTGAGGGTGTGATGAGGTGGTATCATTCTTACAATAACAATTAGTTTTTATATACGTTCTTTGACAAACGTCCTGGAGCACTTCACAAATAGGCCCAAGGAAAATTGGCACTGAGCTAGGAAGAGAGATTAGCAGGGAATGATCAAAAGCTTGGTTAAAGAGATGGGTTTTGAGGAGATTTTTTGAGGTGAAGGGAGTTCCAAAGTGTAGGGTTGAGGCAGCTGACATCTCTCCCATCAATTGAAGGCAAAAGGGTGGGGATGAACAGAAGGCAGGATTCAGAAGAGCAGAACATTCGGGTGAGGATATAAGGCTGGAGGAAACTGTAGAATTAGGGTGCGGCAAGGCCATGGAAGGATTTATAGGCGAGGATTAGAAAGCAATGTATGTTGGCGAGCATGAGGTGTGATGGCAAGCAGGACAGGATACATGTGGCAGAGATTGAAGTTCACGGAGGATGGGAGGCCAGCAAGAAGAGAGTCAGCTTAGTTAATTCTGGAGATAATCGAGGCATGTACAAGGGTTTCAGTGACTAGGGGGTGGAGCCTTTTTTTTTAAAGAGTCAACTGACTGCTTAGCTAAAGTTACATTGAGATTACCACTGGATACACAGGAAAGGTGGCACAAGCACCAATGTGAAAGCAGCTTAAATCATGCTTCACACATACACAATCGAAGAAAGAGGATGTCATTGTGCAGTGTTGCATTTCTGGACTAATATGATCCTATTGTACATGTGTGACACACATACAAAGATCTATACAATGGAGCTTACAATTCCTCAGGTGGTTAATTGGGCAGAGGTATCCAGCACAAATTAGGCACCTTTCTACAGGAGGAGAAAGTTGGCTTTTGAGACCCCAGGCCACTAATGAATGTCCTCGTGGTGAGCACTGGCTGAGAGTTGGTTGTGTACCTACCCCCATAAACAAGGAATGGTGCGTGGCACAGAGAAAGAATCGAAATGAAGATTTTTTTTTTACCACAAATAAAGTAGTGCATTTGCTTGTTAGTATGTAAGTATCTGCTTTTTTTTGATTGGTGAACCTAAGATGCAAAATCTTTCATGACGAGGACTACATGATGTAATGCTGTTAACTTGCATTTTCCATCTGAAAGGAGAATGCTTCTAAAACATGATGCTGAAGAGAGGAAAAGCCCAATTGATTAGGAATCTTTAGAGGAGGAGAGGTTACAATTTTATTGGTGAACTGACCGTACAGCTAATTGCCGCACTACAGAAAATAAGAAATATGTAAATACTGGAGATCTGAATAAAAGCAGAAAATGCTAGAAGTGTATAGCAGGTCAGTTGGCATGAGTACTGAAAAAGGATGTCAGCCTAAACGATAACTTGATTTTTCCTCTTTTTTGGGGGGATGCTGACAGACATGCATGCTGTGTACCTCTGTACTTTTTTGTTTCCATTGCGCCAATAGAGTTTTTTTTTTTGTATTTTATAACGATGCTTCTGGCACAGAGAAATTGAAATATCTGTCTCCTCCTCAGAACGCCGTCAGATTCTTGAGCACGATTATCCTTTCTAAAATCTGTTGGCTGCTTCTAATTATTTTCTCTTCATCTAGATATTTGGTCATTTCATTTTTAATTCTAGATTCCTGACTTCGCCTCATTGATGTAAAACTAACTAATTAGCCGGGTTAACGCTGTCTCCCTTTTCAAAAATTGATATTACATTGGCCACACACCAGTCTTCTGGCATACATCCACACACAATAGAACTCTGAAATATAATCTTGAGGGCCTCCTCTAATTCTTTCCCTATTTCCCTTAGGATCCTTGGATGTATCCCCACAGGTCTTGACACTTGTCTTCCTTTAGCTTAACTAACTTCTCCAGTACTTTCCTTTTATTTATTATAATATCACTCCTTTCACTTTTAACCAATTCAGATTTACCTACTCCCCAATATCCTTCTCTTTTGTAAACCCTGATAAGAACTTCTTTCCAACAGTTTCCATTTATCTTCGATTAACTCGCTATCATCTCTTGGATCGCAACTCGCATTTAACAATTCTGTTTATTGATATTTTTGTAAAATGCTTACTGTTCTTAATGGTCTGCTGTAAAACTTTAGTGAGTAATAAGTTAGGTATGTGGAAGCAAATGACTTGTACTCACATCTAAAGGTAATGCTACATGAATTTGGTTAATGTTGACTCACTTTTGACGACATGAGGTCTGGAATACACATATTTAAGGATGTTTGAACCCTAGAAGGCATAGAACATAAAGGTATTTTTAAGTTTGTGGCAGGAAGATAACACTGAAGTAGAGACCAGAATCCTCAATGCCGGAGTCACCTTTTTAATTTAACAATGTACATGAAATGATTTTGGAGCTTGCAGGGCTTCCCATGCTCCTGAGCCTCTGGGGAAAAGTCAGGTCTGAATGAGACTGGAGGCATGGAATTCACAATCTTCAATTTGGCTACCAGCAATCGTAGCCACCAAGAGACATTATGCAGTCTAAAATTATCTAGATATAAAGGGGTGAGCAAGAAGTATGTTGAATGTAAAGCTGCTTTTATGCCACTATTTAGTAGTTGTGTCTTGTCTTATCGTGTGGGTCTGTGCAGTTGGTGGCAACCCAAAGTAATCTTGCCAGATTTGCTAAGGCTGGCAGCACTAGCGCAGGTCTTGTTAAATGTAAAAGAAACTTGAGAAGTCTCATGAAACAAAGGAGGAAAGAATTAATAGAACAGCTGGAAGGTAGAAAAAAAGAATTGCTCAAAGATAGAAAAAAATCTGAAGCAACAGTAATAAAGCCTAGAAGGCTGAAACCTGCTGGCCATTACTTCAGAGCAAAAGAGGAACCGACTTCAGAATGATTATTCTGGGAAGCAAAGCATGAAAATAAAAAGGGAGGTCAGCCTAATTAACTACAATATTCAACTTGTATGGGGTACAGAAATTCTCCTAGAAGAATTACCATCATGTATGATAATTAAGAGGTGTGGAGGACAGTCAGAGGAGCTGTGACGATAGTTGACTGATGAAGTCTGAAGCAGGAAAATACAAAAAGTACAGAACAAGCATTAAGGTTCAGGTAATACTGAGTGAAAACTGCAAAATACTACATTTAAAATAGAATCTGAAGGAATGAATGAAACAATTAAAGCCTACTGATACAAATACAAAATTGTAAAATAGAATAAATTAAGAATAATTTACCAAAACCATGCAGGAAATATCGAGCTAAAGAAACATACAGGAAAGGTGACCTTCCACAATGAGCTATAATTTAATTACCATGGATAATTATTGAGAAAAAGTCTCAATTAATTAATTAAATCAGTTGTGCCAAGGGAATGTATTCCTACACTGAAAGTCATAGATATTAATGAGTACATAACGGAAGTTAAATGTGAATTTAATTTAAATGCAACTGAAATTTATGTGGCTGTTTTTCTGTCAGTATTGTAATGACTAGCTAATCTTTCATATACCAAATTTTATCATTTTAATAAATTCAAGATTCAAACATGCCTAACCTAGTTGTCCTAAGAAATTGGTAGTGGGCTGCTGTAGTCCTTATTCGAATATATAATTGCATTGAGTGCTAGTCAAGTGAACTGCTTTGTCCTGGATGATGTCGAGCTTGTGTGTTGCAACTGCACCCATCCAGGCGAGTGGTGAATATTCCATCAAGCTCCTGACATGTGCCTTCAAATGAATTATTGAGTGCATTAGCTAATCCAGGACAGTTAAAGTATTTGTTACATGTACTCATGGCCACCCTCCCCCTTCTCAATGTACTGTTTTGGATTATTCTTGGTGCAGCGAATAATGATTTACAAAGTACGTTACTCCCAAATGGTGCATCATTCTTCACATCCTCCATATTGTACCTATTCCTATCCTCCTGCTCTTTGACTTCAGTTTGGTTCGAGAACAGGAATTCTTTCCTCAAAGAAAAAGAATTGCTCAGAAAATATGTTCATTTTAGTTCATCTCCCAAGTAAGAGATGCCTTGCATAGCTTTCCCCAATGGTTCAGCTGAATGCAAGATAGTGAGTAGCTGAGCCCAGCAAAATCCCAGATTCAAACCTGTGCTGAATTAGTTGGCAGTAAGGTGCTATAGTTGATCTTTATGGGAAAACTGCACCGGGTTCCTATTCTGATTGCTGTCCAGCAACCCCTGCTGGAAGTGGGCGTGAGGTTGTTGGGTAAGGACAAGATCAGGCTTGACTGTGATATCCCTCTGTAGTTCAATATTCTCCCACACCTTGCTCTCAAGATTTACATGTAAAGTACTAGAGGGTGCTAGTTAAACCATATCCCATCAGTCAATAATTCAGGAGAGGAAGAGAGGAGGGAAACAAAGTCTTAACTGCTTTTTAAATGCAAATAGAGAAATGCTTTGTACTGAAAGTACTCACGAGACTTCCCTCCTTTTACTTGATGTATGCTGTAAAAACTAGTGAGATACTATGCCTTTAGTTTACATGTTGGCTTTCTTTCTTGAACAAAACAGAGTGTATAATCTGCTTGTAGCACTGAGGAAGGAGAAGCCCAATTGAAAGGGCTGGCACACCATGGAACCTTTATCTGATGCAGTTACCTGATGTGCCTGGTAGGCGGAAGATAGAAATTGAGAGATGCAGAGAAGGAAGCAGTCGTAAGTTAGTACTCTGCGACCACATGTTTTCGATCTATCCCTTTTTCATTTCTGTAGTATTTAATGCCTTCAGTATCGCTGCCCCATAGTTTAAAAGTATCCTTTTGTATCCTCTTTGATCTGTCACAATGACCAAATTCAGATGGTATACAGATAACCTAGTTTGAAGAGCGGGCACTACTGCATCCAAGGTGAATTATCTGCCTTTGCTAAATTGAGTTCAGTGTCTGCATAACTGGTAATTTAATCTTTACTGTACCACATTATAAATATTAAATGACTAGCAGCTATCCATCTGACTTCGATGCACAGCTGCTTGTTTAAACAGTGCCTTGCTTCTGACTACAGGTAGCACAATGCATCAGCTATTATATTTCCAAACCCATTCAGATCTGTATTCCCACAAGCATTCAGAAACCTGCTTGCAGATAATTTGCTACAATATTGGTGTTACTGATGCATTAGGATTTTTTTTAGCCAGAGAACTTCACATCCGCAAATATTACAATCCAACAGAGTGTTGCAGGTTGCCAATTAATTTAGAATATATGGAGGTGTATTTATTTTCTTTAGACTGGAAGCATGTCCATGGAAATGGCCATCTCCCTGGGTTTGCATGTTTTGCTTGTGCACTGCGATGCTGAAACAAACACTGATACAGCAATGAAGCTAAACAAATGTCAAGCTGGCTGTACTAGTGTAGCATCAATCCTAAAGTACACAAATAAAAGCTCACATTTTTAAAAAATTTAAAATAAATTTTAAACTATTTGAATCTGTTTACCATGTTGTTTCTTTTCTGTTTGGACCTGGTTTTATTTTAACTTCAGTTTTCCTCTTTTTCCACCTAATCACACCCATCTTTTGTAAATATATAATTGTTGAGCTCCTCCTTTCTTCCTCTTGGTTTCCACTCTCCCTTTTGGAGGTGGGAGCAACTTTTTTTTTTCCAAAAAAAGGAGGTAAAAAAGGGCCATTTCTTTTCAATCAAAAGTCAGAAGACTGGCTCAGTAAGCATTACTGACCTGCAAGGGTTCCAGGTTTGATTTCCTGCAGCAGATCTCTGGTAGGAAAGCAGCAGTTTTGTTGCTACAAATGGATTCGATGCCAGTAGGCTGGACAAAAATGAGAAGTCGCACAACACCAGGTTATAGTCCAACAGATTTATTTAATTTTACAAGTTTTCGGAGCTATCGCTCCTTCGTCAGGTAAGTTAGCAATGAGAGAATCTCCCAGAATTCACAATTTAAACCCAGACAAAATCTATTCACATTATTCGCTACAACAAAGAGCACAGCCAAGACAATGAGATGTGTCCCAGGGGGTCCAGCGTGTCAAACCACCTGCTGGCTGCATATCCTGTCAATTTGTGTTCTTGTGTTTTTAAAAAACTGGAGGGAGAGGAGACTTTATCCAGGATTACCAAGTTTTCTATTCAATAACTCCCTGCTGAAAGTGCATATGTCTAGATGTCAATGAAAACAGCATCCAGCTTATCTGTGATTCCCTGTCTGATTGGCCTTCCAAAGGGTTACTGACACTTGAACTGCATCTCTGCCTGAAAGGGAGGAGAATTTTTTTTAACTTTTCACATAAAGCGAACATGTATAGAATGTGCATAGAATTATAACACTGAAACAGGTGTTTAGCCTCCATGCGATCAGCAGTCCTAATCCCATGTGCTCGATCTATTCACTATCCCTTTATCCTCCTTTCCTTCAGCCACCTATCTAAGCTATTGTTAAATGTTGACATGGTCTCTACTTCAATCACCAACATTCCACACTCAACCCTCTGTTTATATACATTAAAAAAAAGTTTCTCCTGTTCTCTATCCTATATCTCTTACATTTAATCTTATATTTGTGTCGTCTCATTCTAGATCCCTTCAGTCATTGGAAACGGTGACTGGGAATTTCCCCGGAGCTTCCACTGCTGCAACACCGTCCCAAGTGCGGCAGATTTCATTTACATGCGTAAACGCCGTCACATCAGCGGAACAGGAGCAGCTCTGAGGAAACTCCTCTGTCAAATCGCCCCATAATCCCCTCTGCACCAATGAAAGTCTTTGTATTTTCTCATACCGACCAGCATCTTAGTGAATCTGCATTATACCCTCTTTATTGCCTCAACATTCACAACAGTTAATGCTGACACTCTCCTTTCCATACATTCCAGGCAGAGTGCTGGGTGAGTGGTGTGCAAGTACACCTCCCACTTCCCGACGTTGCTGTTACAGTTCACTAGGCATAATGTCATTGCCAACAAACATGGCCTTTATTTGTTGTAGGACAATTTAAACACTAAGCTAGCCTTTAGGCTTGCCTAGTGTCCAGTGAGTGTTTTAGGACTAAATATGCATAAACTATTAACATTTCACCTTCAGCCATACTTGCCAGTAGCACGGTAAAGTAAGCCCACTTATGGCCCGATCTTACCACTAACCCGAACTATTCCTCTGGTTAGTCCACTGTTCTTGTATGTCCAAGTTAATTGGAAATTTGCTAAAGTTTCAAATGTGTTGGTGACTGATGTCTTCCAGCTTCTGCTCAAGCTCTGGAAGATGGTCACTTTCCCCCCATTGGTTAGGTTGCAAATCTTGGGCCACTGTCAGCCAGTTCCTTTGCATAAATGCAGATTGAGCTGTCTTTGAAATCTGAAAATGTGTTGCTAACTCTTCCTGACAATTTTGGCAGATCTCCGTCTCTGAAAACACTTTTATATTTGGTGTTTCTGTCGGAGACCAATATTGGCACAGTAGCTCTGAGTTTACATTAAGGCAACTTAAAGGTGCAGGTCAACAGTCCTGCCCTTGAGCTATGGGAGCCAGTTTTAGCAATATAAACCTGGGGAAGCTGAGCACAGATGCTGCTCTTATGACCAGAAGCATCAAATATTTCCCTTTGGACCATGTTGAGCCTTGTTTGAGGAAAGACATTTGAGGTTTTTGTCATCGTCCTATCACCAATCTCACTACTTCAAGTTAAACTTGCATGCTGTTGCTCTACTTATTACCTAACCTTGAGACAGCAGTCTCAAGGTTAGTCCTTTTGTGGGACATCTTATTTGGATTAAATTTTAAAACAAATTAGCAATCCTTCCCCCTCCCCTCCCCCCACCAACCCAAGGGAAGGAATGTGGTGTACCATTTAAAATTAGGGATCAACTCGTGATGGGTGAAGAGAAGAATACATGGATTCTGCCCAATGAGTGAAATAACCTTTCCATGTAAAGTCCATTCTACAATCCTGTACTTTGCAAGGAGATTGCCTGTGTTTTTGGTGCCTTTAGTGCAGCTGCAAAGGGGAGCCTGATATTCTCTGGCTGCAGCATTTAATAAGAATGATGTGCATGTTACATGCATTCCTTTGAAGAATATTTTTGGAAAAAAGAGTTTGCAACAAACGTTTCCAAAAAAAATGCATGTCTCAAAGGGCCGAATGGCCGACTCCTGCTCCTATTTTTCTATGTTTCTATGTGGTATTCATGCTGCTTCCACCAGGTAAAATGGCACATGGAATTTGAAAAGGCTTGATGATAGACTAGTGAAGGGTACAGTTTGGAATATGGGTAGCTAAATCTCTTTTTAAACTTGCTGGCGAAGGAAATTAAATTTTGCTTTGAAAAGCAACTAGATCACACATGATTCAAAAAAGTACAACTGTAGAAGATAAAAGATTGCTAAGTATAAATTAATGAACTACTGGAAACAAACACTGTTCAAAAAATATCAAACTTCAGCACGAGAACAATTTGAGCATGGCTATGAATCAATACTGCTATTGTTAGTGTGCCAAATGCAAACCCATTTTAACTCCTGACAAGCCTCAAGCCTAAAGGACCAATGGTTTTAGAGGTCACTGATTTTGGTTCACATGCCCCTATTTCATATCTGTTTCAAGTATGTCCAGCCTCAGTTTAAATGATTGAGTATTTGTTCATGGGTGGAATTAGTGTCTTTGCATGGCTCGCACAGGGGAGGGGGGTCAGGGTGGGATTTAGAAATGTTTAGCATTGTGTTTCAGAGTTGGGATTCACAACAGCCAGAGTTCATTGGCAGGTTATAGTAAGCTGGATACTCGAGCTCGGGGTCAAGCCTCTATGGGAGTCTGAAGCGATCTCAAAGCAGAGGCCCATCAGGGGGTTACTTTAGATCTTTGTGTGTTGTGAAAAGTAGGAAAGAAAAGGATAATGTAGTAAGCAGGAAGACGTCATGTGACAGTTGAAAACTAAAAAGAAAGACTTGCTTTTATATAGTGCCTTTCACGACCACTGTGTCCCAAAGTGCTTTGCAGCCAATGAAGTGCTTTTTGACGTGTAGTCACTGTTGTAATGTAGGAAACCCGGCAGCCAATTTGCACACAGCAAACTCCCACAAACAGTAATGTGATCATGACCAGATAATTTGTTTGTGATGTTGATTGAGGGATAAATATTGGCCGGGACACCAGGGAGAACTCCCCTGCTGCTCTTCGAATAGTGCCTTAGGATCTTTTACGTCCACCTGAGAGAGCAGACAGGCCTCGGTTTAACGTCTCATCGGAAAGTCGGCACTCCCTCAGTACTGCACTGGAGTGTCAGCCTAGACTTCTGTGCTCAAGTCCCTGGAGTGGGACTTGAATCCACAAGCTTCTGACTCAGAGGTGAGTGTGCTACCAACTGAGCCATGGCTGACACTGTGAACTACTGTGATAACAATTTATAATTTTGATAACTATAGATGACAGTACAAGGAAAATAAAATTTCATCTAGTATTGGGGAAACTGAAGGTTAATGAAATTGTTGGGACAAATTCCAACATTACAGTGGGTTTATGAAAAATAGTTTCAAAACATTGCTTGAGATGGCTTCCACATTTGCCTACATCAGTCAATGGATTGAAAAGTAATTAATCGAGTAAAGTGCTTTTGAGACCTTTTGATGTCAAAACAACATTATTTATCCTAATAGGACACCCCATATAAATGAGGAAAATGTTTGTCTAGATTGTCCAAAGCTCTGTTGCTCATATCCTATCTTGCACCAAATCTCACTCATTCATCATAGCCCTCCCCATTGACTTACATTGGCTCCTGGTCCCCCACCACCTCAAATTTAAAATCCTAGGTGGAAAAATTCATGTTCGCCACCAAAGTTGCCGGTACTGGCAACAGCAGTTAGCAGCCACTGGAAAAGGCTAACTGAGTGAAATTTGTTTGGGGGGCATGAAGATGGGTGGCGCAGCGCTCACCTTTCGTGCAATGCTGTCCTGGTGGCGTTGCTGGAGGGATCCGGGGTTCCTGTCCAGGTCCGGCATTGCAGCTTCCCACGGCCTCTGAGCGAAGCTCGCAGGGAACTGTGGGTAATGAAGAGGTCTGAGAATTAAAGGGGCCATGCACACTGAAGCAATACAAAATAAAATGCAGTGAATCAATAGAGTTTTCAGCCCTTTCTGGCTTTTAAGAAATATTCAATATTTTAAAGAAGTTTTAAATGTAAATATTCAGCTGTTAAAGCTGAATTACCTTCCTAATCTCAACAAATGGGAAAACTGCCTCAGCACTAACACAAAAGGGGCACCTAGGGTCGTCTCATACAGCATTCCAGCTTTGTGCAGGGGGTCAACACTAAGAGCGGCCCCCTACCCACAGGGGCCAGGAGGCCCTCCAGAAAGAACGATGTGGGAGTACATCACTAAGGTCGTCACTGCCAGCAGTATCGCCCCACCACCTGGCTTCAGTGCCCAAAGAAGCTTCATGACCTCAGACCACTGGTCAAGGTCAGTGAATGCATCTTCAAAAGCCATCTCCTACCAACTGCACTAATAGCCTCACACACTGCTCAATGCACAACCCCCAATCACTCACCTACCAACAATCTGCACCAATGACGTGGCACATCTCCCGTTCCTAGCCTCACCTCACCCCATTGGAGGAGACGGTGCAGGCCATTCTTGGCAGGGTTGAGCCCTTGGCCAGCGGCGGGGCAAAATGGTTAAAAGATGCTGGTATCCTCATATGTTATCCTCCTTCTGGCATGCACCTCTTGCTTTCCTGCCCTCCCATCAGCACAACTCCACCCTTGTGCCTTCCTCATTTCACACACCCAAGAAATGTAGCCTACCCAGCCAGTGGGTCAACAAGAGGCTGCAGCCTGCCCAGCCAGTAGGACAACAGGCGGATGATTCCATCCCGGATATCCCGGCCACAAAGGGACTGTCTGGGTTGCGTCCTTCCATCTGATTCCTCCTTTGGCTGTGTCTTCCTCTTCCCTCTGCAAGCGGATGTTGTAAATGTGAAATAACCGTGAAATGCTGGAAATACTCAGTTGGTCAAGCAGCATGTCGACCTGAGACGTGAACTCTGTTTTTCTCTCCACGGATGTTGCATGACCTGCTGAGTATTCGCAGCATGTTCTGTCTTCTCCAAGGCCTTCATTTACCATCCGAGCCCTTGCAAGTGCCCAGCAGCACTCACTACACACTTAAACTTTTCACATCTATTGCAGCAAGCCACCATTTCAATAAAATCAAAAAAAAAAGTCCAAACCCTTAAATTCAAACTTACCTGAATAATGTGTGTGACCCTTTAAGAACTGCAGACATCGTCACTGTCAGCCTGCTTGCACGCATGGTTAACCTGGCATGCTTAGGACCCAGCGCTGAATTCAGCGCTAGGGTCGAAGTACGTGTTGGCGACATTAAGACGGCGATTGACAGCGCTACCAGTTACCGGCAGCGCAAAGGGGGAGAGGAATATGGCGGCCACCGCAGGATCTGCCACCAGCTGGCGAGAGAGTGACGGCCACCATTTTTTTGCCATTTCATGGCACTACGGAGTGGCGCTCAACAGATGAATTTCTAGCCCCATGTTTTTAAATTCTTGCATGATCTCGCCCTTCCCTCTTTCTATAACCACCTCCAGCCCTACAAAACCATGCCCTCCTGTTCTGTTTGTCTGACTCTGACCTCTTGTGCATCTCCCTTCCTTCCTTTGCCGCACCATTGGTAGCCACCTAGGTCTCTGAAATTCCCTCCCTAAACCTCTCCTCCTCCTAGACATTCCGAGAAACCATCCTAATCTTTCTCTTTCTTTTGCTCAGCATTTGTTTTCTCACCCCTCTGTGAAACACCGTGGGACATTTTTCTATATTAAAGGTGCTAAACAAATGCAAGTTGTTGAAGAAAGAAAAAAGTGCAGTGGAACATGGGCTTATCATAATTTAAGTTATGGCTGCACCCTTATTACTTTGATCACTTTCATTGCAGTACACAAATGTAGAGTTTGCAGCAGTGGTGGATTTAATAATGACTGAAAATGATGCAAGTGCTGAAGGAAATCGATTTGTTGTCTAGGGTTGTAGGGTTAGCTTCAGCAAGCTAACTTTTTGCACATGATTTAGGGCCTTTTCTGACATTTTGAAGCTGACTAATTCTGGGTGTTGTAAATCTGCTATTTTTTTACATTGCTATTTTAATGCTATTCCCATCTTATTTCCAAATACTGGCAATTCTGAGTACAGTGAGATGAATGTTCTATTAAATCCATTTAATACATTTTCACCAGTGTACCGTGTCATTTCAAGAGTGGTTGCAACCAATCTGGAGGAAAATAAAACTTCACATAAGACAGCAGCCTAAATAGTTTGGGGCAAGTCCAAAACGTTACCTTGAGGAACATGAGAAGATTTTAAAATCTGCTTGGCTCAGTTGCTGGTACACTTGCATCTCAGTCAGAAGGTTGAGAGTTTAAACCTCATTCTACACTTGAAGATGCAAACTAGGCATTAGTTCAGTACTGAAAGTGTATCTGAGGTGATGTCTTTCAGATGAGATGTTAATCTGAGGCTTTTTTCCAGATAGATGCAAGAGGTCCTCTGGCACTATTCGAAGATGAGTAGGAGGTTGGTGTCTTGGCCAAAATTCATCCCTCAACTAAACAAGAGTCAGTCTGCTGGATTTTTTTTTTAGGATCTTGTGTGTAAATTGGATGCTGGGTTTGCTTGCAATGACTGCACCTCAATAGTAACACATTGACTGTGAAACGATTTGAACCATCCTAAGGATGTGATCAGCTCTATATAAATGCAAGTTTGTTCTTTGGGGGCAAACACTAGATAGAAATATCTAACTGTGACTCTGAAATTGACAGCCTATTTTCATTTTTTTCTGCCTCCAGTTTGTGCTCAAATAATGGGTGAAGTGTGATTGAGCAGTTCTGATGGTCTTCCCCCACTCCTTCCCCTCGCAACTGATCTGTTTGGCTCTGAAAACTTCAATCCAGTTTCCAAGCCTCCAATCTGAGTGTGGGGGGGGGAAATAGATTTTTCTCGTGAAACTCTGACCAGCTCGCACAATGGTTGAAACACTGACAGTAGGCATGGATATTGATCCTGTATACATGAGATTGATCTAAGACCGTTCTACAGGACCTTGCACCTCTCAAATTTACATTGAAGTTGTGCCATCGGTCCCCGCCGGCGAAGGGCAAGCGTGTGCACTAATTGGCCGTGACTTTTCAGCCAGCCTGTGCTTGCGCTTCCCTTTTGCTGCCAGTTCTCACAGTATTCATTGGTTGCATCATGACTTCACTATGAAAATGGTGTACTCAATGTCACCACAGAAACATGCTGTTGTCATCACAAAGGACCATTTATTAGCCCCATTAAGAATGGCAACAGCCAAGATACAGTGGAAAAATGTATCTAACCAGCAGGCAAACCTTAAATGTAGTCACTGGCTGTGGGAGATCTGCAACAACAACAAAAGCAACTTGTATTTATATAACACCTTCAACGTATTAAAACGTCCCAAGGCGCTTCACAAAAGCCTTACCAAACAAAATTTGACACCAAACACATAAGACATTAGAGCAGATGACGTAGGTTTTAAGGAGCGTCTTAAAGGAAGAAAGAGGGATAGAGATGCGGCGAGGTTCAGGGAGGGAATTCCACAGCTTAGGGCCTCCGCAGCTGAAGGCACGGCTGCCAATGGTGAAGTGATTAAAATCGGGGATGCTCAAGAGGCCAGAATTGGAGGAGCACAGATATCTCGAAGGGTTGTAGGGCTGGAGGAGATTAGAGATAAGGAGTGGTGAGGTCATGGCGGGACTTGGAAAACTAGGATGAGAATTTCAAAATTGAAGTGTTGCTTAACCGGGAGCCAGCGAGTACAGGGGTAATGGGTGAACGGGACTTGGTGCGAGTTAGGACATGTGTAGCAGAGTTTTGGATGACCTCAAGTTTACGGAGGATAGAACATGGGAGGCTGGCCAGGAGTGTGTTGGACTAGTCAAGTCTAGAGGTAACAAAGGCATGGATGAGGTTTTCAGCAGCAGATGAGCTGCGGTAGGGGAGGTGTTGGCAATGTTAGAGGTGGAAATAGGCAGTCTTGGTGATGGCGTGGATATGTGGTTAGAAGCTCATGTCAGGGTCAAGTATGACACCAAGGTTGCGAACAATCTAGTTCAGCCTCAGACATTTTCCACGGAGAGGGATGGAGTCAGTGGCTGGGGAACAGAGTTTGCGGCAGGGACCAAAGACAATGGCTTCGGTCTTCCCAATATTTAGTTGGAGGAAATTTCTGCTCATCCAGTACTGGCCGTCTTTACTGCACTACAGCTTAAATATAAATGCACTGTAAATTAAATGTTTTCATTTTGAAACAGCACCATACAGTTAGCACAATAAATGGTTGAAATAGCACTTCAAATGCTTAATATTTTGTGTATTTGCCATTTGAAATGCATTTAGTCAGATGAAGTAACAATTTTATTGTAGAATATTCCTTTTTTTTTTAAAAAACACAGCATAAATACTCTGGCAGAGCAGCAGATATCTTAAAAAAAAATTATAACCTGCTTCTACATTGTTAGGATCACAGGGTCAAGTATTAGTAGTGGCTGACCCAGAAATCCATCAACCATGTGGTGATGAGTTTTTCTCTCAGAAGAGCTACTTGATAGACCATACTATTTTAACAGCTTTACTATATCCAGCTGTGATTTATTTGCTGCAGCCTACATCCATTCTGGATAGTTGTCTGGTGTCATTGTGATTACTATGGAAATTGAACCATCTGTAATGTTTCTAATAGTGAATTGGTGACAGAATTGTAAATAATGTTTTAGCCTGTGGGCAGAGTTTTGGTTCATTTTTCTACCTTACAATCCAAGTTAGCTTTATGCAGAATCATAGGTTCAACACTTGCATAGATTCCAGAAAGGGTATTTTATTGTCATGACAACTTGAGTCCACCAATCTTGCAGAAGATCCGAAGCTGATTTGAAGCCAGAGGAGTGTATTAAAGAGAAAGGAGTGTTAGCTTGAATTATGTTAGTCTTCAAGGCACTCAATGTCATCCACTTAACACAAGTCTGCTTCCACTTGTGTAAGGAAATGTCTCCTAACATACTAAAAACCTGCTTCATCAGATCCCTTATACTAGTTCCTCTCTTCAGTATCTTGACAAAACAAGTCCAAGGAAAAGATTTGATCCAGATCAAGATAAGTTTTTTTAATTAATTATTTTTATTTGAGAAATGGTGTTGCTGGGGAATGAAAACTTAATCCCACTTTTGACATTCGCTGTCTCTGTTTGGTACTCCAAGGATATGACCAGTTGCAATTTAACACTGTCTACTCTGCATCAGTGATGTATCTTAATCCCAACACTAGGGAGAAAGAACTTGCATTTATATAGAACCTTTCCGAACCTCAAGAAGTTCCAAAACTATTTCCAGCCAATGAATTACTTTTGAAGTGTAGTCAATGTTGTAGTGTAGGAAACATGGCTGCCAATTTGCGCACAATAAGGTCCCACAAACAGCAATGAGATAATGACCAGATAATGTGTTTGTGATGTTGGTTAAAGCACCCTTTGCTGCTTCAGTGTGACTTTCTGAATCATCAGCAGAGTCCTCAAATGTGATTTTTGTGAGCCTTCGCCAAACGTATTACCTTCAGCTAAGATGAGAAATCATCTATTGGAGTGAAAGTTACCCAAGTATTTAAGATGCAACTGTGTTTTGAATTAAGTGTGTCTGATATCTGGAGCCAAAAATAATTACAGTTCAAATGGAACTAGTGTTTCTTGTTGAGACGAGCCCTTTTTTTCCCCCTTAATTCGGGGATTGATTTAATCACCAACATCCTCGAGTAGTTTCTAACAATGAAGCTTGAAAGTAATTTAGTTCTGTTTGAGAATGAGTCGGTCACAATATGTCTCAGTATCTTGAAATCTGTCTGCAGCACCGCATGGATTGATAACTTGTAGGAAATTACATTAGTAACATTTGGCCAGTTAATTGCCTGTAGATCTTTAATCTTGTAATTACAGAATAAATAACAACCAGTAGCACTGATTTGTCTGTACTGGCCTCTTTAACTCAACTTGATTTGTAATTAGCATGAAGAGCAAATTCTGTTTTAAATATTTTCAATGGACCTGTACCTGCAAAAGATTATTTCAATCAGAGCGTATAGTATATTTTCAGCCAAATCTGAAATGTTAATTATTGCAGTACTTGAGATGTTATAATAAATGTCTAAATGTCTTTTTCTGCTTGATAAAGCATTGAACATTTTAATATCAAACATCCTGTTTAACGTACTATAATAGCAACATTCAGTCCACTTCCATGAACTGGAGATCTCCAGAAATGGATCATTGAGGCTTTAAAAAAGGCTCATGCAGGTGTAAAATAACTGTTGTTACATTGGTCCTTGCTTGGATTCTGAGGGACTGGCACCTGTGAGCATTTTAAGAAGATGCAAAAAGCAGGATGTGGTGAGGCAGTGATACCACAGCAGCTGACGTGTTGAAAACTTGAGACAAACGGTTCCAAAGCACAGTACTACAAATATTTGGCCATTTTCTTTACAGAATTATATTTTCAAAAATCAGACGGGAGCCAACAATCTTGTATCCATTCATGAGACAAAGTTTGCTAGGATTTATGTCTCCTTTTACTGGAACCATGGTAAAACTCTAAAATAAAATATCCTATACTATTTGCACATTTTTCATTATACTTTCTTTCCACTCCTCCTCATCCTCCTATCTGCCAGGAAAAAAAAATGAAAAGTGAGTGGCGATCCTGCAACACAGCGTGCTGGGGAGGACCATCAAAGTACTTACATCAGATGCAATTAAATTGTATTCCCATGGCTTGTTAATGAGGTGTTTCAGCAGCTCCCGTTCTGGGGCTAATGAGTGTTGACCATATTCTATTGCTTTTCCCCTATAATGAATGTATGCACACATCCATTGGGATTATGACCTACATGATACTGACAACAGCAATCCAGTCTCGTTCTCTCCCCGCCCCCAACTTTAATTGTTATTTAGCCGCAGCTGTTAGCAATAATTAATGCATGTTAAAGGCAGCAATTAATCTTAGAAGACTTTTGAGTAAAAGAGTTGGAGGATTTAGCAAATAAAGACGGTCTCATTATTACCCTTAAATATCAAGTTTTGCAATCTGTTTAAGTTACTACAATTTTATTTCGACAGTATAGTGTACCATAAAAATAACTTTACTTTTTAAATACTGTTGCAAACCCATCTATAGCACCAAGCTCCTAATTAAAAAATATACTTCAGTTGTAATACAAAAAAGAGCAATTTAATTTTATATTGATCAAAGAATTCATACTGTGCTCAGACACCGAAGCAAATTTGGTCATTAGCTCTCAAATCAGCTGCTGGTAAGTGGGAATGGATTGACGATCCTGAAGGCTGATTAACGCCTATGAATTATGGAGATTAAGATTTTATGTCAAAGTGCAGTAGAAAGCAAATCCAATGATAATTTTGACCTTTTGTATAAAATCTGAGGCTGCTACAAGCAAAGTGACATTAATAATTTATAATGCCAGATGGTACATTAAACATCAGTTGTACACTACTGTACCACCTATAGGTCTTTTTAGATAAAATGGGTCCCACAGAAAGTAGATGGAAATGGTTTGTTTCTAGTTGATTATAATTTTGAGGGATATTTGTCTCCTGTCTCGTCCTGAAGATGCTGAAGGAAGTTTACTATAGGTGCCATGCACTGGCGCCTTAGCCAAGTGGTCATTCTTAATGAGTCTAGACAAGTGTGTTGGCAGGCTATCCACCTACAGGAGGAGTAAGAGGAATCCAATCCAATCCCTGTTCTCGTGCATGTGTACTCTCTACCAGCATGTTAATGGATAGCAATCAAGAACAGGAACCCTGGCTGATTTCCCCTCCCGCCCACCCCCACTCTCTCTCCTCTCCCGCCCACCTCCTCTCCCTTATTTCCCTTTCTACGCCCGCCACCCCCTCCCCCACCACCCTGAACCAAAAACTCAGTGTAGAATATGCATTGTTCATCAAAAAAAGGTGAAGAAACTTAGCAACTGTACCTTAATCTCAAAAGGTAAAACTAAAATGATGTATTTTTGTTCCTGTTTTCGGCATGTTGCACTTAGTTTTATTTTACCGTAGTACGTTGTGATGCAGCATTTTGGAGCACCAAAAGATTCAAACTGATCAGTTTTTATAAATTCTATGATAACTTGCCATATTTTTAATATGAAACTAAAACAGTTGGAGCTGCTTAATCAAAAATTTTTCTCAATGTATGTGGGAGAAATTACATTATAATTTTAATATAGTCTCTTCCTTTTCTGTTCTTTCCACCCTCCCCATTCCAGGTTTACACTAAGTTAAAATGCAACATGCCTCAAAATACCTTTCACGGGGACAGTTCATTCTGTTCTCTCTCTCTCTCATAATATACCACATTTTTGATTTGGTGATTTTGAGTATGGTGCTGGTTTTTCTTTGGCCTAATATGTGTCAAGCGTACTAAGGCAACAGCTAATTCTGGTGCTATTCAAATTCTCCCCGAAGGTAAATATATCAATGACGTGTTCCTAATTAAAGCTTGAACTTTTAGCTGTCAGATAGCCTGGTGGGTAAATGCGTGCTTGGCACACATCAGGGAAGTTCAATGTTTAATCTCTCGAATTCACTTGTAACTAATCACTGGCAGTGTGGCACTACAGTTGGCATCCCTAATGCCCATTAATGTGCTATAGTACAAGTATTTTCTTGCATAGTGCTGCTTTGCAACTCCCATTAACCATCTCTGTCCAAGAGTATGTTAATCACTGAACTTTTTTTTAAAAAACAGATGGCATGCAGTTTAAATCGTAGGCTTCAATTTATTTTGATTTGTACCTTTTATTCAGAAAAGGTTTATTAAATATAAATAGTAATTGTCCACAAACAATTGCAAGTGGCCTTTGTCCATTTTTTTTCCTGCACTGCAGCTGATAACCAGACTCTCCACCATCTGTTAGCTGTTATCTCATCTTGATATGACTTGCAGCTGTTGATATTTAAATTGGATTATTTGTTCACGGTGTATAGTTTTCTGTGTCCCGTGCTCCAACTCTCTTTCTCTCCCCCCTCCCCCACCCCCGGCCCCCAAACAGAATAGTAGTGAATACAATCTACTTCTGTTTGGTTCAGATAATTTTAACTCGCACCGCTCTTTCCCTCCCCTGGACAGGAACAAAGCAGGCGAGCAGCTAAACTGGACGGCTTCATTTTCCGTTCTACTCCAGCCGATCTCCGATTTAACGCTGCTGCTCTTGGGTGCGGCTGAGACACCCGCCAGAATCTGGCAGCAGCCACTCACACAAATGGTAATCGGGGTCCTGTAACAACACAACTCCAATAGGTATTTTAACTGGGGCAGAGCAGGGAAGTCACCAGGCTGAAGCAGGTCGGCAACTGGTGGCAAGGACAAAGAAGCCTGCAGGTAAGTGGAAAAAATAACCTTTTGCGGGGCCCCGAGGAGCAGAAGTGTTCCACCGGGTAGTGACTGCCTCCCTTGCCCTGGTCTCCCCCCTACACTCCCGAAACCCTATATTTACCACTTGCCTGGAAGGCAGCCAGTAGCCACACGATTTTACCCTGCCAGCAGTCACTTTGCTCCCTCTTCCCGCCCGTTCCAGGTGGGAAGTAGATCAGCTTTCAATAAATGAGGCCCGGGAGTTAAAATACCTTGCGTTCCGCACCCCACCTGCCCAAAGCCTGCTGCTCTGGGTTAAAATCAACCACAATGATTTTTTTCATTCGTTCATGGGATGTAGGCATCACTGGCAAGGCCAGCATTTATTGCCCATCCCTAATTGCCCTTGAGAAGGTGGTGGTGAGCCGCTCTGTGGTGAAGGTACTCCCAGTGTTAGGGTGGGAGTTCCAGGATTTTGACCCAGCAACGATGAAGGAACACGGGTATATTACCAAGTCAGGTTGGTGTGTGACTTGGAGGGGAACGTGGAGGTGGTCCCATGCGCCTGCTGCCCTTGTCCTACTAGATAGAGTTATACAACACCGAAAGAGGCCCATCGTGTCCGCGCCGGCCATCAAGCCCTGTCTATTCTAATCCCATTTTCCAGCACTTGGTCCGTAGCCTTGTATACTATGGTGTTTCAAGTGCTCATCTAAATGCTTCTTGAATGTTGAGGGTTCCTGCCTCTACTACCCTTTCAGGCACTGAGTTCCAGATTCCAACCACCCTCTGGGTGAAAACTTTTTCCTCATCCCCTCTAAACCTCCTGCCCCTTACCTTGAAACTATGCCCCTGCTTATTGACCCCTCTACTAAGGGGAAAAGTTCCTTTCTATCTACCCTATCTATGCCCCTCATAATTTTGTACACCTCAATCGGGTCCCCCTCCGCCTTCTCTGCTGTAAGGAAAACAACCCCAGCCTGTCCAGTCTCTCTTCATAACTGAAGTGCTCCAGCCCAAGTAACATCCTGGTGAATCTCTTCTGCACCCTCTCCAATGCAGTCACATCCTTCCTATAGTGTGGCGACCAGAACTGCACACAGTATTCCAGCTGTGGCCTAGCTAGCGTTTTGCACAGCTCCATCATAACCTCCCTGCTCTTATATTCTATGCCTCGGCTAATGAAGGCAAGTATCCCATATGCCTTTTTAACCACCTTATCTACCTGTCCTGCTGTCTTCAGGGATCTACGTACATGCACGCCAAGGTCCCTCTGATCCTCTGTCCTTCCTAGGGTCCTACCATTCATTATGTATTCCCTTGCCTTGTTAGTCCTCCCAAAATGCATCACCTCACACTTTGCAGGGTTAAATTCCATTTGCCACTGTTCTGCCCATCTGACCAACCCGTCTATCGTCCTGTAGCCTGAGGCTTCCCTCTTCGCTATTTACCACGCCACCAATTTTCGTGTCATCTGCGAACTTACTGATCATAGCTCCTACATTCATATCTAAATCATTAATGTACACTACAAACAGCAAGGACCCAGCACCGATCCCTGCGGTACACCACTGGACACAGGCTTCCAGTCACAAAAACAACCTTCGACCATCACCCTCTGCCTCCTGCCACTAAGCCAATTTTGGATCCAATGTGCCAAATTGCCCTGTATCCCATGGGCTCTTACCTTCTTGACCAGTCTCCCATGTGGGACTTTGTCAAAGTATGTTTTTCTCTTGTGTTGGTTCTCTCACCACCTGTCGATTGCCCAGACTGGCAGCTATGTCCTTCAGGACTCGGCCAGCTCGGTCAGTAGTGGTGCTACCGAGCCACTCTTGGTGATGGGCATTGAAGTCCCCTACCCAGAGTGCATTCTGTGCCCTGGCTGTACTCAGTGCTTCTTCCAAGTGGTGTTCAACATGGAGGAGTACTGATTCATCAGCTGAGGGAGGGCGGTAGGTGGTAATCAGCAGGAGGTTTCTTTGCCTATGCTTGACCTGAAACCATGAGACTTCATGGGGTCCGGAGTCAATGTTGAGGACTCCCAGGGCTATTCCTTCCCGACTGTATACCACTGTGCCGCCAACCCTGGTGGGTCTGTCCTGCCGGTGGGACAGGCCATACCCAGGGATGGTGATGGAGGAGTCTGGGACATTGGCTGAAAGGTATGATTCTGTGAGTATGACTGTCAGGCTGTTGCTTGACTAGTCTGTGGGACAGCTCTCCCAATTTTGGCACAAGTCCCCAGATGTTGAGGAGGGCTTTGCAGGGTTGACTGGGCTGGGTGTGCCGTTGCCTTGTCTGTAGCCGGTGCCAAGGTCGATGCCGGGTGGTCTGTCCAGTTTCATTCTGATTATTGTGTTTCGTAGCGGTTTGTTACAACTGAGTGGCTTGCTTGGCCATTTCAGAGGGCAGTTAAGAGTCAACCACATTGCTGTGGGTCTGGAGTCACATATAGGCCAGACTGGGTAAGGACGGCAGATTATACTTTAGGGACTTGGCTGGCTCCAGAACATCAGCATATTTCCTGCCCTCACTGTAGCATTGCCCAGGGGTGTATGGTGTGAAATTAATTCTCTATTTTCAATTTGAATTTTAAGAGAAAGAATATGTAGTTTTAAATGGAACTGTTGTTGACTTTCACTGGCATTAATTCATAGTGCACTAGCTTTTATATTTGGATGTATCTTTAGATCAACTAATATATTTCTTTATTATGTTTCCCTCACATCTCTGTACTCTTTTATAGCATTTTAATGTCATTCTGCACTGTCAAAACTCATCAGCTGTTGTAGCTGTTACACAAAATTCTCGTGTTTATTTTCTTCTCTTCGCTTCCCAACACCAATTTTTTCCCCCTTCCCCTAACTCTGACTGGGATATAGTTCCATGGTTACTTGCAGCTGTCTGGTACCTTGCCCAGTGGTCATTTGTTATGAGTGTTGCTGAGCTATATGGTTGCAGAGAACATCACAGCTGTGCCTGATCCTGTCCTCCACCAACGTCCGCACCAGCAACCTTTCTAGCTGGAAACAGTGGATCGTGATCAGCTGTGGAAACCGGGGTAGATTTCCATTTTTTTCCTCCTCTCTAGCCAAGAGGCATGAAGCCCAAAGGGTTGTAGGATCCTTACTGCTGCCTGTTAGATAAGTCAGGTTTCAAACATACTTTATTTTTTGTTGGTGGATATAAGTGCTTCTAGCTCCTAAATGAGCAGTGTAATCAGAATTTGCACAAAGCTGCAGAAATCAACATAAACAATACATTATGTGGAAAGTTGCAAATGTCTCATTGAAATGCTTCGCTGAAGGAATACTAGATCCTATTAGATACTTGTTTTGGCTGGCGAATTCCCTGTATCAGATGAGAACATGTAAAAGCCATTTGAAATGAGCTATGCAATGCAATAATGTGTGACCACCTGGATTATAAATGGCCATATAAATTTGAAGTATTTTGTAAGATTTTACTAAATTGCAACATCTTATCTTGTTTTCAATTGAAGAGCAAAATTCAAAGATGACTATATGAACAAATGGTTTGAGAAGGGGGAAGTTAAAGTCAAAGAAGCTGCTATCAGTGATTGTCTCGAGCATTGGCTTACCTGAAGTTTCCGCTTACAGTCCCAACTGAGGTTCTCGTACATCCCACCCAAAGAAATCGCACTTCGCAATATTCAGGAGGGGGAAAAGTTTTCTGAAACAGATGTTCCGGAGAGTGGTCACCCGACATTTTGCTAGGAGTAGAGAAGCATGACGGAGAGAAAGATTAGGATTGTCAAAGCATAGCTGGAAGACTGCTGTTGAAGGGAGGGTTTCAGATTCCTGAGACACTGGGGCCAGGGACAGCTATATAGATGTGATGGCTTTTACTTAAACCAGAGAGATACCTGGGGGTGGGGGGAAGGAAAATCCACGCTGGATGTCAAAAAGTGAGAGAAAGACCAGCATAAAGGGTATGATGTTGTAGCCATTACAGATACTACTGGAGGGGCAGACTGCTACATATTTTGGTCATGAACACAGAATATGATAGATCAGCGTCTTTGGGATATTTTACATTATTCAAGGTGCTATACAAATGCAAGTTATTGTTCGTGGTACTTGCAATTACTGCAGACCTAGGCCAGTTTCTCTTGGTCCTACCCATTGGAGAACAATCCCCTCACCGGCAATTCATAAGCTATTGCCGCTGACACTAGTAGTTGCAAGAAGATTTGTTCTTCCCACCCTGAATCCCATGGCAAATACAATCCTCCCCACAACAAATGTGGGTGAAACACTTTGAGGACATACCAGTTGGAGCAGGTAATGTATCAACTTCTCCTCCTGGAGCTCTGGAAACCCCGGGCAGTCTGGAACGTTTTCCTGGAAACACACTCTAACCAGACTGTTACATGTGATGGTAAGAATGGCTTAACCGAGAGCGTAGTTACAGCACCTGTGTAGCTACTTGTCTTCAGTGTCAGCCGTGGCTCAGTGGGTAGCACACTCGCCTCTGAGTCAAAAGATTGTGGGTTCAAGTCCCACTCCAGAGACTTGAGCACATAAAGCTAGGCTGACACTCCAGTGCAGTGCTGAGGGAGTGCTGTCTTTTGGATGAGACGTTAAACCGAGGCCCCGTCTGCGCGCTCGGGTGGACGTAAAAGATCCCAAGGCACTATTTCGAAGAAGAGTAGGGGAGTTATCCCCGGTGTCCTGGCCAATATTTATCCCTCAACCAACATCACTAAAATAGATGATCTGGTCATTATCACATTGCTGTTTGTGGGAGCTTGCTGTGTGCAAATTGGCTGCCGCGTTTCCCACATTACAACAGTGACTACACTTCAAAAGTACTTCATTGGCTATAAGTGCTTTGAGACTTCCGGTGGTCGTGAAAGGCGCTATATAAATGCAAGTCTTTCTTTCACATGTCAGGGCCATTCTTGAGCTGTCACATTTTTAGGAGCTATGTCAATCGCAAGCTATAAAGGATTTTATAGCAAAATACTGTGGATGCTGGAAATCTGAAATAACAAAGTGCTGGAAACACTCAGCAGGTCAGGCAGCATCGAGGAGAGCGAAACAGAGCCAGCGTTTCGGGTCAAACCCTTCGTCAGAACGTTCTGACGAAGGGTTTGACCCGAAACGTTGGCTCTCTTTCTCTCTCCTCGATGCTGCCTGACCTGCTGCGTGTTTCCAGCACTTTCTGTTGTTGAGGATTTTCTTCCGTTCACCATGTCGGGCAACGACCCAGCCCGGAGAAACCAGTGAACATTTAGAAAGACATGGGCTAATCAATTACAGTCTGCATGGATTGTAAAAAGCAGGTCATGCCTCACTAATTGAATTTTTTGAAGAAATCGGTGTTTTCTTTCTTATGTTAACAGTAAAGGAACTGTTTTTGTTTGCACTTGCATAATCGTGTTACTTATCGTTCTTTGATATTCTATTTTACGTGGGGTTAGGGTTACATGTATCATTTTTTTATGTGGCTAATGACAATAGTACAATAGGTAGTATGTTGCTACCATCTCATCAATCAGTGAGATTAATGTAGGAAAAATGAACTTCTAGTTTAGAAAACTGACATTGCACAACTAGTACATTTTATGATGCAATCTTACTATACGGTCGCATTAGTGCCAAGTAGACTCACTTAGCACCAAAGCTGCAGTTGCAACATATAGAAAATGTAGCCTGAACCTACAGAGAGCCTGATCCAACACCAGAGTGTGAGCCTCCCTGGAAGAGGCAGTCACATTCAGTTTCACTTCAAACTCAGTTTAAACCCCAAGTTTAGCATTGGTGCCAAGCAGTTTCGGATTTACATCAACGCTAATCTCGTGGAGTTTGAAATGCAGTGTTAGAAATTTCTGTATGGCCTACTCAAAATTAGATTGTAGTTCAAAAATAATCCTACAGTGGCAACCCTACAGAGTAATCAACAACAACTTGCATTTATCACGTACATTAATTTGGTGTTATTGAATGCAAGACTTCTATTCAGAAATCTTAAATTAAGCTTGGGGATTCACTTTTTTCCATTTTCCATTTTTGAAAACTCTTTCAGTATTGTGTTTCTTTAGTGAAGGCTGATTATAGCAATGAGCTTTGAGTCTCCATATTAATCACATTTGGGATTACTAATGTAAAACAGCTCCAGATTGTGAATGGTGTAAAGGACATTCAAGATTAAAAGACATTAGTAGAATAAGTAATAGAATAGAGGCTTCTACAGACTGAGCATAGTTCCAAGGCGCTGGGAATATTTATTGGAATTATAAGTATTTGGTTGTTACTTGAGGGTTGGCCTCGCTCACCAAACCCTCATTACTCCTTTTCTGCAGACATTAGTTTCATGTGCAGCAATTGCCCTTTGATGCCTTGCCCAAATGGCCATTTATTCATGTGTGAAGCTCGAAGGTGAGTGCCAGCAGGCTATCTGACTGTGGAGGATATCACAGCCAACCATGTGTGCACATATCCAATAGGGATCACTGTATATAAACCACAAGTAGGAACCCCAGCCAACTTTCCTTTCACTAATTCCGATATGCCGCTGCCAGTTAAAGCACCACATGGTTTGGCATCTTTGAACCAAGAGGTGGGGGTGAGAGGTTACCTGATGTATATTAACTCTAGTCCTGACCATTTGATTGGCATAAGCTCAAGAAGCTCCTAGCCATTTCACAAATCTATCAAAAATAGTGGGCCATGCAAGAGCTTTGTAATTTTATTTTTAGCTTGATGTTGGTTTGTGAAGTATGGAGAATGTCAGTCAATGTTTTGAATGCTTCCATTTGCTCTTTGATACTCTTGATGTAAATGTGGCAATATTGCAGGCTAATTTTAATGCACACTTGTGGAACTAGATTTGTCCTAAGGCTAGGTTCTGCTCACTCTTTCATGCAAAAGCCACCTGATGCCACAGGTTCACTGTGCAGAACTTGGTTCAGGCAGTTCTAGGAAAGATTGTCAAAAAGAATTCCAAGTCTAGCTGTGGTAAAAACTGAACTTCTCCACCTGGATCGTTCGATAACTGAACCAATTGGTGTGGTAAGATAACCCCATCTTCGGTCCTGTTCTGTGCTGTTCACTGAGAACTTGAGAATTGTTTCCATCAGTTGGCGAATTAGTAATGAGGGGCCTAAACTAGAGATCATCACTGGAAGAATGATGGGGGGAGTTTAGTTTTAATTCATTCTTGGGATGTGGGCATCGCTAGCAAAGCCAGCATTTATTGCACATCCCTACTTGCCTTTGAGAAAGTGGTGGTGGTGAGCCGCCGCCTTGAATCGCTGCAGTCCGTGTGGTGAAGGTACTCCCACAGTGCTGTTAGGTAGGGAGTTCCAGGATTTTGGCCCAGCGATGATGAAGGAACAAGAGTGACTATTACATCATTTAGAAGGGATTTTGAAACGGAATGCTATAAAAAGATACAGTGAAGTGGGATTGGAGATTGTTTCAGTTTAAAAGCTAGCGTCACAAATGCATGTGCCAAATAGCTTCTTTCTGTGCTGTAATTTCTGATTTCTTCATTCAGCGTTAACATTCTGACTTATTTTTATTTCAGCGGAGCCACTGCCTTTAATGGACTTGTGCCGAAGATCCATTCGCCTTTCTCTTGGCAGGGAACGATTGCATGAAATAGAGACCCTACCCATGCCTGTTTCTCTGAAGAATTATTTACAGTACCAGTGATGAATAAACTGGGACTAAGCTGGAAAATCAATGCAAAGAGATGGAAAGCTACAGTTTACATCATATTTTAATCTGTGGAGGATACCACAGTTTTTTTGAAATATTGTGACTTCCAAATAGACAATGCATAGCAGAACCAGATGGGAATTAGAGGAGATTCTATCATCTGAATTAAGAGTATTATTTGCAATCAGTGTTAAAAGTATTCCTATTTTAACAGTAAAACAGTACCTCGTTATGAAATCCTCTTAATCCAAGAAACCTCTTTATATACATTTGTAATTTTAGCCTGTTATCCCTACAAGTCTACCTTGTTCAAATGCATCCTGTAATATTCGGCAGGTTGTAGCTTGAGGATATTTCCTTGTAATTTTGTATTTTTTTTTCCTGTTTAAAATTTCATGTGCAGGTTGAAGAGATTCTTGAATTTAGTGATCAACTGACAGAGCCCTCCTGTCATCACAGGGGCTATTACAGTAGTTGTTTTTAAATGCAGAGGTATTGGCTTGAATACTATTACTGTGCTATTAATTTGAGCATGGCTGTCATATTAGACTGATTGAGATCTGGCTCTTAACAGGTGAAGAGAAAATATATGCCTTGAAGCCTGTGTGCAAGAGCTTCTACTTATTGCAAAATTCCCTGTGAAGTTCTGCATGAATTTTAAAACGAACACTACTGAGAGATCACACAATATTCACTCTTACAAAGCTCAAGTCACTTTTCTTTTATTTGAACAAAGTTTTACAAAAACTGTTTTACTTCATTCAACTTAAAAACTTTGTTCTCTACAATGTACTGGTATGTGTGTGTGGAATAGTTTATCTGTGCAGAGTACGTGAGACTGTATTCTAACTCTGCTCCATACCAGTCCCTTCACTGGTGGAGTTCAGTCATTTTCACTTCTGCGCAGACCAGATCTTTTTAAGATGCTGCTGCTTAATTTTCTTAGATCTGTTTTAAAGTTGTCTGCCTGATCAATTTATTTAGTTTTTAAACTGGAAACTGTTGCAGTTGCAGGGTGTCGAATGTAAGGACGGTGCTGCCTTCAGAGTTTTAAATGTGAATTAACTGAATGAAGAAGTTTCTAATAAAGTTTACTGTCCAAACTAGAATTAATTATTTCTAATCCATGCCTTGCAGAGTAAGTGGGTGTATATATAACAAGGCTGCCAATAGGAAAGCAAGTTAATTCAGGACTAGTAGAAAATGTTACTGTGGATTAGCTGGCCATAAGAATCACAAGAAAAATATAGATAAGTAAGTTCATTCTGCTCAACTTAACTCATCCATCTAGAAAAACCTACAGACAGACCCTCCCCACTCCAATATCTGACTATCCCATAATGGCTCCAAAGCTATTTGCTTTACTACTTTGTCTGGATCTCCACTCCAATTATTGATCACTCTCTTTTTGTGATCTGGACCCTGTTGAAATCCCTTCATGGTCTCGTCCATTCCTATCACTGTAAACTCCAGCCCTACAACCCCCACAGAACTCTGCATTCCATCCGACTCTGGCCTCTTCTGTATCCCTTTGTCCCACTATTGGTGGTTGTGTGTTCAGTCATCTAGGCCCTACACTCTGGAATTCCCTTCCTAAATCCTTCTGCCTCTCGACCTCTTTCCTCCTTGAAGACCCTCCTTAAAATCCACATCTTGGACCAAGCTTTTGGTCATCCCTCCTAATATCTCCTCCTTTGGTCTGTAGGTTTGTCATTCCTCCTGAATTGCCGGAGAGTCTCCCGGAATTGGGCATGGATGCCCTGGACGCTGCTGTTTTAAGCCCGGAGATCTTCTGCTTTAAATTTCCCAACAAATGGCCCACACCTGTGCTGTAACTTCTATCATTCTATGAAAGCGCTCCTTTATCGAGTCCGAGCTCAGGGAGTGCTTTAGAAATATTGGTACTGAGCTTAGTTTAGAACAATGTACCCTGTGAGAAGTGCCCCAAACACTGCTTTTTGTGCGCTATCTTGGTTTGGTTCGGGTTAGTCTGGCCGGCCGGTTTTGATGTATGAAATCCAAGTGTAGATTGGCTCTGACCGAGGCTCCCAGTTCAGAGCTGTCACCTTCACATGGAACCTGATTCCAAGCCAGAGTCCAAGGAGATGGGGTGAAAGATGGGGCCTGTTAAAAGTTGCGTTGAGTGGGGAGCCTGACCACCCCTTGTGCAGTGCAGGGGGATTCTGGCTACAGTTTCAGGGTGAATATCAGCGAGTTATAGGATTACTACTAGTTACAGCTCAGATGTCGGGGCAATTTACGGTGAGGTACTATTAGTGGTGGAATCAAAGTTCCTCCCAATTCTGGCTTTCCCTCTACAAATCGCTCTCCCACCTTTGGTTTCCCCACTTCACCATCCTCTGTTTCCTTTCTTCGCCTGCTCCCAGGTGTTCTCTTGGTTGTCCTAGAATCTTACAGCACACAACGTAGCCATTCGGCCCATCAGGCCTGTGCTGACTCTTTAGAAAAAGCTAACCAATTAGTCCCACTCCCCTGCTTTTTCTCCATCCCCCTGCAATTTTTTTCCTATTCAAGTATATATCCAGTTCCTTTTTGAAAGTTACTATTGGGTCTGCTTCCACCACCCTTTCAGGTGGTCGACAGTTCTCGGTTCTCTGAACTTCTCGCACAACTACTGCTGGCGTGTAACCATAAGCAAGTATGCTCGACGACAGGACACCCAATCTTTATTAAGTAAATGCAGTAATATTTGCAGATGTCCTATGATCGGACACAACCTGATCAGGCTTCCTGGAATTCCTCTAACCACAGTTAGCAACCCTATTGGGCCGGTGGCCATTTTTATTTGATTACGTCTCTGTGAAGCACTTTGGAAATTTTTTTGCTACGTTAAAGATGCTTTATAAAAGCAACTTGGTTCTAAACTTGCCTTTTGCCATTTTGAATGTTTATTTCATGGAGATTTAATCCAAACTCAGAAGTGATTACAAAACGGTAATCTTTTTTTGGATTTTAAATGCTGCCATAAATCAAGAAGTAAAGCTCGAGTGATCTATAACTTACCTCTGAAATGAAATTGCTGGAATTGAATCCCATATATCTCTAAATGTGTACATATGCTGTGGAGTTGATGGCAGTGCTATACTTTTTATTGTCTCTCTCTGCTGGCCATTGCATGCCTTGGTGACCATAAATTACAAAGATCAATGACTCTGACATAATTTCTGCAAATTCATTAAGTGATTTGTAGTTGACCAGAAAATAACACGTATATACATACAGGATACTGGATGAGTGGGGAGCTCTACAAAGCAGAAATTCAATCAAGGCCATTAAAATAAACTCAGATTAAATTACTTCCTGTCATCATTTTTCATTCATCCAGTGTTTGTATCTGGAATTTTTTCCTACTTTTCTCTCCTGCTCGCTCGCTCTCTCTCTCTCTCTCTCTCTCTCTCTCTCTCTGTCTAAGGTACTGTTGAGACACAGTTTCTTAGGTGACAGCAGCCATCCAATGCTTCAAGCATCTGGGCATTCCTTGTATGTAAAGCCGAGCAGGTAGTGAGGCTATTTAACTGTAGAAGACATCACGCTGATTGTGTCATCACCATATGTCCGCAGACATACACATACACCCACTCCGCAGTTGCCACTGGATGGGGAGCAGGAGCCCTATCCTCAGGACATTGAGACTTTATGAAGTGCGGATCAGACCTGGGAACAACTGTACACAATTCCACATTGGCTGATACATTTATCAACTATACATCAGGGGAGCCGTGACGATTCTTTCTCAATGAACCACAGGTGATGGTGCTGCTGTGATTGCCAATTGATAATGACACATTGAATCTTAGAATGTTAAGTTGGTGACAAAAACTGACATCAGACCTCTAGGTGATGAGTGGAAGCAACCGTTCCCTTCGGTGTTGATCTGAGGAATCCTTGCCAGCTGCTTGTTCTCTCCGATGCTGCCTCTGCCCACAGACTAGAAGGCTAATGTTGAGGAGTCCTGCCTCCCTGGTACTACCTCTGCCTGCTTTCCCCCTCACCATCAAAGACTTACCCTTGTTTTGAATATACGTGAGTGTCACCTAACCTCAATCTGCTGGAATAGAATGACCTGTTACTCATCCATTAGCGCGCACATATTGTATTAAAATGTAATTTGTGAATCATTAGTTCAATTATACGGTGAGATTTGTTTAATTTCAAACATTCATCTATGAATTTGTCATAATTATTCAGTTGTCTACATTTTTATTAAATAGCAACTCACATCAATTTAAACCTGAATCATGTCCAATCTAATGAATTTGTATATAAACTCTAAATGTCATGTCTATGTGATAACCTCATTTCATTCTTGTATACTCAATTTTCTTAAGTTTCAATATTTTAAATGAGAACAGCACTTTTGCTTCCTCTCCAGAAAACGCTGTTTAGTTATTCAATTAATGTGCTGTAGTCTCTAATCCACATTTCAGAATGTATCAATCTGTGATCCCACTGTACTAACTTGCTCTATAATTTAGTAAAAACCATATTTTGAAATGATTAGCATCCATCATGTTTATATTGACTCTACTTTGTTCTTTAGGAGTTGAATGTGAAATGAAAATCTAGCTCAAGTTGGGCTGCATTTAATTGGAAGCAAAACTACTGGGGCGGGGGGGGGGGACAAAAAGTAACAGCAGCAGAGTTGCAAAGTCCCAGTTAGTGATGCTGGCATTTCTTCAATGATTTGTTGTTAAATTTATATACAATATTTTTCTCAATGTACAGTCTAAGCTTGTGAAGCAAGCTCCAGGGTAAATGGTGATGATAAACCATGGTATTCTGAGAGCCCAACGGTATGAATCATAGAAATTTACGGCACAGAAGGAGGTCATTCGGCCCATCATGTCTGTGCCAGCCGAAAAAGAGCTATCCAGCCTAATCCCACTTTCCAGCTCTTGATCCATACCCTTGTAGGTTACGGCACTTCAAGTGCATATCTAAGTACTTTTTAAATGTGATGAGGGTTTCTGCCTCTACCACACTTTCAGGCAGTGAGTTCCAGACCCCCACCACCCTCTGGGTGAAAAAAGTTCTCCAACTCCCCTCTAATCCTACCAATTACTTTAAATCTGTGCACCCTGGTTATTGACCTCTCTGCTAAGGGAAATAGCTCCTTCCTATCCACTCTATCTAGGCCCCTCATAATTTTATACACCTTGATTCAGCCTCCTCTGTTCCAAAGAAAACAACCCTAGCCTATCCATCTTTCCTCAGCTAAAATTCTGCAGTCCTGCCAACATCCTTGTAAATCTCCTCTGTACCCTCTCTAGTGTAATCACATCTTTCCTGTAATGTGGTGACCAGAACTGCACGCAGTACTCTAGCTGTGGCCTAACTAGTGTTTTATACAGTTCAAGCATAACCTCCCTGCTCTTATATTCTATGCCTCAACTAGTAAAGGAAAGTATTCCGTAAGCCGCCTTAACCACCTTATATCTACCTGTCCCGCTACCTTCAGGGATCTGTGGACTTGCACTCCAAGGTCTCTCTGTTCCTCTACACTTCTCAGTATCCTATCAGTTATTGTGTATTCTCTTGCCTTGTTAGCCCTCCACAAATGCATTACTTCACACTTCTCCAGATTGAATTCCATTTGCCACTTTTCTGCCCACCTGACCAATCCATTGATATCTTCCTGCAGTCTACAACTTTCTTCCTCAATTACAAAAATTGGCCGTGTGGTTGAATCATCTGCAAAATTCTTAATCATGCCCCCTACATTGAAGTTTAAATCATTGATATATACCACAAAAAGCAAGGGACCCAGTACTGAGCCTTGCGGAACCCCACTGGAAACAGCCTTCCAGTCACAAAAACACCTGTCGACTATTACCCTTTGCTTCCTGACACTGAGCCAATTTTGGAGCCAACTTGCCACTTTCCCTTGAATCCTATGGGCTTTAACTTTTCTGACCAGTCTGCCATGTGGGACCTTCTCAAAAACCTTGCTAAAATCCATGTCGACTACATCAAACACGCTACCCTCAGCGACCTTCCTTGTTACCTCCTCTCAAAATTCAATCACATTAGTCAGACATGATCTTCCCTTAACGAATCCATGCTGACTATCCTTGATTAATCCATGCCTTTCTAAATGATGATTAATACTGTTCCTCTGAATGTTTTCCAATAATTTGCCCACCACCAAGGTTAGGCTGACTGGCCTGTAATTATTTGGTCTATTCCTTTCTCCCTTTTTAAACAATGGTACAACATTAACAGTCCTCCGGCACCACACCTGTAGCCAGGGAGGATTGGAAAATGATGGTCAGAGGTTCCGCTATTTCCTCCCTTGCTTCTCTTTTGGAAACGATAATCAGGGACAAAGTTAAGTCACTTGGACAAGTGTGGATTAATTAAGGAAAGCCAGCATGGATTTGTTAAAGGCAAATTGTGTTTAACTAACTTGATCGAATTTTTTGATGAGGAAATAGGGTTGATGAGTGCAATGTGGTTGACGTGTATATGGACTTCCAAAAGGCGTTTGGCTAAGTGACAGGAAACAGAGAGTAGTGGTGAATGGTTGTTTTTAAGACTGGACGAAGGTATACAGTGGTGTTCCCCAGGGGTTGGTACCAGGACCACTACTTTTCTTGATATATATTAATGATTTGGATTTGGGAGTACAGGGCACAATTTCAAATTTGCAGATGACACTAAACTTGGAGGTATAGTGAACAGTGAGGAGGGATAGTGATAGACTTCAAGAAGACAGGCAAGCTGGTGAAATGGGTGGACACTTGGCAGATGAAATTTAATGCAGAAAAGTGCAAAGTGATACATTTTGGTAGGAAGAACGAGGAGAGGCAATATTAGCTAAAGGGTACAATCCTAAAGGGGGTTCATGAACAGAGAGACCTGGGGGTATATGTGCACAAATCGTTGAAGGTGGCAGAGCAGGTTGAGAAAGCAGTTAAAAAAGCATAAGGGATACTGGGCTTCATAAATAGAGGCATAGAGTACAAAAGCAAGGAAGTTATGATGAACCTTTATAAAACACTGGTTCGGTCTCAACTGGAGTATTGTGTCCAATTCTGGGCACTGCACTTTAGGAAGGATGTGAAGGCCTTAGAGAGGGTGCAGAAAAGATTTACGAAAATGATTCCAGGGATGAGGGACTTCAGTTACGTGGATAGACTGGAGAAGCTGGGGTTGTTCTCCTTAGAGCAGAGAAGGTTGAGAGGAGATTTGATTGAGGTGTTCAAAATCATGAGGGGTCTGGACAGAGTAGATGGAGAAAAACTGTTCCCATTGGCGGAAGGGTCGAGAACCAGAGGACACAGATTCAAGGTGATTGGCAAAAGAACCAAAGGCGACATGAGGAAAAACCTTTTTACGCAGCGAGTGGTTAGGATCTGGAATGTACTGCCTGAAAGGGTGGTGAAGGCAGACTCAATCGTGGCTTTCAAAAGGGAATTGGATAAGTATCTGAAGGGAAGAAATTTGTAGGGCTACGAGGAAAGGGCGGGGGAGTGGGACTAGCTGAAGTGTTCTTGCAGAGAGCCGGCACGGGCTCGACAGGCTGAATGGCCTCCTTCTGTGCTGTAACCATTCTTTAACAGCCTGGGATACATTTCATCCGGGTCTGGAGATTTATCTACTTTCAAAGATGCTAAACCCCTTAATATTTTCTCTTTCACCATGTTTATCTCATTTGATATTTCACATTCCTCCTCCTTAACTTCAATGTCTGCTTCACCCCTCTCCTCTGTGAAGACAGACCCAAAGTATTTATTAAGAACCATACCCACATCTTCCGCCTATCTACATAGGTTACCATTTTGGTCTCTCATAGGCCCGATTCTTTCTTTAGTTATCCTCTTGCTCTTTATGTTTTTATAAAACCTCTTTGGGTTTTCCTTGATGTTACTTGCCAATATTTTTTCATGCCCTATCTTTGCTTTCCTAATTTCCATTTTAATTTCACCCCTGCACTTTATACTCCTCTAGGCTTTCTGCAGTATTTAGCTCTCGGTATCTGACATAAGCTTCCCTTTTTTGTCTTGTCTTGCCCTTTATGCCCCTTGACATCCAGGGGGTTCTATATTTGGGAGTCCCACCCTCTTTGTTTGTGGGAACATATTTGCTCTGAACCCTCACTATCTCCTCCTTGAATGCCTCCCACTGCTCTGACACTGATTTACCTTCAAGTAGCTGTTTCCAGTCAACTTTTGCTAAATCACATCTCAGCTTAGTAAAATTGGCCTTTCCCCAATTGAGAACTTTTACTCTTGGTCTATCTTTTTCCTTTTCCATAACTACGACAAAATGGTCTCCCAGTGATACCCCTTCCACCTGCCCAGCTTCATTCCCTAAAACTAAGTCCAGAACCGCCCCCCTCTCTTGTTGGACTTGTTACATACTGGCTAAAAAAGTTCTCCTGAATGCATTTTAAGAATTCTGCGCCCTCTATACCTTTTACACTAATTCTATCCCAGTTAATATTAAGGTAGTTGAAATGCCCTACTATTAATGCCCTATTGTTTTGGCACTTCTCAGAAATTGCTGACATATTTGCTCTTCTATCTCCCTCTGACTATTTGGGGGTCCATAGTACACTTCCAGCAGTGTGATTGCCTCTTTTCTTCTGTTCAACCCATATGGCCTCATTTGATGATCCTTCTAACACATCATCCCTCCTCACAGCTGTAATTGTTTCTTTAACCAGTATTGCGACCCCCCTCCTTTTTTATCTTGTCTGTATGCTCTTTTATGAAAGCAGAAAATGCTGGAAATACACAGCAGGTCCAACAGCATCTGATAATAGAAAGGATAACTTAACATTTTGGCCAGTGGCCCTTCGTGAGAACTAGAAAATAATGTAAATTAGTTACTTTATAGGAATGATCAAAATGAAGAAAGAAGGGGAGAGAACAACTAGCAATAATCACTGGTCAAATATGCTGAATAGTACAAATAGGGTTTCAAATCATTTGCTGTAGAGCTTTTACCAATTGAAGGAAACATAACCTCTTAGTCCTCCAAGTTACTATAAGCAAATAAAGATTTTTTAAAGTGCTGTGCATTCTTAACCAGGTAGGAAAAATGAGCAGAATGTAAATTTTGCCTCCGATCAGCATAGGAGGGAAGTTCACAGTTGCTTTCTCTCCACCACTCAGTCTTCTTGGAGGTTTGCCGTGGTGAGATTTGGGCTGCTAGTCTAGTAGCATAACTATAACAATACTGTACCTGCTTGACAATAGTGTCTCTCGTTAATCTGCCCACAAGTGTCATGCCAATAATGGGTTCATGCAATGAATATTACTAGTTTGGCATTTGGTTACATCCTCGTAATGCTTATATCCTCCCTTTTCTATTCTACACATTTTCTATTCTACACATTGCAATACTTGTTTTCATTTCAGTAGTATGACTTCCATGAGCCTAGCAATCAGAAATTTCTCATTACAATACAAGATTGGAACAAAGAGGCCTAACAATAACTTTGCTTGTCACTTATTTTTCTCTTTCTTCTCCCTCCCCACCTTTCTCAGAGGTAGTTGACCAGTAAACTCCATACTTTCATTCTTTCAAATCACCTAACCATTTGCCCACCTCTTAATATTTCAGACCATAATAACCCCAGTAAATGTCATTTACTGTAATGTACTACAACAATATACAACATAACAGTTTGTTCTTCATCAACTGACATTCAGAATTTTGTCTCAAATGAGTCACTTTATTTCTCCATTTTGAGTGCATTTTAGCTGCCTAGGTTTTGAATCTGCATAAGATAAAAGGTTCAGAAAGTGAATTCCAATCTCAGGAGAGCATTTACTTAATTAGAAGCTTAATTTAGTTTAATTAGAAAACAGATTAACTCTGCTTTATAATGACCTTTGCCTGGTTTCTGGATCCCAATGATATGAGAGTTTTTACAATGACTTGTGCCAACTTCAGATATTTGTTAGATACTATTAAACATGATCATTGTTGAGGTAATGCAGCCATCTGCTGTTCTACAAGGAATTTGGAGCACAGTGTGATGTCATAATTAAGGTGGAGTTTCCATAGAAGTATCTATAGCAGACTTATTTGAGGAATTAAAAACAATAGCAAAGTGTACTAGCTCAGTTGGTGCTAAGAAGGTCGATGTCTGAGTAGTTCTAGCGTCTGATTGCTTTCCCCATCTTAACAAACTATTCAACCATGGTAATAAATGAAATCAGCGGTGGCTGAAGACAACAGGTGCATTCATTATCATAAATAATCTGCTTAGGACCAAATGATGCAGATTTATCCTTGCTTCTCCTTGGGATATATATTGAGCAGTGATGGAATGTATGGCTATCAAGGCAAGTGATGGAATTTATAGACAGATGGAGATGGTTTAGTGAGGGGGAGGACATTACCACTCATAAGCCATGTTTCTGTCACTGCTAGGATGACGATGCATTCATTCTACAAGAATGGTGCTGCTCACAAAGAGTGAATATTCTGGAGGGCGATAACATGATCCTTTAGCAGTTCCTGCCCAATGTAATTCTGTTGTTTCATTTTTGTTAGTATATGATGCTCCCACTGTTATTTCTAAACCTGGTGTGGGCACCAAGAGTTATCGTTCTGTCATTTAGAAGTTTGTGTTCTTCAAAGAGGGTCAGAAGCATTTGCAGCTCTAAAGTAGGTTATGTCCTTGTAAAGCAAAAGTGTGTGCACCTTATCAGTGAGAGGTAAATTAGTTCAAGAATTATTTTTTTAGGGATTCAATGTGCTCTTATGCTGATTAAAATGCTGCCTTGTAATCTAATACACTCTGAATAGCAGCATAGGTTTCAGTCCATACCTTCACTAAGTGGACCTCAGCAACTGCAGAAGCACAGATCTTATCCCTAGATAGGCCTGTGTGTTTGTTCTCTTTATTCTGAAGTGCCCTTTAGCCACAAAGGTACTACTGTCTGCTGACCTATAATAAAGATTCACGGCAAATTCCTGTAGTTTGGGGAGGGCAGCGGAGGGGAGCACGTTTGGGGGGGGTGGAGAAATGTAAAAATTGAATTGCGTAAATTCCTCCCTTTCCCATTCCACGCAGCTTATTTTCTACCACTCACCATTGCTTCACGTTGGCACATTAAGATGGGCATCACTGTGAAACCTGTCTTATTGATTAGGATATGGCACCGACCCTCAATAGCTATAGGGGAGGGCAGGGGCAGGGGGTGGGTGACAAGGATTTTTATCTTTCATTTGTTCCAGTAACTCTTTGGGGTTTCTGCCCAGCTGTATTTCTTCTTCCTCAATTGCTTTATCAAGCCTTTATTACACTTCTGTTATCTTGTTGATGGGCAACATAGCTTTGAGGAATATTCCTGACTAACCACATGATAAAGATTTATTGTGAGTTAAAGAGAAGACTTTGATTTTTTTTTAAAACTAAATGCATGCAAAGGTACATGAAAATCTCTCCTTATCCTTGGGTGAGAACCTAACTCTTACCCATAAAGGAAAGCTTATTCAGAGGGAATTTCAGCTTTGAATTTATCACTTGTTTATCATCTACAAACTCCTAAGATCAGTTTCATGAAACTGTCAGACAAGTTGTTAAAAAGATACATGTTTTTAAGTTTTATAAATGCATTTTATTGCACGCTAGATAAATGTGAATCAATAAGGCTTGGTGTACTTTTGCTTTCATTATTACTGCAGAAAGTGTATACGGAAATTATATGTGTTCATTAAATGTAGCAATGCATGAATTCAACTGCTACAAAAAAACAAAGACTGTTGTACTATTTCATTAACAGTGGGACACTCACTCAGCAACTGGAGTTGTGATTGTGAACCTTATTCTCATTTCCAATAATGAAGTGATTTTTTTTTTTACTCATTGCTCTGCAACATTTTTTCTGCACCAAGTCATTTTGCTAATTCTGCAGGATGGTTCCCATGCGTATTAAAAATAACAAGGATTTTTAGATATTGAGTTAAAATGTGCAGCAATAGCCAAAATTCCACGGTCAGTGTACATTTCAGTTGTATTTATTTATATTTTCTTTCAATAATACAAATCCTGCAGTCTTCCTCCCCCACCCAACTTTTTATATTTTCCTCTCTGAAGATTCTTGTCTCCACTATCAACCTCCAGCTTAAGGAAGTGGGATGGATAAGCTCTATGGCATATGGGAGCATATTTTATTGAGTAACATGGGAATCCTGTTCACATTTTCTTTTCTCCTCCCTCGTTCCTACAACAGCATCAGTTCTGATGAAGGGTCCACACCCAAAATGTTATAATGCCTCTTTTCTCCAAAGATGCTGATTTACCGGCTGTTTATTCCCAGCATTTTCTGTTATTTCAGATCTTCAGTGTTGGCAGACATCAAATATCTGTATAATTAAAAGTCTTGCATCATTATTATCACTTAGTACAACATTAGTTGGTAAAATAGTTGAATAGCTTGCCGACATTCATTGTCAAAATGTACACATAAAAATAGTCATTTACTTGTTGAAGTACCAAATAGTACCCACATGACTCATTCAGGAGAGAAGAGGAATAAGGAGGGAGGGGGGCGGAGATAGAGGCAAAATTGGGGAAGAATAATAAAATGTAAAGTATTTCCTTACTCAAACACTTTCGGTCATCCCAAAATCCAAAACATTAAATATTTGTTGCATATGAACCTCTCCAAATTTTTTTCTTACCAAAAAGAATCCTACTCCAATTTTCTCCCTGCCTCTCCTGAAGGCCCTGATTTTGGTACCTCACCCAAATGGACACTCTACGCATGTGAGCCTAAACAGTGAGTGTTGACAGGTTAGTTAACTCTGGGGGATCACAGTTGAGCCCAGCGCTACTCACATCCAATGTCTACACAGATGCACTTTACTGCAGGAGCTATTGGATAGCAATCGGGAGTGGCATTCCTGGCTGATTTGTCCTCTGCATGGTCTAGGAGTGGTGAGCCCAATTGTAGAATCATCATCGCTGGCCCAATTGAGATAGTTATATTATATCTGTAATAATATTCATTCTACTTCTCCAATGGCTCTCCTTCCTGGCTTACGGAGCTATAGCTTATATAAACTCCAAGGTTAGGAATTTCCTTGGAGGTGCACCCATTCTGCTGCCATAACTTCTCAAAGGTTACGACAATGGAACAGCTCTGAGCAAATTTCCAACTCATCCAGAATTTCACCGCTGAAATCCTATACCATACTGAGTTCCACTTACCAATAACCTCTGCACTGACTAACGTCCACCAGCTCTCCATCTCCCAATATATTGATTTCCAAATCCTTGTCCTTATTTACAAATCCTTTTTGTTTCACCCATCGTACCTCTGCAACAGCTTCCTGTCCAATGTCTTAGCTCACACTCTCCACTGCTCCAATACTGGTCGACTGTGCTTCTCCTCTCCAGCATCACTGGTAGAGTCTAAAGCCATCATGTCCCTGTTTTCTGCAATTTTCTTCTTAAACCCCACCACTTATTACTTATCTCTTCACCATTAAAAGTCTCCTCAAAACCTACCTCTTTGACCATGCCATCAGTCACCTCACTTAGCCTTCTCCCAATTCCTGCTCAATGACTGACTCCTACCTGTGAGGCATCTTAGGACATCTAATTTATTAATGGTGCTATATAAATGCAAGTTTTTGTTTTATTAACTAATTAAGTGAATTGAAAACTGAGACCTTTTGGTCTATATGGTTTTGTACTACATTGGGCAGTGCATTTACCTATAAGCCTTTAGTGAGAAGAAAATATTTTAATATGTTATTTCAAATTCTAGGCTGGTTCCTCTTGTTTCATGTTTTGGTCACTCGTGTGAGTGTGTCTAATTTCCAGCTGCATTTCTGCTTTATTTTTAAATTTTGTTTTATCAGCTTTCTGATGGCCATCCAATCCAAGTCATTTTTCAGACTTCATAACTGTTATTAACAGATTTTTTTTTAAATAAAAGAGGAAGAGGCAGGTATTCATTGTTATGTCCCTGCTTGCCAGCATTGCCTGATTATGGTAACTGATACTTTGCAGTTGATACAGATCTTTGGGAATTAACTATGACATCCATTTTCAAATGCTGCAGCTCATCCACAGGCAAGCTGTAATGCAGTAATATGAACTCTTTCCCTTTTATTGCTTTTAACCTCTTATGCAAGCCTCATTGAATAGAAGCAGTGCAGATTGCTGGCCATTTTAATATTGGGAAACTGAGGATAAGCCCTATTGCATTTTTATATGTATTTTATTGAAAATGCCTCAGTGAATTTTTATGTTATATGGAACATGGGGAATGAATTCCTTTGTTGGCAGTAATCAGACACAACAATATCGCACCATATATCATACTTTATATGGAACCCAACAAATTGGAAGCTTTGCCAATGATTTGTTTATGACTCACTGAATAATTTTATCTTGCTGCTGTCACCTTGTCACATTTTCAATTGATGTACACTTAAATAAAAGATGATCATGTTGTTGCAGTGCTATTTTATTGTAAAATTCCTAGTGTCACTTTTTAAAATGTTACGAACAATTGAACACACCAGACATGTTATTTGGCCCTACCACTCATTGTCATTCACGATCTCTCGAAATAGGCAATATAGCAAAAATATCTGCAGAATTGTAATTATTGTTACTGCAAAAAGGATTTGACTTCCTTTATACAGAATCTATTGTAAAATTGTTGCACTTGACTGTTTCTTTGAGGACAGCTACTTCATACTGGTGTGAAACCTGTGATTTAAAAAAAATATTATTTTCTTCTTACTATTTCCCCCTCTCCTCTGCTTAAGGTGTTGACTCTTGTTGGTGCATGGCTCCACAGGCACTGGCTGCCACCCCAGCATCTTGCCCGAGTGCTCATTTGTCCGATGTGACCTTAGACAATGAGTGCTAGCAGGTTATTTGACTGCAGAACCATCGTAGCTGAACCTGGTCCTATCTTCACAGCACACTTGCACCAGGAGTTGATGGATAATGATTAGGAGCAGGAACTCTGGCTAATTTCCCCTCCCTGTCTCATGGCGGGGACCAATTAAAACACTCCTATTGCCAAACCCCACTGAGGTCAACTAACTCAGCATAAACCGAGAATTAACTATAGGCCTTCCTCATCTGTATGGATAAACTTGCGGAGCCATTGTCGGAGCTGTTGAACAGTCTTCACGCAATTTCTAATGGGAGTGAGGGGCACAGAAAAACATGTCTGCGAATTAGCATAATTTTGTCAGGTTTACTCACAGACCAAGTTGATGGCTGTGGATGCAGAGGAAGAAAATCACATAGTTTAATAGTGAGACTATTATTGGTTCACTATTGGGTAGAATAGAGGAAGCGTTACTCTGCAGCTGGTCTCCATGACTAGCCATCCGGTTGTATGGATGTGCCAAATTCCTAGCCGTGATTCTTCAAAATTGGGACTGCTCAATATTAGAGTCTGAGATCGGGAAGGCTGAACCCTCCTTTGTGTTTGGGCAGCTGAAGGTGTTTTGAGATGCATTTTCAGTTTCTTGCTTGGAGGTGCTGGGCTGGGGCTCTAACTGTTGGGATCTGAAATTGGTGAGGAGATGGGGAGTGCATTTTTTTTTTGATTGGGTATACTACCAGCCTCCACCCCCTGAAAGATATGGGCAGCTTGTTCCACCTGTATTCCGGTCAGAATTTGGGGGGTGGGGGGAGTGGAGGAGGAAAGGCAGTTTCTATTGTATCGGTCAGTGAGTTTAGGAGTTATGTACCCTCGGGTATTTGAAGTCTGACTGTGAACACACAATGGGAGTACAACTCATGGATATTTGTACGGATGTCCTGCGCGAGGGACTCGGTTTCTGTTGTGAAGTAGTTCAGATTGTATCCCGAGAATTGGTCATACTCCTTGATCTGTTGGGAGATGTTGGGGAATGATGTGGTAGGGTTAATTACGTAGAGTAGAATGTCAACACATATATTTTGTGTTTGGTTCTTCCAGACTCAACACTATGAATATTTGTGCTTGTTTGATGTTTGGTGCCAAGGATTCTATAGCTAAGGCAAAGAGAATGGGACATAAGGAGCACTCTTGTTCAGTACCCTGTTGGGAAGGGAATGCAAGCAAGCTGAGACCACCGGTGTACATGGCAGATGTGGGGTTTGCGTATAGGATTTTGATCCCGACTTCCTCAATGTGACACCAAAGCTAATTTTCCTTAGTACAGTGAGCAGGAATTGCACTATACATGGCCAAATATTTTTTCTACATCTAAGGAGAGTACTAGGGTAGCTGTTGGTGCTGCTGTAGTAGTGCACCATACTAGTATTGTGTCTTGAGTGGTGCTCACATAAATTCATGTCATGTATGAATTCCATGCAGTTTTTCTGCAAAAGCAACACTGCAATTTGAAATATATCTAAACTGATTTGTTTTTTTAGACCAGGAAATTCAGAGTGAAACATTTGATTCTTGTCATTTAACCATTAAGACATCATTTACGGAAATAATATCCTGGTTATGAGCATTACACAAACAGATGAGTCTTGTATAACTTCCATTAATCATTTGTTGATTTATTTGACTGTAATAAGCACAGTAGATAAATTTAGAAAACAAAGCCAGAGAGGCTTTGGATCCAGTCCATACTTCTAGTGATCAATAATCATTAATCTCTTGACTTTCTAAGTGCTGAACAGCGAAGAAAAAAAAGTGTTCTGAGGGATTCGTAAAAGATTTATAAGTATTTTAGTCTGGAACAGAAACCCTCCACGCATATACTATAAAGGATCACTGTGCTGCCCATTATATTTAACCCTTTGTAAATCTAACTCCTATTTTCTCCATAGAGCAAGCCTCTCCATTGACTTCATAAACCATAAAGGCAATATAAACTAAATGATACAATTTTAAAGGGGGTGCAGGAACAGAGAGACCTGGGGGTGTATGTACCCAAATCTTTGAAGGTGGCAGGACAAGTTGAGAAGGCTGTTAATAAAGCATATGGGATCCGTGGCTTTATTAATAGAGGAATAGATTACAAAAGCAAGGAAGTTATGCTAAACCTTTATAAAACACTGGTTTGGCCCCAGCTGGAGTATTGTGGCCAATTCTGGACACCACACTTTAGGAAGGATGCCAAGGTCTTAGAGAGGGTGCAGAAGAGATTTGCTAGAATGGTACCAGGGATGAGGGACTTCAGTTATATGGAGAGACTGGAGAAATTGGGGTTGTTCACCTTAGAGCAGAGAAGGTTAAGAGGAGATTTGATAGAGGTGTTCAAAATCATGAATGGTTTTGATAGAGTAAATAAGGAGAAACTGTTTCCAATGGCAGAAGGGTCGATAACCAGAGGACACAGATTTACAGTGATTGGTAAAAGAACCAGAGACGACATGAGGAAAAAAATTTTACACAGCCAGTATTTATGATCTGGATTGCATTGCCTGAAAGGGTGGTGGTTCAATAGTAACTTTTAAAAGGAAATTGGATAAATACTTGAAGGGGGAAAATAAAATTGCAGGGCTATGGGGAAAATAAAATTGCACGGCTATTGGGAAAGAGGAGGGAAGTGGGATTAGTTAGATAGTTTTACCAAAGAGCTGGCCTCCTTATGTGCTGTATCATTCTATGATTCTTTCCCATTATATCATATTAGCTGATTATTCAATTACAAGTCTAGGTCTGGACATCCTGAGTGTTCAGAGGTAAAAGATGCCTTTATATTGCCCTAGTGCTGTTGGGCTTCTGAAGCATAGGCTCCAAGACAAATATAAAACTACCAGAGCTACAAAGATGAACAGCTGGGAAGACCTGCTGAAAATAGGCCTCCCTGGCAGCTGGTCTGAGTGAGTCCCATCTCAAGACTCAAGCTTTGGCAACATGCAGCACTAGTGTAGGTCTTCCACAATATAGAAGCAACTGAAGTCTGCATCTCTGAGCCGTATAGACAATAAAGATCCCAGTTTTAATTCTCAATTTGTGCTGAGTTAGCTGATCATAACCAGGGTATCAGTTAGGATATTATAATTGGTCTCAGTGGCCCTGGCGCGTTGAGGGAGGGAAAAATTTGCCAGGGTTCCTGTTCCTGCTCGCAAAAAAATCACCCCTGACGCAACAGCACTCTTGTGAGCACCGTGTGAGGACAAAGTTGTGATGTCCTTCACAGTTGGATAGCCTGCCAGCACTCACTGTTGACACACTCACATGAAATAATGACCACTAGGGGGAGGTACGGGAGGATGCGCAGCACCCGTGGAACTGGCCCTGTGGCAGGAGTCAATTTTCCTTCCAGTTGTGCTGCTCCAGTGGGGAAATATCCTGGGTCGGGGATCATTACAGATACATTGTGGGCTCCCAGTAGGCATCCCACCATCAAGAGGGAGCTTGATGGAGCCTGACCACAGAATCCTGGTGGTGCTGCATTGGGACTGTTGCTGCAACAGGAGGTGAGACCGACGGACATTTAAAAGGGCAGAAGAGCCCCGAGGAATTTGCAATCACAAAGTATCAAGGTTTGTATTGGTGCGAAAAGGCAATGTCATTTTTGACCTGAATAGTTTGTTTAGACCAAACCTGGAGTACTGAGAGCACCACACCTTAGGAAGGATATATTGGCCTTGGAGGGAGTGCAGCGTAGATTTACCAGAATGATACCTGGAGTCAAAGGGTTAAGTTATGAGGAGAGATTACACAAACAAGGGTTGTAAGGGTGATTTGATTGAAGTTTTCAAGATAGTAAGACGAACTGATAGGGTGGTAGAGAGAAACTATTTCCGCTGGTTGGGGAGTCTAGGATTAGGGGGCATAGTCTAAAAGCTGGAGCCAGGCCTTTCAGGAGTGAAATTAGGGAACACTTCTACACACAAGGGGTGGTGGAAGTTTGTAACTCTCTTCTGCAAATGGCAATTGATGCTAGGTCAATTATTAATTTTAAATCTGAGTGATCTATTTTTGTTAACCAAAGGTATTAAGGGATCTGGGGAAAAGGCGGGTATATGGAGTTGGGTCACAGATCAGCTATGATCTCATTGAATGGTGGAACAGGTTCGAGGGACTAAATGGCCTACTCCTGTTCCAATGTTCCGATGCTGAAGCTTCATTATCTGCTTTCTTCACTCTTAAAATTTAATGTTACAACCAACAATATGTCAATTTCATTAGGGGATTTTAATTGATAGCGCACCTCTTTCAGAACTATTTGACATTGATTACTTTTCTTCTCTTTCTCCCGTTCAACTTCCCTCTCCTGAATAATGAGCCTTTTCTAACTGATAAACCCTAAACTGATTAAATTCCTTCATATAATAGATAATTTCCTTCATAACAAAGATAACAAATGAAAAGGTGTTACCTCTTGCCCCTCCCTGTGCTGCTGTTGATGTAAATTAAGTTACTCATCTAACTGACACAGTGGGATAATAAACTGTTGCTTCCTGAATGCCATGGACGACTAGCTGAAACTTCAACATGACTCCTCAATTTATAGTATAACTCTGAACATTCAGGGTTCCACTTTCCAGCTGGTTAATACCACTATTTATAATTCTGGCAGGAAATCTGTGCAAGTGGTGACTGGTACAGGCTTGTATAAATTTATCAGGGAAATATGTAAATTTGTTCGGGTTGAAGAAATTAACAGCAAGTCTGCATAGGCTTGTGCCAAATCCTATTTCTTATCTTGTACCATTATCACTTCTGTCATTTAATCATCTTCTGTCCTCCACCTAATCACAGGCCAATTGTTTCTCGCCGCACCCTTTTCCCTGGCTTTGTTCCTCTTCATAAGCTGTTCATCTTTAACATGATGCGGAGATGCCATCTTTAACATCTTCAGCTTCTGATGTAAATTCATCGACCTGAAATGTTAAACCCTACCTTTCTCACTCCACAGATGCTGCCTGACCTGCTGAGTGTTTCCATAACTTTCTGTTTTTATTTCATCCATAATCATATCCTTTTCGACCCTGTGCTGAGCTTTAAGCTCTGGATCCTATCCATTGCCAAAACTCTTTAAATCCACATCCGCTAAGTTACCTGCCTCGTACCCGAGACACAAGTGAGACATTCAGGCATTGGAGGCAGTGCAGAGAAGAGCCTCAAGGCTGATCCCTAGTGTCAGAGGTCTGAGTTACAAGGAAACACTGGCAAAACCTGGGCTTTTGAAACTTGAGAGAAGGGGCCTGCATGATGATCTTATAGAGATCCGTAGAAGAACAAACACTATGGAAAAGTTAATCCAGAAAATTACATTAACTTAAATTGCAAGAATAGAACAAAGGGACAAAAGTTCAAACTATTTAAAGGCAAATTTAGGATTAATATCAGGATTGAATTCAAATCTCAAACTGCCGTGGTGGGATTTGAACCCTAGTATCCTGAAATATTAGTCCAGGCCTCTGGATTACTAGACCAGTACCATACCCCTGACTCCGGATTTAGGTTGCAGTTACACCATGGAGGAAGCTTTCTGAGTTCACACTCTTTGAAGGGAGTCTTTCCCACCTGTCGCACATATCAGAAATTTGTGCATGTGGATGGAAAATCATGGACAGCGCATGCCTGAATTTCCTATATGCGCTTCCGGTGAAGAAAACTCCTGGCTGAAAATGGGAAATTGGAAAATAATAGGAGCATTAGCGCAAAATAAAAATTCTGTGCACCAATGGTACAGCTGTAGTGTTAAATGCACCTGAAAGTGTACATACAGCCTTTTTGAAATTCTGTACGTATTTAATTTCAAGTCACTTCTCTTTTAAGCCAGTTCTATTGATGCAATTGTTCATTGAGGGACCCACATTTAAATCATAGAACCATAGAATAGTACAGCATAGAAGGAGGCCATTCGGCCCATCGCGTCTGCGCCGGCTCTTTTGATGAGCAATCCTGTTAGTCCCACTCCCCCACTAGTTCCCCATATCCCTGCAATTTTTTCTCCTTCAAGTATTTATCATCAAAATTACAGTGACTGGTAGATTACTATTAATTGATAAAATTGACCATACACTGCAAAAGAAATATCAAAGTTTTAACTTTGTGACAGATTTGATTAATTTTCTCAGTAGAGATTCACACATTTGCAATTGAAAAGAGTTGTTATGCTGCTTGTAATTCATGCATTAGTGATATCACAGAAGGGTCAGTGAGTATTTGAATAAATGTGTATTGCTTAACGGCCCAGAAATGCCATTTGTTTTTAGATCAGCTCTCATAAATATAAGATGTCATTTGTATATGGTAATATACTGCCCCCATCTGTTTTCATTGATTCATCCAAAGTCGATTTCAGTGCATAAATCGCCAGAAGTGATCTTTCTCAAATTTGATCCTTTCCTCAGAACGTTATATGGCCCATGAGATTCGAAGGAAAGAGTTTTTGTAAAGTTACAATGAAGAGCCTGTTCAACACAGATGGTGCAGCTAGATGGTTAACTGCAAGAGCAAAAGCTAAATTGATCTTAGAGGACAGTTAAATTAGATTTCTTCATAGGTTTAGGTGCTCTTTAATATAGGCTATGTTACAATTATTTATGAATGAAAAGATTAATAATCAGTATTTATGCAACTATGCTGGCACCAATAGCCCCATATACATGCACATCATTGTTGTAGTACTTTCTGCTGGAGAGTTAAGGTGAAGATGTTGTTAACAGATTTGGATCTGCTTGGGGACCAGTTACCAGTGATGTCTCGCAGAGGCCAGTGTTGGGACTTTTGCTCTTTACTATGTTCATTAATAATCTAGATGTAGGTGTTGGGGGAATGATCCACAAGTTTGCAGATGATACCAAAATATGTGTGAGGATGTAGAGGATGCTCAACTATTCCAAGCAGGTCTCGGTGTTGGGGGATTGGGTGTGTTGGGCAACTGATGCTTAACTTGGAAAAATGTAGGCCCCGATCTTATTTGGGAGTCGCGCTGGGAGCGGGGCGGGGGATTACTGATGATACGTGGGAAACCCGGAATTATATTAAGCGTGTCTGTCAGTGGCTTTTCAACGCAGCCACCTCATTATCATTTTACTTCCGGGTTTGGCAACAATGAGCGGAGGCAGGCGTGATGAGGACCCGCATGATCTCAACTCCAGTATTTAAAGGATCAATGCAAAGATGCAATTTGGAGGTGTTGGAGTACAAAAGAAGAGAGGAGACAGTTGAGGAATGGAAGCGAGACGTGCAAAGGCTGCACCCTGTTTCAGTGATGCCTCCCTGGATGTGCTGCTTGGGGCTGTGATGACCAATGGGAGGAAGAAACTTGAAGCAGAGACCAAGAAGGCGTGGTTCGAGGTTGCCGAGGAGATCAGCAGCAGGAGCCATGTACTTTGACACAGTGCAGGAAGTGCTTTAGTGATCCAACCAGATCAGGAAAAGTGAGTACAGTGACTTACATCCTGCTGTGCGCATCACTCCACACCCCTCACTCTGCCTTTTCAAGCTACTCCAGCATGTCAATTTTCATAAACACTTAGCTTGCAGGTGCACCCATCCCTCTCTGTCTATGCACTTCCTCACATCTATCCATCCACCACTGACACTCGCCCTCAACCTTATGCAGTGTCATGCCTCTCCCTGATACTCACCCTCACCAAATGCTCTCCATCCATCGGATGAACACATGCCATTACACTCACTCATAGGTCTGTTCATTCCCTCCTTGCAGGAGAAGTGAGCACAGAACACCAGGGAGAGGCGGGGAGCCGGATATGGCCCTCCAGCCTTCTCACAACTCACAAGTGCAGAGGAGGAGAAGCTGGAGATCAGCGGAGTCTCGGTGTGCCTGGTCATCGTAGATGGGGGCCTCCCAGCTACCTGGTGACACAATTAAGTATCAGACAGCCACATGTCATATGGCACACAGTCATATTACATAGGATTACATTGGATGTACGGCACAGAAACAGACTTTTCGGCCCAACCAGTCCATGCCAGTGTTTATGCTCCACTCGAGCCTCCTCCCGTCTTTCCTCATCTAAATCTATCAGCGTAACCCTCTATTCCCTTCTCCCTCATATGTTTGTCCAGCCTCCCCTTAAATGCATCTATACTATTCGCTTCAACCACTCCCTGTGGTAGCGAGTTCCACATTCTCACCACTCTTTGGGTAAAGAAGTTTCTCCTGAATTCCCTATTGAATTTCTTGGTGACTATCTTATATTGATGGCCTCTAGTTATGCTCTTCCTCTCAAGTGGAAACATTCTCTCTGTATCTACTCTATCAATACCTTTCATAATTTTATAGACCTCTATTAGGTCACCCCTCAGCCTTCTTTTTTCAAGAGAATAGAGACCCAGCCTGTTCATACTTTTGTGATATGTATACCCTCGCATTTCTGGTATCATCCTTGTAAATCTTCTCTGCACCCTCTCCAGTGCCGCTATATCCTTTTTATAATATAGCGACCAGAACTGCACACAGTACTCTAAGTGTGGTCTAACAGGTTTAACATAACTTCCCTACTTTTTAATTCTATCCCTCTAGAAATAAACCCTATTGCTTGGTTTGCATTTTTAATGGCCTTGCTAACCTGTGGCGCAACTTTTAGTGATTTGGTTATTTGTACTCTGAGATCCCTTTGTTCCTCCACCCCACCTAGACTCGCACCCTCCAAGTGAGAAGTGACTTCCCTATTCTTCCTACCAAAATGCAATACCTCACATTTGTCTGTGTTGAACTTCATTTGCCAATTATTTGCCCATTCTGCAAGTTTATTAATGTACTCCTGTAATTTGTTGCAGTCCTCCTCAGTATTGACTATCCCCCCCAATTTGGTATCGTCCGCAAATTTAGAAATTGTGTTTTTGATTCCAAAGTCTAAATCGCTAATGTAAATTGTGAACAGCAGTGGTCCCAGCACTGATCCTTGTGGAACACCACTACCCACCTTCTGCCATTGTGAATAGCTACCCTTTACTCCCACTCTCTGCTTTCTGACTTGAAGCCAGCTAGCAATCCATTCTGCTACTTGCCCCCTGACTCTGCATTCTCTGACCTTATTCATTCTTCTCTTCTTAGGCAGTCCCTCGGAACTGAGGATGACTTGCTTCCACATTAAAAAAATGAGTTTGCAGGTGACTGATGAGTCCAATGCGGGACCTACAGTCTCTGTCACAGGTGGGGCAGACGGTGGTTGAAGGGGCAGGTGGGTGGGGTGCTTGGGTTGACGTGCACTCCTTGCGCTGCCTGTGCTTGGCTTCCACTTGCTCCCGGCGAAGAGACTCGAGGTGTTCGGCATCTTCCCGGATGCTTCTCCTCCACTTTGTGCGGTCTTGGGCCAGGGATTCCCAGGTGTCGGTGGGGATGTTACACTTTTTCAAGGAGGCTTTGAGGGTGTCCTTGAAGCGTTTCCTCTGCCCATCTGGGGCTCTCTTGCCGTGCCGGAGCTCCGAGTAGAGCACTTGTTTTGGGAGTCTTGTATCGGGCATGCGGACAATGTGACCCGTCCATCGGAGCTGATCGAGCGTGGTCAAAGCTTCGATGCTGGGGATGTTGGCCTGAGCAAGAACACTGACGTTGGTGCGCCTATCCTGCCAATGGATTTGCAGGATCTTGCGGAGGCAGCGTTGGTGGTACCTCTCCAGTGCTTTGAGGTGCCTGCTGTACATGGTCCATGTCTCTGAGGCATACAGCAGGGCGAGTATCACTGCTGCTCTGTATTCATTAGTCTATTATGGGGTACCTTATCGAAGGCCTTTTGAAAATCTAGATAAATTACATCTACTGCATTAACATTGTCTGCTGTCTCTGTTACCTCTTCAAAAAATTCAATAAGGTTGGTCAAGCAAGATTTTCCCTTTTGAAATCCATGCTGACTATTCATTATTATACTTTTTGTTTCTAGATGTTCTTCTATTGTCTCCTTTAGTAGGGATTCCATTATTTTTCCTACCACCGATGTTAAGCTGACTGGTCTATAATTCCCTTGACATGTTCTATCCCCCTTCTTAAATATAGGTATTACGTTAGCTATCCGCCAGTCCTCTGCCATTACACCTTTTTCTAATGAATTATTAAATATGTGTAGTAATGCCTCTGCTATTTCTTCCCTAGATTCTTTTAAAATGTGTAGATGTGACCAGGGGTTTTATTCTCTTTGAGTTTGATTAGTTTATTTAATATATCCCCTTTTTTAAATTTTAAATGCACTTATCTCATTACTCATCTCATCATCCAATGTCACGTCCACCTGTTCTATCTCCCTGGTAAATACCTAAGCAAAATAATGATTTAATACTTCTGCCATCTCCCTATCATTACCTTGGGATTGTCCTGTCTATCCCTTAATGGCCCTATTCCCAAGCCAACCTTCCTTTTTTTATTGATGTGCCTGTAAAATATTTTACTATTTTGTTTAATGTTCCTTGATAATTTATTTTCATAGTTCCTCTTTGCCTTCCTAATTGCTTTTTTGACTTCTCTCCTAACCCTTTCATATTCTCTCTTATCATGCACTCCTCTGCTGTCTATGTACTTAATGTATGCCTCTTTCCTTACCTCAATTGTTTCCTTATGTCTTTATTCATCCATGGAGTCTCATTAGTGTTTAGTTTGTTCTTTCCTTTTAGCAGAATATATTTTCCCTGCACTCTGTTGAACACCGTTTTAAATGTTTCCCATTATCATTCTACATCGTTGTTTGCCAATATTGTTGCCCATTTTATCTTCCAAAGTTCTATTCTCAGCCCCTCAAAATCAGCTTTTCTCCAATCTATTAACTTGGTTTTTGTCATTCTTATTTCCTTCTCTATTGTCATCTTAAAGCGTATTATATTATGGTCACTATTGCCTATATGTTCCCCTACTTTTACTTCTCTTATCTGCTCTGGCTCATTCCCCATAACTAGATCCAATAGCGAATCCTCCCTTGTTGGGCTTTTTACATATTAGGTTAGAAAGGAGTCATGTAGACATTGTAGGAACTCCATTCTCTTAACCCTGATCTTCTGTCCAATTAATATCGGGGTAGTTGAAATCCCCCATGATTATTCTATGTTTTTTACTCATTTCTGTAATTTGTCTGTATAGTTCTTCCTCCACCTCCCTTCCACTATTAGCTGGTCTGTAGACTACGCCTATTAGTGTGATTGATCCTTTATTATCTTTTATCTCTATTCATATGGATTCTATTTTTGTCTTGCTGATAGCTACGTCCCTTTTTTCTACTGCCATTCTGTTATCCCTAATAAGTACAGCTACTCCACCTCCCTTTTTTCCCTCTCTATCTTTTCTAAATATTGACTTGATGTCAACAGCGAGTGAAATATGATCATGTTTATAATAAGAAGTTGCAACATTATTACCTTGCCAGTACTCATTCATGTCTTTTACCTCCTGCAGGGCCATCACATGTGCAGCAGGAGTTGATGAAGGTTGCAGACGACAATTCCTCAGAGGAGTCAATCGTTCTGCACCATCACATGACTCATGCTTACCATGCACCAGCTCAGATACTCGCACTTCGGTGGGATCAGTTCGACAGACAGTTGGATTTTCACTTGTGACTCACACTTCACAAGTAAGCAAGAGCAGATGGATGTGGCAGGGACAGCAGTGGAGAGTCGCAGCCCTTTCCAAGCTCTGCTCAGCTGGACGCAGATTCTGTATCCCAGGGGCCATTGATGAAGAGGATAATCATTGAGCAGCAGCAGAGAATGTGCGATCGATGTACCAACAGGCCTTCCAAGCACACTGTCCATGATTGCAGAGAGATTGGAAGAGTCCGCCTCAAGCATGACTGTGTTGATGCCACATGGCGCTGTGATGATGTCTTCTTGCCAGACTGGAACATCAAACACAGCAATCACATGAGTCCATGCAGATCTTGAGCCAGGGCTTGCAGACTGGATTTCCACCTTAAATAGGATGACAGATACCTTAGCCTTGGCCTTGCAGCGCCCCACTGATCTGCACCAAGTGCTCTCCAAGGGTATGCACATGGGTGTCTTAGACATTGCTATATTAAGTTTGTGTTCTTTACTTGAAACACGTAAATCTTATTCTTTTGTACCACCTTCCCGTCTTGCCCATTATTGATTGCTAGCTGGCAAGTGGCCTTTCAAGTTGTTTGATGATGAATGGGATGACATGAATTGACGGCGACCAATGGGGGATGTGAAAGTGGTGGTTAGTTGTTTGCAGGACTGCTTTGTGCTCGTGGCATTGGGGTGGGGGGTTGGGGGGTTGGGGGCGAGGAGTGGGGGGAGCAGTGGTGCAGAACAGTGGCTGTTGCATGTGGGTGTGAGATGCAGAACCTAAGTGAACCTCTCAATAATCAGGGTATCCCTGGCATCCTAGGCAGCAATATGCGTAGCTGGTGGTGCATTGCCCACATCACCTTCCTACTCATCATCTTCCTCCTCTTCTTCTTTCTCCTCCTTCTCCTCCTTGGAATCCTCTGAAGAGGATCTGTGCTCTGCATCCTCCTGCAGGTCCACGCCTCACTGCTGCGCAATGTTGTGCAGAGTGCAGCACACCATGACCATTCTGGAGACCCTGACTGGTGCATACTGAAGGGCATCTCCAGATCTGTCGAGGCACCTGAAGCACATCTTCAGCAAGCCGATGGCTTGTTCGATGACACATCTGGTGGTGATATGGCACTGATTGTAACGTTCTTGAGCCTCATTCCTCGGGTTTATGAGAGGTGTGATCAGCCACGTTTTAAGTGGGTATCCCTTGTCTCTGAGCAGCCACCTCTGCTTCCAGATGCAAAGACATTAGGGAGTTTGGACTGCCACAGGGTGAAAACATCATGGCAACTCACCGGGAATCTTGAGCACACCTGCATAAAGATCTTTTTGTGGTTGCACACCAGCTGCACATTGATGGAGTGGAAGTCCTTGTGGTTGATGAATACTCCTGCTTGATCTGGGGGTGCCCTGATTGCCACGTGTGTGCAGTTGATGACATCCTGTGGAAGCCAGCCAGAGACGCAAACCCCAACGCCTGCTCATTCTGACTGGCATCATCGCAGGTAAAGTTGACATAATTGGTGGCCCTGGCGAACAAGCGACTAGCAACAAGACCTGGACGATGTTCAGGCTTGGGCTGATAAGTGGCAGGTAACATTCGCGTCAGAGAAGTGCCAGGCAATGACTATCTCCAACAAGCGAGAGTCTAAACATCACCCCTTGACATTCAATGGCGTTACTATCGCCGAATCCCCCACCATCAACATCCTGGGGGTCACCATTGACCAGAAACTTAACTGGACCAGCCACATAAATACTGTGGCAATAAGAGCAGGTCAGAGGCTAGGTATTCTGCGGCGAGTGTCTCACCTCCTGACTCCCCAAAGCCTTTCCACCATCTACAAGGCACAAGTAAGGAGTTTGATGGAATACTCTCCACTTGCCTGGATGAGTGCAGCTCCAACAACACTCAAGAAGCTCAACACCATCCAGGACAAAGCAGCCCGCTTGATTGGCACCCCCTCTACCACCTTAAACATTCACTCCCTCCACCACCGGCGCACCGTGGCTGCAGTGTGTACCATCTACAAGATGCACTGCAGCAACTCGCCAAGGCTTCTTTGGCAGCACCTCCCAAACCCTGCGACCTCTTCCACCTAGAAGGACAAGGGCAACAGACTCATGGGAACACCACCACCTCCAAGTTCCCCTCCAAGTCACACATCATCCTGACTTAGAAGTATATCGCCGATCCTTCATTGTCGCTGGGTCAAAATCCTGGAACTCCCTCCCTAACAGCACTGTGGGAGTACCTTCACCACTCGGGCTGCAACGGTTCCAGAAGGTGGCTCACTACCACCTTCTCAAGGGCAATTAGGGATGGGCAATAATTGCTGGCCTTGCCAACGATGCCCACATCCCATAAACGAATAAAAAAAAAAACTATCTTATGCATTTGTGGGCCGCCGACTGCGAGATCCTGCAAATGTCTCCAGCAGAGCCCTGGAAGGATCCAGAGGCATAAATGTTGAGGGCGATGGTGACTTTGACAGCCACTGGTAGAGTGTGGCCACCAGGTCCAGCTGGCAGCAGGTCTTCTTCCAGTAGGCTGCAGATGTCTGCCAGCACCCGACACGACAACCTGAGCCTCCTGAGACACTGGTGTTCCGACATGTCGAGGAAGCTGATCCTCTGCCTGTAGATCCTGTGTGGTGGGTAGGGCCTCCTGCGAGCTGCACCTCTCTGCTGCTCCCCTCTCTCCTGTGCAGCTACAGGTCTGTGACCAACAGGCTGCTGCTGCTGCTGTTGCTGGTCATCTTGGTCCTCATCTGAGGTCCAATCTAAGGCAGCATAAGCAGCACCCATCTTGATCTGATAGATCAAACCTCCAAAGTGTAGAAGAAAGTAAACTCTCAACAAAAGTACTGTGAACAAAGCCTTTCCCACTAGCAGGTAAGAAAGCAACTGTGAGTACTGAGTATGTAGTGCCATACCTGAGATTATGTTATCGCCTTGCTTTCACTGGCGAGTTTCAGGAAGCCCAGAAAACCAGTGGATCACACGTTAAACTGAAAGATCTGTGTCTATATCGCTCTAATTGAGCGATTAGCATATGTTAATCGGCAACCCGTCTCTCTGAGGGGGTTGCGCACAAGCAGCCTAACGCGCTGCAGTTAAATGCGGAGGTCGGCGGGTTAGAGCAGTTTGGTCATTTTGGCCGATTTTAACCCGCACCCGAACCCACGCGCTCCTTCATGTTAAAATTCCCTTCGTAGTGTTATGCATGTGTGCAGGTGTAATGCTAAATATGCCTGCAACCTACAGGGAACAGAAGCCAGTGGTGAAAGAAAATTATCTGGGCGTTATACTGCCCACCTCGCCCACCAGCTGCTTTGAGTTCCACTGACTTTTTAAGACCCCACTTTCAAATTGTGCTGGGATCCTGCAGAAAGGCTGGAGAGAGAAAGATTAAGGCCAAGGAGTGGGCCCAGCAAGACACAAGGCTACGGAGCAAGCAAGGCTAAGCAATAACTATCATTATTGTAAGAAATTAAATCTGACCTCCCTTTTCACGAACTCCCCCATTCCCATCTGTTGGAGCTCTGTCACATCTCCCACCTCATGGATCAATTGGCCTGTCAATGAGATATACTGGACCAGTGAGATGGAAAGGATGTAGGATAGACAGACCTGTTAGATTGTACAAGATAGACAGACACAGACCAACACCAGACAAGACACAGATTCTCTCATAGTATAGATTGTAGATATGTAGCCATATGTGTAAAAATAATAAAAGATTCAGTGCAGAAAGCCCTTATTAGAGGAACTTCCTGTCTGCTGTTATTCTTACTGCATCGCCTCCAAAATAAAAAGAGCATGGAGTGGTGAAGACCTGGTCCTGCAATACCCAGGTGGTTTGCATGCAATTTCTGGCACCAGCAGGATCCTAGTTTAACAGAAACAAACACCAGCCAGAACAGCAAGCCCTTTCAGTTCAACCACACTTCTAACCTTTACCCTGTCTATGTGGCAGATGGAATTCACTTCAGAAATGTAATCCTGTACCCTGTTTACACAGCACCTTGACCTCAAAAGCAGGACGTAGGTCAGACTGTATCAAATGACGGTCTGTGGCACGCTCTGTGTTGTGTACGGAGCTGAAAACCCAGTGGGGGACGGACTGGCCTATTTCAAATTGCTATCAATTGCAGCTGTTTAAACGAGCACCATTTATCTGTACATTTTTCACTGATGTGAAGATGAGAGTTATTCAAACTCGCAACAATTGTACAGAACATTCCTTTATTTGTATTCCATTTTCTCGCTTCCTGGTCCTGAATTGAGGTGGCCTGTTCCCAGGTCTTTACAAATACTGATTTTGAGCCACCCAAGGCATTTAATAATAGTACAGCTTTGCCTTATCTTCAGATGTTAACTCCCATCCTCTTGTGAAATGCATGGCCTCTGCTCATCACCTTTCCAGATAGCCTGCTACAGATATGCAAGTCACTGTGAGGAATAAATATTTGAACACAGCACTGCCACCATGTGGAGCTGAGTGGTGGTGCACCTTAATGCAAAAACAACCGCACGTTCAACACAGAACCACATTAGTGCTTATGTTCTAATTGGGGCTGTAAATTTATGCCACAATTATACTGACGTTGGGAGTAGTCAATCTGGGATGAGTGCTGAAAATTATCAAGTAATTGCAAGAATTGCTGCAGCATCACAGTGACATCACACGTAAAGAAAGAACTTGCTTTTATATAGTGCCTTGCACGCCCTCAAGATCTTCCAAAGTGCTTCACAGCCAATACTTTTGAAGTGTCCATGTTGTTTTATAGATAAACATGGCAGCTAATTTGGGCACAGCAAGCTGTCAAATCAGCAAATGAGATAAATAATCATTCATTTATTTATTGTCTTATAACACTCCTGTGAAGCGCCTCGGGATGTTTTGCTACATTAAAGGTGCTATATAAATACAAGTTGTTGTTGTTTAATTGTTAGTGGTGTTGGTTGAGGGCTAAAAATTGACTAGGACACCTGGAGCACTCCCTGCTCTCCTTCAGATCATGACACGGGATTGTTTATGTCTACCTGAACAGGACCTGAAGTCTCAGCCTAGATAATATGCTCAAATCCTAGAGTGACACTAAAACTCATCACCTTCTGACTCAGGGGCACAAATGCTACCAATGAGCCAAGATGACAGTTTGTTATGCAGTGTTGCATCACACGTTTGTTAATAAAACACAATTGAGTTTTCTCTGACGGCGCAGTATGGAACTGAACCATATAGACCAGGAAGGTTCCAGGTTTGATCCCTGGTTTGCGCTGAGTTAACTGATCTCAGCTAACTTTCTTGAGTCTTATTCAGTTACTGTGTAGAAGCTTTTATTATGTACATTATATCATTTTTTTCTTTGCTTTAAAATATGGAAAATGTCCTCATTTTTAATGTATGGATTAAGGATATCTCCTTATACCGTGTACAAGTGTCCAGAAAAACAAATCCTCAGACCCTTTTTACAGGTTGTTTCACAGCTGTATTCGCTAACTTCTGTCACTGCTGTTTATCTTTGCTCCATGTCACATTTGTTAAGTTTTTTTCTTATATCAATAATTGCATGAACATTGAAGAGCAGGGGAGTTCTCCCCAGTGTCCTGGCCAATATTTATCCCTCAATCCACATAACAAAAACAGATTATCTGGTCATTATCACATTGCTGTTTGTGGGAGCTTGCTGTGCGCAAATTGGCTGTCACATTTCTCACATTACAACAGTGACTACACTCCAAAAGTACTTCATTGGCTGTAAAGCGCTTTGAGACGTCCGGTGGTCGTGCAAGGCGCTATATAAATGCAAGTCTTTCTTTTTTCTTTCACCATTGATGCACTATGAGCTGACACTGGCCTTTGAGTCATACTGATGACTCCAATCACCATTAATACAGTAATGAGTTCTGATGAAAGGTCATCGACCTGAAACGTTAACTCTGTTTTTCTCTCTCCGCAGATGCTGCCTGGCTTGCTGAGTGTTTCCAGCATTTTCTGTTTAAATTGATGATACTGGTAATGTCTGCTCATGGAAAAAAAACGCCTTTTACGACAGAACAAAACATCAATTAGAAATCAAAATCACAGAAGATTAAACTCCAGAGTTCAAATAAGATTGTAGCATTCTGGAAGCCCTCAAAAGAACCTTCTGTTTCTACTTCTCCTTTTCTGTTCCCCCCTCAAGAGTGAATACTTTGCTGTGGGTCTGGATTAATGTGTGCTGGTTGCCCTCCAGTACCTTGTCCTAAAGTTCAGTCTTCATATGCGACCCCACATGGTGGGTCTTAACAGGCTATTTGATTGCAGAGAGCATCGTAACCAAGCACACAAACATATTGAAAAAGCACAGGAAAAGATCAACTGATCCATCCAGCTTGTTCTATGCAGACATAGTGCACATAGGTTGCACCATCAACCCATCCCCCCAGTCAGGCAATCTCCTGGGAGAGGCAAAAAAAAAAGAGAAAAAGCTTTATACTAATTTCAGAAAAGAAACTCCTGGAAATCCCTCTCCCAGTCCCAAAGGCAATGAAGCAAGCTCCAGGAGACTGCAGTAACTGATAGCACTAATTAAAGCTGACCCTCATCTATCTTCTATAACTCTAGATATTTTCCACTCGCAGGAACACGTCCTTTTGAAGGCCTGTAGCGAATCCATACTGCAGCTCTGTAATCCATAATGTAGCTCTGGCAATCTAGTCCAGGGATCAGTGACAGAAGTATCTCATGACATCTAACCTAACTCTATGTTTTCTTGTTTCGTACTGATGCCCATAATCCCCCCCTCTCTGTCTGGCTCAAATAACCTGACCACCCAAACAGAATCTACTCTCTTCACCATTTTAAAGACTTTGCTGTCTACGTTTCTCCAGTGAAAAAAATCCCTTGTTTTCTGAGCTTATCTTGATAAGTAAAGTTCTAAGACTAAGTTCATTCTGGTGAGGATACTCTGGACCTTCCCCAGGGTCTTGATAGCCCCCATTATTTGAGGGGACCAAAACTGGGCACAATATTCTAGTTGCAGTCATAACAAGGCCATAGAATATCGAATAGGTATTGTATTTCTCGTTTTCTATTTAACTGCCCTAGCTAAACATCCCGACACCCTGTTCACTTTCCTTGTGCCTTGTGACACCTTCAATGTTTCAGGAACTATGACCCTCAGTTCCCTCTTCTGCTCTGTAGCCTTAAGTGCACAACCCTGTATGGGAAAGGTGGGAGAGGGGGAGGAAAGGATGGTGAGAGTAGAATTGATCATACAGTGCATAAAGTAGGAAAGTATCTCATTGCCCAGCAATGACGGCCTTCACCTGACAAGCACAAAAAATTGCATTATTTAAGAAACAAAATTTAAATCAATTACAGGTTTAAAGCATTCAATTATATATCAGAAGACTCTAAATTGCAAGATGTGAAGTAATAATGTTCCTCATTAATATAATTTCAAATCCTAAAGTGATCCAACATAATATAGAATCATAGAATAGTTACAGCACAGAATGAGGCCATTCGGCCCGTCGAGCCCGTGCCAGCTCTCTGCAAGAGCATATCAGCTAGTCCCACTCCCCCGCCCTTTCTTTGTAGCCCTGCAATTTTGTTTCCTTCAGGTACTTATCCAATTCCCTTTTGAAAGCCATGATTTAATCTGCCTCCACCACCCTTTCAGGCAGTGAATTCCAGATCCTAACCACTCGCTGCGTAAAAAAGTTTTTCCTCATGTCGCCTTTGGTTCTTCTGCCAATCACTTTAAATCTGTGTCCTCTGGTTCTCGACCCTTCCACCAATGGGAACAGTTTTTCTCTATCTACTCTGTCTAGACCCCTTATGATTTTGAACACCTCTATCAAATCTCCTCTCAACCTTCTCCACTCTAAGAAGAACAACCCCAGCTTCTCTAGTCTATCCATGTAACTGAAGTCCCTCATCCCTGGAATCATTCTTGTAAATCTTTTCTGCACCCTCTCTAAGGCCTTCACATCCTTCCTAAAGTGTGGTGCCTAGAATTGGACACAATACTCCAGTTGAGATCGGACCAGTGTTTTATAAAGGTTCATCATAACTTCCTTGCTTTTGTAATCTATGCCTCTGTTTATGAAGCCCAGGATCCTGTATGCTTTTTTAACTGCTTTCTCAACCTGCCCTGCCACCTTCAATGATTTGTGCACATATATCCCCAGGTCTATCTGTTCATGCACCTCCTTTAGAATTGTACCCTTTAGTTTATATTGCCTCTCCTCATTCCTACCAAAATGTATTACTTCGCACTTTTCTGCGTTAAATTTCATCTGCCATGTGTCCGCCCATTCCACCAACCTGTTTATGTCCTCTTGATGTCTATCACTATCCTCCTCAATGTTCACTATAATTCCAAGTTTTGTGTCATCTGTAAATTTTTAAATTGTGCCCTGTACACCCATGTCCAAGTCATTAATATATATATCAAGAAAAGCAGTGTTCCTAGTACCGACCTCTGGGGAACAGCACTGTGTACCTTCCTCCAGTCCAAAAAACAACCGTTCTTCATTACTCTCTGTTTCCTGTCACTTAGCCAATTTCGTATCCATGCTGCCACTGTCCCTTTTATTCCATGGGTTTCAACTTTGCTGGCAAGCCTATTATGTGGCACTTTGTTGAGTGCCTTTTGGATGTCCATGTACACCACATCAACCACATTGCTCTCATCAACCCTCTCTGTTACCACATCAAGAAACTCAATCAAGTTAGTTAAACACGATTTGCCTTTAACAAATCCGTGCTGGCTTTCCTTAATTAATCCACACTTGTACAAGTGATTGTTAATTTGACCCGGATTATCATTTCTAAAAGCTTCCCCACTACCAAGGTTAAACTGACTGGCCTGTAGTTGCGGATTTATCCTTACACTCTTTTTTGAACAAGGGTGCAACATTTGCAATTTGCCAGTCCTCTGGCACCACCCATGTATCTAAGGAGGATTGGAAGATTATGGCCAGTACCTCTGCAATTTCCACCTTTACCTCCCTCAGCATCCTAGGATGCATCCCATCCAGTCCTGGTGACTTATCTACTTTAAGTACAGTCAGCCTTTCTAGTGCCTCCTCTTTATAAATTTTTATCCCATTCAGTATCTCAACTATGACTTTCACTCTGACTTTGGCAGCATCTTCTTCCTTGGTAAAGACAGATGCAAAGTACTCATTTAGTACCTCAGCCATGCCCTCTGCCTCCATGCGTAGGTCTCCTTTTTGGTCCCTAATCGGCCCCACCCCTCTTCTTACTATCTGTTTACCAATTATATGCCTATAGAAGACTTTTGGATTCCCTTTTATGTTAGCTGCCATTCCATTCTCATACTCTTTTTTTGCCCCTCTTATTTCCTTTTTCACTTCCTCTTTGAACTTTCTGTATTCAGCCTGGTTCTCACTTGTATTTTCAACCTGACATCTGTCATATGCTCCCTTTTTCTCCTTCATCTTACTCTCTATGCCTTTCATCAGCCAGGGAGCTCTGACTTTGTTTGCCCTACCTTTCCCCCTCGTGGGAATGTACCTCGACTGTACCCGAACCATCTCCTCTTTAAAGGCAGCCCATTGTTCGATTACAGTTTTGCCTGCCAATCTTTGATTATAATTTACCCGGGCCAGATCCATTCTCAACCCACTGAAATTGGCTTTCCTCCATTTAAGTATTTTTACTCTAGATTGCTCCTTGTCCTTTTCCATAGCTAATCTAAACCTTATGATACAATGATCACTGTTCCCTAAGTGTTCTTCTACTGACACTTGCTCCACTTGACCCACCTCATTCCCCAGAACCAGATCCAGAAATGCCTCCTTCCGTGTTGGGCCGGAAACGTACTGATCAAGAAAGTTTTCTTGAACACACTTCAGAAATTCTTCCCCCTCACTGCCCTTTACACTATTACTATCCCAGTCTATATTAGGATAGTTGAAGTCCCCCATTATAAGTACTCTATAGATCTTGCACCTCTCTGTAATTTTCCTGCAAATTTGCTCCTCTATATCCTTCTCATTAGTTGGTGGCCTATAGAATACACCTAGTAATGTAATAGCACCTCTATTGTTTCTTAACTCTAACCAAATAGATTCAGTCCTTGATCCTCTCCAGGACATCCTCCCTCTCCAGCACTGTAATATTCTCCTTAATCAATACTGCCACCCCACCTCCTTTCTTTCCTTCCCTATCTTTCCTGAACACCTTATATCCAGGAATATTTAGTACCCAATCCTGTCCTTTTTTGAGCCAGGTCTCAGTTATCGCCACAACATCATATTCCCATGTGGCTATTTGCGCCTGCAGCTCATCAACCTTATTTACCACGCTTCGTGCATTTACCCACATGCACTGTACACCTATCTTAGACCTTCTTGTATTCTCTCTTAGTCTGACCCCACCTAATGCCGCACTATTTCTTATTCTAGTGCTATCTGTCTCTCCCAATCCTTTGTGCACCTTGTTTCTCCTTTCTAATGCCACATCCTGGTACCCATCCCCCTGCCAAATTAGTTTAAACCCTTCCCAACAGCACTAGCAAACCCCCCGCGAGGATATTGGTTCCGGCTCTGTTGAGGTGCAACCTGTCCGGCCTGTACAGGTCCCACCTCCCCCAGAATCGGTCCTAATGTCCCAGGAATCTAAAGCCCTCCTTCCTGCACCTTCTCTCCAGCCACGCATTCATCTGCTCTATCCTTCTATTTCTATACTCACTGGCTTGTGGCACTGGGAGTAATCTGGAGATTACTACCTTTGAGGTCCTGCTTTTTAATCTCTTTCCTAGCTCCCTAAAATCTGTCTGCAGGACCTCATCCCTCTTTCTACCTATGTCGTTGATACCAATATGGACCACGACCTCTGGCTGTTCACCCTCCCCCCTCAGAATGTCCTGCAGCCGCTCAGTGACATCATTGACCCTGGCACCAGGCAGGCAACATACCATCCTGGAGTCACGTCTGCAGCCGCAAAAACGTCTGTCTGTCCCCTAACTATTGAATTCCCTATCACTATTGCTTTCCTGATCTTCCTCCTTCCCTCCCCTGTACAGCTGAGCCGCCCGTGGACTTGGCTCTGGCTGTACTCCCCAGAGGAACCATTGCCCTCACCAGTATTTAGTTAGAGAGTAAGATGCACTCCTGGCTGGTGCTCCTTGTCTGTCTGGTGGTCACCCATTCCCTGTCTGCCTGTACACTCTTACGTTGTGGGGTGACCACCTCTTGAAACGTGCTATCCACATAGCTCTCCGCCTCACGGATGCACCGCAGTGACACCAGCTGCTGCTCAAGCTCCGAAACCCGGAGCCTGAGCTCCTGCAGCTGATGACACTTCCTGCACACATGGTTGGCCAGGACACGGGAAGCACCCTGGAGTTCCCACATGGCACAAGATGTGCACTCCACGGGACTGAGGTGCCCTGCCATGCTTCTATTTTATAGACTATTAACTAACTTAACAGAAATAAACTCAAGACTTAAAAAAAAATCACCAGCTACTCATCAATCAGCTCCTTCCCTTGTGCTGACGTCACTTTATTTTTTTTTTACCTCACTCCCTAATGCTCACGCTCCCTCCGGGCTCTGGGCTCTCGCATCTACCATTATCTCCGGCCGCTCCTCTCACTCTCCCGCAGGTCCGCTCTCGTGCCTATTAACTTAGAGTCCTTGGGTTCTGTGGCTCCACTCCTCCTTTTCAGTTAGACATCTCAACCGCCTTCCTCCTCTCCGCCGAATTCCTGCTCTCACCAAATTCTTCCACTCTGCTTGCGATCCACTCCAATTGAGTTCACCCAGCTCTCTCTCCAAACTCTGGCTCAAGCTCTCATGCTCAAGCATATTCATGCAATATCTAATATTCTTAATGAATACCTAAGATTCAAGTAAATTGCTTGTGCACAGATGGCTTAGAGAAGTTGTCATTTATAAAGCTCATTTCTCACCTAATATTTAAATTAATATATGTACACCCCAGCCAGAATATTGTTCCTGCAACTAAGTATGGGATGCAAGCTCTCATTTGCTTTAATAGGGAAGGAAATTGTCACGGAAATTATGCAGCGATGTGTAAAATTCCATATTTATGATGCTGGAACAGAGACTCATTAAAACATTACAGCAATTTGTAAATGATTTGACATTTTGTGTAAATTCTTCACTTCTCATGCCTCCTACAGCTTTCATCCTCCATCTGCAGCTTATCCTGGATCACTCGAGCTGACACCGTAGGAAATGGTGTCCTAACTCACATGCAGCACTTAGTGGTATAACAAAGAGTAATTAAATAGGCTCACCCCAGCTATTTTGAGAGATAAGTCTGGCTCTTAGCCCCCAAAGCTGGTGTAAACCAGAAGAGAGGTTCTACCCTGGAGGAGTTTTTTTGCATGCAATGATGGGAATAACTATTATGTGGGATATAGAAGTCAGTGAAACGAAAGTGTCTGTCATGCTCCTATGAAGGCACAGTGGCTAAGTGCATCCCTCGTAGTGTGACATGGATCAGGAAGGCACGAGGTTCAATCTCTAGTCTGTACTGAGTTAGCTGATTTTAGGCACGAAGGCATTAGAAGCACTCTTGGAATATCATGGAACATCATAGGAACAGGAGTAGGTCATTCAGCCCTCGGAGCCTGTTCCACCACTCAATCATACCATGGCTGAACTGAATCTCAACTCTATTTACCCACTTTTGATCCCTATCCCTTAATATCCTTACCTAACAAAAATCTATTGATCTCAGTCTTGAAAAATTTCAATTAACCCAGCATTCATAGTTTTTTGAGGGAGAGCGGTCCAGATTTCCACTACCTTTTGTGTGAAAAAGCATTTCTTGAGTACCTTCACCACACGGACTGCAGTGGTTCAAGAAGGCGGCTCATCACCACCTTCTCCAGGGCAATTAGGGGGATGGGCAATAAATGCTGGCCTTGCCAGCGACGCCCACATCCCATGAACGAATAAAAGAAAATCTTAACTAGCCTGGCTCTCATTTTAAGATGTTTTCCCTTGTTCTGCATTCCCCCCACCAGAGGAAATTGTTTCTCTGTACCTACCCTAGCAAATCCACTAATCATTTTAAACACCTCACTTAGATCACCTATCAACCTTCTAAACTCAAGGGAATACAAGCCAAGTTTATGCAACCTGTACTCATAATTTAATCCTTTAAGCCTTGGTATCATTCTGATGAATCTGTGTAGTACGAAGGCCAATATATCCTTCCTGAGATGCGGTGCCCAAAACTGAATGCAAAACTCCAGATGGGATCTGACCAAGCCTTTGTACAATTGAAGCATAATTTCCTCCCTTTTGTATTCCAATCCCGCACCCTCCCCGCACCCCCGAGATAAAGGCTAAAATTCCATCAGCCTTTTTGTACCAGTGCACAAGATTTTAGTGATTTATGTACATGGATCCCAAATCCCTTTGCTCTTCCACAGTTGCGAATCTCTCATCATTTTGAAAATGTTCTAATTTTCATTCTTTGATCCAAAGTGGATGACCTCGCACTTCCCCACATTGAACTCCATCTGCCACAGTTTTGCCCACTAACTTATAGAAACATAGAAGATAGGAGCAGGAGTAGACCATTCGGCCCCTCGAGTCTGCTCCGCCATTCAATGTGATCATGGCTGATCATCCAAACTCAGTACCCTGTCCCTGCTTTCTCCCCATATCCCTTGATCTCCTTAGCCTTAGAAATATATCTAACTCCTTCTTGAATATATTTAATGATTTGGCCTCAACTGCCTTCTGTGGTAGAGAATTCCACAGGTTCACCACTCTCTGGGTCAAGAAATTCCTCCTCATCTCAGTCCTAAATGGCTTACCCTTATCCTTAGACTGTGACCCCTGGTTCTGGACTCCCCCGCCATCGGGAACAGCCTTCCTGCATCTAGTCTGTCTAGTCCTGTTAGAATTTTATAAGTTTCAATGAGATCCACTCTCATTCTTCTAAACTCTAGCGAATATAAGCCTAATCAACCCAATCTCTCTTCATACGTCATTCCTGCCATCCCAGGTATCAGTCTGGTGAATCTTCGCTGCACTCCCTCCATGGCAAGAACATCCTTCCTCAGATAAGGCGGCCAAAACTGCACACAATACTCAAGGTGTGGTCTCACCAAGGCCCTGTACAACTGCAGCAAGACATCCTTGCTCCTGTACTCGAATCCTCTCGCTATGAAGGCCAACATACCATTTGCCTTCTTAACCGTGTGCTGCACCTGCATGCTTACCTTCAGCTACTGGTGCACAAGGACACCCAGGTCTCGTTGCACTTCCCCTTTTCCCAATCTATTGCCATTCAGATAATAATCTGCCTTCCTGTTTTTGTCACCAAAGTGGATAACCTCGCATTTATCCACATTATACTGCATCTGCCATGCATCTGCCCAATCACCCAACCTGTCCAAATCATACTGGAGTTTCTCTGCATCCTCCTCACAGCACACACGCCCACCCAGCTTTGTGTCGTCCGCAAACTTGGAGATATTACATCTAGTTCCCTCATCTAGATCATTAATATATATTGTGAATAACTTGGGGTCCTAGCACCGATCCCTGCGGTACCCCACTGTCTATGTCCCTTTGTAACTTCCTGCTCCCATCTACACTATTTACTGGGCCTCCTAACTTGGTGCCATCTGTACACTTGGATAAACAACTCTCTATTCCTTCATCCAAGTTATTCAAGCTGAGGCCCCAGTACAGATGCCTGGCGAACACCACTTGTCACACCCCGCCAATCAGATGACATTCCCTTAATCCCTACCCTCTGTCTCCTACTTCTAAACCAATTACCAACTCATGTCACAGGTTACCTCCCATTCCATACACTTTTATGCTTGCTAATCTCCTCTTGTACAGAACTTTATCAAATGCCTCTGGATGTCCATATAGACAATATCCATCGACACTCCTCTATCTGCCATGAATCAAAAATTGCAACTAGATTAGTCAGACATGAACTATCCTTCAGAAATTCATGCTGACTCTCTTTGATCAGCTCATACTTGTCCAAGTGCTCAGTTACTCTGTCTCTGATGATAGATTCCTGTAACTTCCTCACAACTAATGATAAATTGACAGGTCTATGGTTTCCTGGTTTTTCCCTTCCTCCCTTCTTAAATAATTGAGTGACATTTGCAATTTTCCAATCCAAGGCATAAATCTGCAAATCAGCTAGAGTTTCTGCTCCTGATCACTATCAACTGACCCCTGCTCAAAAATGTGAATGTCAGCCAAAGACATGATTAGGCTACACTGAGATACCACCTGTGGTTGAATAGTCTTCCATCTTTCACTATCTGGAGTCACATATGAAGAATGACTATTTGGGTGAGATACTGGAGAGAAGCTGCTGCCTGTGGAATCATATACCAGTATCAGACAGTGCCTTCCATTGAAGAGGAGAGAATATTTAAATAATAATTTTAAAAAAGTGTACGTCAGACATGAAATGCATAGGGTTGAAATCTAGAATGGTCAGGCGCACTTAGCTAACTCCAGGCATGATGCCTGTGGTCCTTTTTTATGGTTGGACTAAGATTTAGTGAAGTCCACAAGTCTAGCCCATTATCTATCATTCTGCTGACAACCCACCTTTGTGGCAGCATTCAGATAGGTCATCCTCGATACATCAAACATAGATACTGTCGTGTTCAACTCACCTACAGTAAAATGAACAGCAAATTACTTTCATACACAAAACACATATGCTTGGTCACAGTCGCCATCAAGTGGCCAAACATGAAAAAGCAGTAAATAAATGTTAGGATGATATATTTATATTTGTATTCTCTTCCCATTTCCACCAATTTTCTCTCCTCATCTCCTCCTCTCCTGAAGGAGCTGACTGTTTGCTAAGATATAGCTTCACAGACACTTGTCGCCGCCTTGTATCTTGTCCAAGTAGCATTTCTTCATGTGTGAATGTGGATAGTTGGTGTCAACAGGCTATTGTTGGTGTCAACAGGCTATTGCCTGTGGGGAGCATCACAACCAACCCCTCCTTTGGATTTGGCACCTTCCTGGTCTTTATGGCTCAGCTCCTCACTGCCTCAGTCAACTCAACCTCTGGGATAACATAATTTACTCATTAAAACAACAACACCAACTTGTATTTATATAGCACCTTTAACATAGTAAAACGTCCCAAGGCGCTTCACAGGAGTATTTTAAGACAAAAAATTTGACACTGATCCACATAAGGATAAATTAGGGCAGGTGACCAAAAGCTTGGTCAAAGAGGTAGGTTTTAAGGAGTGTCTTAAAGGAGGAAAGAGAGGTAGCGAGGCGGACAGGTTTAGGCAGGGAATTCCAGAGCTTCGGGCCTAGGCAACAGAAGGCACGGCCACCAATGGTTGAGCGATTATAATTAGCAATGCTCAAGAGGGCAGAATTAGAGGAGTGCAGATATGTCGGGGTGCGGGGGGGGATTGTGAGGCTGAAGGAGATTACAGAGATCGGAAGGGGCGAGGCCATGGAGGGATTTGAAAACAAGGATGAGAATTTTGAAATCGAGGCGCTGCTTAACTGGGAGCCAATGTAGGTCAATGAGCACAGGGGTGATGGGCGAACGGGACTTGGTGCGAGTTAGGACACGGGCAGCCGAGTTTTGGATGACCTCAAGTTTACGTAGGGTGGAATGTGGGAGGCCAACCAGGAGTGCATTGGAATAGTCAAGTCTAGAGGCAACAAAGGCATGGATGAGGGTTTCAGCAGCGGATGAGCTGAGGCAAGGGCAGAGACGGGCAATGTTACGGAGGTCGAAGTAGGTGGTCTTTGTTATGCTGCGGATATGTGGTTGGAAGCTGATTTCAGGGTTAAATATGACACCAAGGTTGCGAACAGTGTGGTTCAGCCTCAGACAGATGTTAGGGAGAGGGATGGAGTCAGTGGCTGGGGAACGGAGTTTGTGGCAGGGACCAAAAACAATGGCTTCGGTCTTCCCAATATTTAATTGGAGAACATTTTTGCTCATCCAGAACTGTATGTCGGACAAGCAGTCTGACAACTTAGACACCATGGAGGGGTCGAGAGAAGAGGCAGTGAGGTAGAGCTGAGTGTCGTCAGCGTACATGTGGAAACTGACGCTGTGTTTTCGGATGATGTGGCCAAGGGGCCAAGGATAGATCCTTGGGGGACACCAGAGGTAACAATGCGGGAGCGGGAAGAGAAGCCGTTGCAGGTGATTCTCTGGTTACGATTAGATAGATAAGAATAAAGAGGGGTTTAAGAAGACGGTTAGCAGTAGAGAATAGGAGCTGGGGATTTATCTTTGCATTCCGGAATGATTCTGGAATCGTGAGCAATTTTGGTGGACGAGAGCAGGGCCCGATAGTGCTTTATGTGGTCCAGCCAGATCTGGCGGTGAATGGCTAAACTGGTTGTCTGCCATATCCAGTCAAGTCTGCATCCCTTGGACTTAAGGGAGCGAAGATGAGAGCCGTACCGAGGGAATGGCCAGGGTGAGAGAGGGTAATTGCTTTAGTAGGGACTAGGGCATCAAAGATAGTGGTGAGGGTGTGGTTGAGCAGATTGGTAGCTGCAGAAATGTCATGGTGAATGGAGGGCCAGAGGCTGGACAGTTGGGATTTCATAAGTGCAGTTGTAAGAGAGTTGGGAGAGAGGTTTTTCCAGGGGTGGACACAGAAGGACATACAAAAGATTGGATTTTGCGGTCAGTGGTTGCACTTGCCCATAGACCTTCTATGGGCTTTTGCACTGGAAGTTCCTGTCAGCCAACCATCGAAAAAGCACGGCACCCTCTACAGAGCATTTGTGACCTGTGTGAATAGGGCAAGCAACTGTGTATCTCCTTAACCAATCAGGATTGAAGAATCGATACTGAACAGTGCAGAGTCTGAACCAGGAAGTGTCAGTTAGAATATCAAAGTCAAATCAGGAACAGAAAGCGAAATAAAGAGAGGAAAAGAAAGATTGGATTAAGAGAGAGAGAGATAAAAGAGACAGAAAGAAAAAGTAAAAAAAGTTTTATTTAATTTTTTTATTTTTTTAAATCTCCAACAATAATTAAAACCTGAAGGAATGAGACTTCACACTTATAAAAGTTATTTTTTAGTGCCAGAGGCAATAATTAAGACTTATCACACCATTAAAAGGGTACTTACACTGGAATGGACAAACCCTAACTTTTTCTGGCACGTTCAGTTCATATATATCAGGTAAGTACAGCAACTTTATGCTGTTCAATGTATATGAATCGTGAGTCAGACGGTTAGATAATGTTATAGCGCAGCTTCTGGAGGAGCAGTGCATCTCAGACAGCAACTTTCTGATTTCCGCGTTTAACTGCACATGTGCGGTCGCTGGAAGTTATTGTCTGATTTACATGTTAATAACAGTGAGCGCTGTTAGCCTCGCCATTATTTTTACTGCAAAAGGTTTTTTCACAGCACAGTTTTAGTGCTCTGCACAGAACTTTTCTCATTGTCTCTAATAATATCAGCATTGATAGCATGCACTGTCTTTATCAATGCCATTCTAAGTTTCAGATTTTTTTTCAGAACTAGTTAATGTGGTATGGCACTTGGTTATTTAATAATTCTTTAAATGGCTTTTGTTTCCAATTTTGTTTGACCAATGAGTGACATTGAGTTGCCCCAGTGAAATGTGAGATACAATCTCACACAAGCCATCCAGTGCCGCTACCTGACAGTCAACTGTGAGTCAAACACTTACCTGATGTTCCCCCAGCCTGCTGCAGCAATCTTCTGCCAGATTTGATTTTTTAAAAGGCTGGATTCTAATTTCCAAGCACCCCCAGCTCAAAGCTCCTATTTTGCACGGGGATGTGAATGAGCTGACCCTGCAAATTATGATACATTCAGCTCTGCAAAGCATTGATTGACACAATTAGCTGTGTGGAATTTCCAGGCTTATATGTCCAACCACTCCAAAGCATCAATCAGCAAAGCAAATCAAAGTTCTGAACTATTTAGCCAAAGTAGTAGAATAAAAGTCATACTCAAAGTGTATAGTGCTCTGTTCAGAGAATTACGTCCCGTTCTGGTCACCAACACACAAATAAAACTTTCAAGCACAGAACACAGTTCCGAGAGGAGTCCTGAGGCTGATCCCTTGTGCCAGAGATCTAAGCTATGAGGTAGACTCGAGAAATTTGAGTTTTTCAGCCTCAAATGGAGGAGTCTGAGAGATGATTTTATAGAGATACATTAAATAGTAAATGGGACGAAGAGGTAGATTTGGAAAATAACTTCAGGGTAAATTTTGAGGTAGGACAAGGAGACCAGTGAAAGTCAAATTCAGGAAGTTCTTCTTCAGACAAAGAGTGATCAATACATGGAGTGGACTTCTGGGTGTAGTAGTGGAGAGGAAAACCCAGAAGTTACTTAAGAAACAATTGGATGCTGCAGTGGATGCATGAACTAAGATGGGCTGAATTGCCTTCCTCAATCATATTTATTTTGTAATCTTGTCATCCTGGTGATTGGTCTGTGCAATGTTTCAGCCCTTTGGTTTGTCTTCCTACAGTCTCCTTGATGCCCTGTTTGTGATGTCACAGACTCAGTGATGTGCATTTCAGTCTTGTGGCTAGTTTGTGATGTTGCACATTCTGTGATGTTTGCAACCCAGTGGTCAGTCTCTGATGTCACAGTCTCCGGTCCACATCAGTCTCGTGGTCCAGTCTCAGGCAGGGGACTGGAGGGCCATATAAGTAAGGTTTAGGACATTGTGGACTCAAGGGGGTTTAAATTTTGAGGGATTATTGATTGATTGTAATACTGGTTAGATTGTTGAAAACCCATCTGTAATTTTAGTATAGTACCTTAAATTTCTTCTTGGCCATCAGTGGCTTAAGGATTATTGGCATTAAAAGAGGAGAGCTGGTATTTATAACTGGCTGCTATTTTGTGTAGTGTTTCCCCACTTCTTCTATAGTCTGTCCCTGCTTCACTGGAGATGAATCAATGGCAGAGGAATCAGGGGGGAGAGAAGCATGCAACAGCTGAAAAAAGCAAGGGAATTATCAGGCGGGCCTCGGCAGATACCAAAAGGGAATTCAAGAGTACAGTGGGGGTTGGTAACGAGGAGTCTTTTAAAGAAATCAAGAGAAATAGCATTAGAGAAGCAAAGAAAGATGAGAAGCAGGAAAGAGAAGTCAAGGAAAACTTCCTATTTAGCAAAGAGGCATTTATAGAAAGGAAGGAATCAGAAAGTAGCAAGGCGTCTTCAACAGAGATCAAGAGTCCACTGGGAGGTAATGAAGGAGAAACCAATTTGTCATTGATAGGAATGGAAGGGCCAATGCTACGGAGGGACACTGCGACTAACTTTGTCTGCTGGAAATCTCCATATGAGGAGAAAGAAATTTGTTAGTAAGTAGTAGCTTGTGTTGATCAGATAAACCTGTTCTGCTGAAAAAATAGAATTTAGTTTGATAAATTGAATGTTTAATTCCAGTTTAAGTAGGTGTGCGTATATTGTTGTATGATTTTCCCTGCCATAATATTGTCACATTCAGTAAGTAATTCCATATTACATAGGACATTTTTAAGGCAACTGGTGTATGGTTTCCAACAACAACTTGTATTTATATAGTCCCAAGTAAACTAAATAAAACAACACCAACTTGTATTTATATAGCGCCTTTAACGTAGTAAAACGTCCCAAGGCGCTTCACAGGAGTATTTTAGAAACATAGAAACATAGAATCTAGGAGCAGGAGTAGGCCATTCGAGCCTGCTCCACCATTCAATACGATCATGGCTGATCATCCAAATCCAGTACCCTGTCCCTGCTTTTAATCCCCACAGTACACATATCCCACCCTACCCCCGTAACCCCACGTATTTAATTCCCCCTAACATATCCCATCCTATCCCCATAACCCCACATATTTAATCCCCCCCTAACACTAAGGGTCAATTTATCATAGCCAAATCAACCTAACCCGCACATTTTTGGACTGTGGGAGAAAACCGGAGCAAACCCACGCAGACACGGGGAGAATGTGCAAACTCCACACAGACAGTCACCCGAGGTCAGATTCGAACCCGGGTCCCTGGCGCTGTGAGGCACCAGTGCTAACCACTATGCCACTATGCCACCGTGTTGCCCTTTTTAAGACAAAAAATTAGACACCGAGCCACATAAGGATAAATTAGGGCAGATGACCAAAAGCTTGGTCAAAGAGGTAGGTTTTAAGGAGCGTCTTAAAGGAAGAGAGAGAGGTAGTGAGGCGGAGAGGTTTAGGGAGGGAATTCCAGGGTTTAGGGCCTAGGCAACAGAAGGCACGGCCACCAATGGTTGAGCGATTATATTCAGGGATGCTCAAGAGGGCAGAATTTGAGGAATGCAGATATCTCAGGGGGGGTTGTGGGGCTGGAGGAGATTACAGGGATAGGGAGGAGCGAGGCCATGGAGGGATTTGAAAACAAGGATGAGAATTTTGAAATTGAGGCTTGCTTAACCGGGAGCCAGTGTAGGTCAGCAAGCATGGGGTGATGGGTGAATGGGACTTGATGCGATTTAGAACAAGTTTACATAGGGTAGGAGTTCAGCCATAGAAAACTGTATGAAACCAAGGAATGCAAGTCCCCAAATAACAGGAAAAATCTAGGAACTTCGGCAATAAAAATGAAATTTGGCATATTCAATCATCATAAATATTAGTTGTAATTATGCTTTTCGTTTCAAAAGCACAAAATGAGGTGGTAAGAATTGTCTTGTTGATTTATGGAATCAATGTGTTCTTTTTCAATAATACTGTACAAATAGTAATTGTGAAAATACAGTTTATATAACATGATTGTGGAAATATACAAGGAACAGAGAGATACATACTTCTTCACTTGAAGGAAGAAGACCTCAAGTAGTCTCCAAATCCTCAGCATTAAAATAGGTGGATACATTTCGCAGTGAAGGGCTCTCTGAGTCTGAGACTGAGTCTCGCGTCAGAGGTGAGAGAAATGGACGGGGCCATTTTCACCTTACCCAGGGGACTGGAAAACGGGTGGGTTTTGCGTTGGCTGCTCGTTTTACACCCCGGAGTGTTCACTGACAGTTTACTCAAGAAAATATTTTCATAGGTGAAAATGAGGCCAATTAATTCCTCGTGAAAATGTGTCACAGGCCATTGATTATCATTTTACCTTTCACTGAGTATTTCCAGCATTTTCTGTTTTTATTTCAGATTTCCAGCATCTGCAGTATTTTGCTTTTTTTATTTTTATATTGCTTTGTAGGGAAAGATTAAACCGAAAGCACACCATTTTTCAATTGCTTAGTGGTAGCACACTCAACCTCTGAGTCAGACAGTTGTGGGTTCAAGCCCCACTCTAGAGACTTGAGAACATAATCACTTCAGTGCAGTACTGAGGAGAGAGCTGACCTTTTGGAGGTGCTGTCTTGCAGATGAGATGTTAAACTGGGGCCCTGCCTGCTCTCTCAGATGGATGTAAACGATCCCATGGCGCTATTCGCAAGAAAGCAGGGAATTTCGCCTGGTGTCATTTATCCTTCAACCAACGCCATCAAAAAAAGATTATCTGGTCATATATGCTTGCTCTTTGTAGTACCTAGCTGTGTGCAAAATGGCTGCTGTGTTTCCCTACATTACAACAGTGACTATGCTTTAAAAAAAATACTTTGTTGGCTGCAAAATGCTTTGGGACATCCCAAGGTCATAAAAGGTGCCAGATAAATTTTTCCTTCCTTCTATAACATAAACGCTGAGAAGAGTAAAACGGATAAAACCAATTGGAAGTAATACTGCATGGTTAATGTAAAGCTCCATCTATCCTGGCCTGTCGACGTGCCTTGACACTAAACTCAGAACAATACTCCCAATTGCACTGATATGAATTTTTCCACGCCCTACACTAGTTACTCTAAAAGCCCTTCTGAGTGTGATTAGCAAATTGAGCTGCATCATGGCCAGTTATGTGGTACGGATTCATCCCACTCGAAACTGGGCTGGGATTGACAGAGCTCATTTCACTTCGAACCCTTACAGCAGGCAGAAAGAGGAAATGTTCATCTTGTTGGTCTCAGAAGTGGACAGACAGCTGGTTGAACCTATTGTGCTATTTCAGTTGTCATTTATATATTTTTTTAGAAAGAACTTAGGTTGAACAATGTTGCCTTGGCTACAAGTGAAGAATTCATTATGGTTAATTTACCTTACAATCATAAAGCTTTACTTTCCTACAATTCATAAACAGGATAAATTGATTATTCTACGGATCATGAATGTATGGACTTCAGCCCCAGAGGAAAAAGAGGTTTATTGCAGTCTTTAGTCTAAGATGCATTAATCAATTTAATGAACGTTCTAAATGAAATGTGTTTTTTTATTTCCAGCCCAAGTAGTTCACAGGCACCAGCTAATTCGAATGCAAAACATAAAAGGAAACATATAAAACCTCCAATATATGAGGAACTTACTTGCCCAGCTTGTGGGAAGCTGTATGTTCAACCTCAGTTACTGCCATGCAATCACAACATTTGTGAGCGCTGTATTCCAAAGCAGAAGCAGACATCCAGGAAGGGTCTAACAAAACATGCCATTGTTACATGCCCAGTCTGTAAAGAAAATCATTATTTCACCAGCTCTGAAAAAGTCAAATTCCCAGAGAACTTTATGCTCAGTGAGGTGTTAAATAGGTTGGAAAAGCGGAGCAAGAAACTGCCATGGAATAAATCAATCAAAAGGCAACCTTATTGCCAACTTTGTGAGACGAAAAATAAACAGATTGCAGTCAAGAAATGTGAAACCTGTGATCTAAATTTCTGCAAGGAATGCCTAAAGCAACACAACAAAACCTACACAGACCATAATTTTGCTGATCCTGCAGGTGGGGAGCAGCAGGTGAAGTGTTTCCAACATCCTGATTCAAACCTGTCAATGTTCTGCATGAGTGACAAGGTTCCCATTTGTGAGGATTGTAGTAAAGAAAAACACAAAGATCATCCAACAAGTTCCATCCAAGATGCTTTCAGGGATCAATCGATCCATCTATTTCATATTATTGCAAAATATGGTAAAGGTAGGTGGTATGTAATTTCTAAAGATGTATTTGGTGAAGAGAAAACAATTTTCACCAATTTCCGCTTTGCGGAACACCTCCATTCAGTCCGCAAGAGTGAGCCCGAGTTTCCGGTCGCCTGTCACTTTAATTCTCCGCTCCACTCCCACTCTGACCTCTCCGTCCGCGGCCTCTTGCACTGTTCCAACGAAGCTCAACATAAGCTCGAGGAACAGTCACCTCATCTTTCCATTGGGTACTTTACAACCTTCTGGACTCAGCATCGAGTTCAACAATTTCAGACCATAACCTCTGCCCCTATTTTTTCTCATGGGGGCTGATGATGATTCTGCCATTCCCATTTACACCTCTTCTAGACTCATCTTTTGTTTCTTTACTTGTCCCATTACCATATCCTTTTGCCTTGCACTATCATCCCTTTTGTCTTTTAATCTCTCCTGCCTTCCATCCTATCACACACCTTCCCCTTTTGTTCTTTCCTCCCCTCCCCCCTTTCCTTGCCCCTGCACTTGCTTAAAATCTGTTACATCTCTAACTTTTTCCAGTTCTGACGAAAGGTCATCGACCTGAAACGTTAACTCTGTTTCTCTCTCCGCAGATGTTGCCTGGCCGGCTGAGTATTTCCAGCATTTTCTGTTTTTATTTCACCAATGGTAGTTGATTCTATTTCCAAGGACTCCAAGGGTTAAATTATGAGGAGTGATTACACAAACTAATGTTGTATTCCCTGGAATTTAGGGTAATGGTTGATATGATTGAAGTTTTCATGGTATTAAGGGGAACGGATAAGGTAGATAAAGAGAAACTATTTCATACCAACATAGAAAAATGTCCGAAGGTGCTTCACAGTGACGTAACGAAAAATAAATACTGAGACAAAGAAGGAAAGCTTAGGAGGAGTGACCAAAAGTTTGGTCAAAGGGGTGGCCTTTAAGGAAGATCTTAAAGGAAGAGAGTGAGGTGGAGAGACGCAGGGGTAAACTGGGAAATTCCAGAGACTGGGTCCTAGGTGGCTAAAAGCACAGCTGCTAATGGTGGGTGATGAATGGAGATGGGATCTATATGAGGCCAGAGTCAGAAGAATGGAAAGTGCTTGGAGGGTTGAAGGGCTGAAGGAGGTTACAGAGACAGGGAGGGGTGAGGTTATGGAGGGATTTACACACAAGATTGAGAGTTTTAAATGAGATACTGAGGGACAGAGAGCCAATGTAGATCAGCAAGGACGGGGTGATGGGCAAGTGAGACTGGGTGAGATAGGATATGGGCAGCACTGTCTTAGATGAGCTTAATTTTATGGAGGATGGAAGATTAGCAGCGCAACATCCCATGCTTAAAGTGCTGGAAGTACGTCTGTTGCCATGTTGATTCGGGCACTCCTTGGGCAAGAAACATTTCTGTAAATGGAAATTTGGCTATAAATTTGCATTCACATACCTTAGCAGCCCTAGGAGAGGGAGAGTTTTATAGCCCCTGCTATGGCTGAATTTAAACATTTTTATAACTTTTTTATTTTGCCAATTTATTTCTTGTTGTCTTTCAGCTAAGGATGAAAATGAAAATGATATGCTGAGGCTGAGTATTTTTAAATCCAAACTTCAAGAGAATAGAGGCAAGTTTCAGAAGCAGGTGTCTGATGGATTTGTGATCTTACATGATCTACTCAAGGAGAAAGAGAAAGAGGTTAAAACGATATATGATAATGAGCTGAATTTGAAGATAGCGAGCATAAACAGTTATATGGAAGCAACAGCCAAACATTTGTTAAGTACAGAAGGTTTGGTTCAGTATGCCAAGGAAGCAGTAAAGGAAATGAATGAGTTTGTGCTTTTGCAAACTGTTAACCAGTTGGTAGAACGGTTGTCAGCGAAAGTGGCAGCTATTAATATAGCTGGACATGAGCTAATGACTAACCCTGCTGGTACCAATAATTTGGACTTCGGAAACATTTTAGCTCAAATGAAGCAGATTTTTTTACCAATTACAAAAAAATTTGAGTTGTTGAAAGGCCAGAAAGCATCGCCCGCCAATAAGAAGAAAATAGATGGTCCTGTGGGAATGCAACAAGAAATTAAAGAAGCAGAAATAGTCTCAACTCCATCAGACTATTCTCAGGAAAACAATAGTGAAAATCAAGTAGAAGATAAAGAAAGTACTGAAAGCTTTGAAAGCGAGAAAACTGTAGACAGAGACGTCAGAAATAGCCAAGCAGAGAGTACAAATCTTGATGCACCAATGCCACCTACTATTTACCATCATATTGTGCAGGGAAATAGAACCAAGGTAAGGTGAAATATATTTTTCAGAAGCTTCTATGATTAGGCAGAGTCAACATGGTTTTATGAAAGGTTTTTTGAAGGTATAACTAGTAGGGTAGATAAGGGGGAAGTAGTGGATGCAGTATATTTGGATTTTCAGAAGGCATTCAATAAGGTGCCACACAATAGGTTGTTACACAAGATTAGGCTCATGGGATTGGGATAATATATTAGCATGGATTGAGGATTGGTTAGGAATAAACCAGGGACCCGGGTTCGAATCTGGCCTCGGGTGACTGTCTGTGTGGAGTTTGCACATTCTCCCCGTGTCTGCGTGGGTTTCCTCCGGGTGCTCCGGTTTCCTCCCACAGTCCAAAAATGTGCGGGTTAGGTTGATTTGGCTATGATAAATTGACCCTTAGTGTTAGTGTTAGGGGGGGATTAAATATGTGGGGTTACGGGGATAGGATAGGAAGGGATATGTTAGGGGGAATTAAATACGTGGGGTTACGGGGATAGGGTGGGATATGTGTCGGTGCAGGCTCGATGGGGATTCTGTGTGAGAAAGCAGGGACAGGGTACTGGATTTGGATGATCAGCCATGATCGTATTGAATGGTGGAGCAGGCTCGATGGGCCGAATGGCCTACTCCTGCTCCTAGTTTCTATGTTTCTATGTTTCTAAACGGATCATTTTCAGGTTGGCAGAGTGTAACTAGTGGAGTGCCGCAAGGATCAGTGCATGGGTCTCAACTATTTACAATTTATATCAATGACTTAGATGAGGGGATCAAATGTAATATATCCAAGTTTGCCAACAATACAAAGTAAGCTGTGAGGAGGGCGTAAAGAGGCTGCAAAGGGACATAGATCTGTTAATTCAATAGCAAAATACTGCGGATGCTGGAAATCTGAAACAACAACAGAAAATGCTGAAAACACTCTGCAGGTCAGGCGAAGGGTCATCGACCTGAAATGTTAACTCTGTTTCTCTCTCCACGATGCTGCCTGACCTGCTGAGTAGATCTGTTAATTGATTGGGCAAGAAGGTGGAAGATGGAATATAATGCCAGGAAGTGTGAAATTATCCACTTTGGTAGGAAGAAGGGAAAAGCAGAATATTTTTTAAATGGTGAGAGACTAGCAAATGTGGGGATTCAGAGGGATTTGGGTGTCATTGCACATGAACCACAGAAAGTTAACATGCAGGTACAGCAAGCAATTAAGAAGGCTAATGGTATGTTAGCCTTTATTGCAAGGGAGTTGCAGTAGCAGAGTAAGGAAGTCTTGCTGCAATTATATAGGTCTTTGGTGAGACTACACCTGGAGTACTGTGTGCAGTTTTGGTCTCCTTACCTAGGAAGGATATACTTGCCTTAGATGGGGTGCAACAAAGGTTCACTAGATTGATTCCTGGGAGAGAGGGCTGTCCTATGAGGAGAGATTAAGTAGAACGGGCCTATATTCTCTGTCGTTTACCAGAATGAGAGGTGATCTCATTGAAATGTTTAAAATTCGTAGAGGGCTTGACAGGATAGATGCTGAGAGGCTGTTTCCCCTGGCTCTAGAGTCTAGAACTAGGGGTCATAGTCTCAGGCAAAGGGGTAGGCCATTTAGGACTGAAATGAGGAGAAATTTCTTCACTCAGAGGGTTGTGAATCTTTGGAATTCTCTACCCCAGAGGGCTGTGGATGCTCAGTCATTGAGTATATTGAAGATTGAGATTGATAGATACTAAGGGAATCAAGGGATATGGGGATAGGGCGGGAAAGTGGAGTTGATGTAAAAGTTCAGCCATGATCTTATTGAATGGTGGAGAGGCTCAAGGGGCTATATGGCCTACTCTTGCTCCTATTTCTTATGTCCTTAATAGAAAGGGGAATCCTCTACAGTATAAACAATAACATTCATAAACTTAAAATCAGAACTCACAAATAAAATGTGAAAAAATTGTAAACATTGGAAATCTGAAATAAAAAACAGAAAATTCTGTAAATACACTGGAGACCATTCAGCATCTGTAAAGATAAGACAAGTGTAACATTTTGGATGCAGTCCCTTTGGCAGAAACAAAACTGGAAGAGCAGTAGACCCCTTTATAGAGCTGAATAAAACAAGGGGGTGGGGGCGCTGGTGAAGAGTACCACAGGCAACTGTCAAGCGTTAGGAATGTTTAGTCCTGTTACCGAGAGGAGCTAATGGGTTAACTGGTGAGTGTACCAGCTTAGTTCAGTGGTAGCACTCTTGCTTCTGAGTCAGGAGGTTGCAGATTCATGCCCCACTCCAGGACTTGAGCACATAATCTAGGCTGACACATCAGTGCAGTAGTGAGAGAGTGCTGCACTGTCGGAGGTGCCATCCTTCAAATGAAGCATGAAACAAGGCTGCAGCTCGAACAATATTCATCCCTCAGCCAACACCAGCAAAATAGATTAACTGGTCATTTATCTCATTGGTGTTTTTGGGACCTCACGGTGTGTAAATTGGCTGCCCTGTTTGCCGACAAAACATGCCAGTAGCTTGGTCTTATTTGTGCCCACAAAATCACTGGTCGGCAAGCCAGGCACACCGAGCCTCCAAAATTCCTGCTCCCAGAGGAGCCTTGGAATATTAGACCTCCTGTTCCTGAAGTAGAATTCACAACCTCAGTTGCGCAATACACTATGAAATTCAAATAAGCCAAAAAGTATCTTCAGTTGGGATCTCAGAGGGGGAAAAATTTGTCCCTTAGCGCTAATGCGGCGTTGAGACCAGTACTGATAGGGCGAGGCGAATCAAGCACAGCACACCAAATTGGGACCCCCCATAGTGTTGCTGATAACAGCTATCGCCGGGGACCTCAATGCCAGGGAGATCATGACGTCAGTGAGTGTGCAACGCTCACTGAACGTCCCATTTCCCAAATTGCTTTTAGCCACTTACCTCACCACCTGGAGTAAACACCGACAGGGAGAGCTGGTGTGCAGCACCAGGAAGCCGGTTGCAGGGAGATTATTTAAAGGAATCATCAGTAATCACTCGCACCTGTCAGGTTAGTGCAGTTTCAGTGGCTTTTTGTTAGTTTCAGCTACTGCAATAATTTCATTGAGTAATTTCAAGGTGCTTTTGTATTTTTTAATTCATTTATGGGATGTGGGCATCGCTGGCAAGGCCAACATTTATTGCCCATCCCTAATTGCCTTTGAGAAGGTGGTGGTGAGCCGCCTTCTTGAACCACTGCAGTCCATGTGGTGAAGGTACTCCCACAGTGCTGTTAGGTAGGGAGTTCCAGGATTTTGACCCAGCGATGATGAAGGATCGGCGATATACTTCTAAGTCAGGATGGTGTGTGACTTGGAGGGGAACTTGAAGGTGGTGGTGTTCCCATGCGCCTGCTGCCCTTGTCCTTCTAGGTGAACGAGGTCGCGGGTTTGGGAGGTGCTGCCGAAGAAGCCTTGGCGAGTTGCTGCAGTGCATCTTGTAGATGGTACACACTGCAGCCATGGTACGCCAGTGGTGGAGGGAGTGAATGTTTAAGGTGGTGGATGGGGTGCCAATCAAGTGGGCTGCTTTGTCCTGGATGGTGTCGAGCTTCTTGAATGTTGTTGGAGCTGCACTCATCCAGGCAAATGGAGAGTATTCCATCACACTCCTTACTTGTGCCTTGTAAATGGTGGAAAGGCTTTGGGGAGTCAGGAGGTGAGACACTTGCCGCAGAATACCTAGCCTCTGACCTGCTCTTGTTGCCACAGTATTTATGTGGCTGGTCCAGTTAAATTTCTGGTCAATGGTGACCCCCAGGTTAGACTATCGCTTGTTGGAGATAGTCATTGCCTGACACTTGTGTGGCGCGAATGTTACCTGCCACTTATCAGCCGAAGCCTGAACGTCGTCCAGGTCTTGTTGCATGCGGGCATGGACTGTTTCATTTTCTGAGGAGTTGTGAATGGCGCTGAACACTGTGCAGTCATCAGCGAACATCCCAATTTCTGACCATATGTTAGAGGGAAGGTCATTGATGAAGCAGCTGAACCTAGGATACTGCCCTGAGGAACTCCTGCAGCAATGTCTTGGGACTGTGATGATTGACCTTCAACCATCTTCCTTTGTGCTAGGTATGACTCCAGCCAGTGGAGAATTTCTCCTCCCCCCGATTCCCATTGACGTCAGTTTTACTAGGGCTCCTTGATGCCATACTCGGTCAAATGCTGCCTTGATAGCCGGGATGTTGTCGGGGCCCATAGCCTTTGCTGTATCCAGTGTGCTCAGCCGTTTCTTGATATCACGTGGAGTGAATCAAATTGGCTGAAGATTGGCTTCTGTGATGGTGGGGTCCTCAGGAGTAGGCCTATATGGATCATCCACTCGGCACCTCTGGCTGAAGATGGTTGCAAACGCTTCAGCCTTGTCTTTTGCACTCACGTGCTGGGCTCCACCATCATTGAGGGTGGGGATATTCATGGAGCCTTCTCCTCCCGTTAGTTGTTTAATGGTCCACCACCATTCACGACTGGATGTGGCAGGACTGCAGAGCTTTGATCTGATCCGTTGATTGTGGGATCACTTAGCCCTGTCTATAGAATGCTGCTTCGCATGCATGTAGTCCTGTGTTGCAGCTTCCCCAGGTTGGCACCTCATTTTTAGGTATGCCTGGTGCTGCTCCTGGCATGCTCTTCTACACTCCTTATTGAACCAGGGTTGGTCCCCTGGCTTGATGGTAATGGTAGAGTGAGGGATATGCCGGGCCATGAGGTTACAGATTGTGGTGGAATATAATTCTGCTGCTGCTGATGGCCCACAGCGCCTCATGGATGCCTAGTTTTGAGCTGCTAGATCTGTTCTGAATCTATCTCATTTAGCACGGTGGTAGTGCCACACAACACGATGAAGGGTGTCCTCAGTGTGAAGATAGGACTTCGTCTCCACAATGACTGTGCAGTGGTCACTGCTACCAATACTGTCATGGACAGATGCATCTGCGACAGGTAGATTGGTGAGGACGAGATCAAGTAGGTTTTTCCCTCGTGTTGGTTCTCTCACCACCTGTCGCAGGCCCAGACTGGCAGTTATGTCCTTCAGGTGTACTGATTCATCAGCTGAGGGAGAGCGGTAGGCGGTAATCAGCAGGAGGTTTCCTAGCCCATGCTTGACCTGAAGCCATGAGACTTCATGGGGTCCAGAGTCAATGTTGAAGACTCCTTCCCAACCATATGCCACTGTGACAGGACATATCCAGGGATGGTGATGGAGGAGTTTGGGACATTGGCTGAAAGGTATGATTCTGTGAGTATTCTCAGTGTGAAGATGTGACTTCATCTCCACAATGACAGTGTGGTGGTCACTGCTACCAATACTGTCATGGACAGATGCATCTGCAACAGGTGGATTGGTGAGGACAAGATCAAGTAGGTTTTTACCTTGTGAGTATGACTATGTAAGGCTGTTGCTTGACTAGTCTGTGGGACAGCTCTTCCAATTTTGTCTCAAGTCCCCAGATGTTGGTGAGGAGGACTTTACAGGGTCGACTGGGCTGGGTGTGCTGTTGCCTTGAGCCGGTGCCGAGGTTGATGCCGGGTGGTCTATCCAGTTTCATTCTTATTATTGTGTTTCGTAGCAGTTGGTTACAACTGATTGGCTTGCTAGGCCATTTCAGAGGGTAGTTAAGAGTCAACCACATTGCTGTGGGTCTGGAGTCACATATAGGCCAGACCAGTTAAGGACAGCAGATTATAGTTTAGGTTTTTATGACAATCCAATAGTTTCATGGTTACCATTACTGATACTAGCTTTTTATTGCAGATTATTTAATTAACTTATTTAAATTCCCCACTGCCATGGTGGGATTTGAACTCACATCTCTGGATCATTAGTCCAGGCCTCTGGACTACTAGCCCAGTGACATTACCCCTATGCTACCATTCCCTCCCTATCAGGAGTCTTCAAGCAAGTACAAAGTAGCTACATTTATTCTTCAAAGATTCAAACTGCAACACTTGGTAAGATTAATGGGGGCTGCACTGGCATGCCATTTCACCCTCCAGGATCTATGGCGGAGGAAGTGTAGGCAATGAGAAACATGTGCGCAGAGGGAGGAGGAAGAAGACGAGGAGGAAGAAGACGAGGAAGAAGAAAATGAGGAGGAAGAAGACGAGGAACAGGAGGAAGGGAGGAGGCAGCCGGACAATTGGGCTTCCGGATGTGCTGTCCATGATGTGGTGTGCCACCTCCCTCCACATAGTGCAGCAGACTTTTGACAAGGGCCTCCTGCCAGTTGGTGGGTACAGGACTGCCCACCTTCTCTCCACTGCTAAAACCAATGCCTCCAACGCTTCATGGGAAAACCTGTGGGCTCTCTCCCTGGGGCGGCGATCTGCCATGAGGATTTGTAAATAAGTGTTTCTTCTCCTTGTCCCTCTTCTTATGGTTGTTGAGATAGCTGCACAGCCAACAATGCTGAGCATGAGGTGCTGCAGCATCAATGAACCTCCCCTTTAAGTAGTGAAAAAAGCCTGTGGCAATCATGAGTTGCAATTAGACTGCACCTGATATTGGTCCAGCCTTTAAATGTAACGCCAATGAGCTTGGGTTTTTAGACTTGATTTAAGACTCCAATCATTTTGTTGAACAGTCAGGATGAATTTTGCGTGCAGTCTAGAACATTTGTGCCTGGTGCTAATTCACCATCTTTTGTCCTAACACCGCCCATTCCTTGGCTATAACAAATTTCTAGCCCTATCTATAGTGGCAACATTTTGTTTAAAAGCAGTCCATTCAAATGTTACTTTTAGAGCAATTAAAGTAAAATTAGTTGAGCTGTGGAATTGCTCATGGATGTAGATTTTCAAAGATATACATACTACATTTCTACTATACCATTGCTCAGCTGCCTATGCTACAAATATCCCTATTAATTTTATAATAAAGGGAAAGAAAGTGTTGAACTCTCCACTCCCAATTTATATTCTGTTTACATTTTCAAAGGGAAGTTGTTGTAGCCCAAGGAAAATCAGTTGAAATGGCTCTTGGCTTGGGGCATTTTGATGCCATTCTTTGTTATGGTTACGTGGTTAACAGAGACCAATGATACCATGAAACTATGACGTGTGGGGCTGGATTTTCAACTTGCTGCCTGGGTGTAAAACTGGCACTGCAGATCGGCCGCCTGTTATAAAACCCACCTGATTTTAAGAAAATGAAAATCGAACTGTTTCGCTAATGGGCGGACAACCTGCAATGCCAGTTTTACACCCAAGCATCAAGTTGAAAATCTACCCAGTGATCTTTGTTTCAGTCATATTTTCCCTCCAGGCTAATGACAGCCCTCAAATCCAATGAACAGCAGTTACCACTAAAAAGTCCCATAGTTAACCAATGAGTCATAAACAGCAACCTAATGAATTCCTGACACCACTTAACGTGCCTTTAGAGACATTGATCCAGAGCTCTGTCAATCAAACAAAGAGCAATCAGGTTGGTCACATGATTAGCTGCAGAGTGATCACATTATGACTATTGACTAATGAGATTGCTTAAAAGCCTCACTAAGATTTCAAATGTTATATTAGCACTATTGATTGCTAAAAAGCATCAATCAATTGGAAATGATCAATTATCAGCTTTGGCCAATGAGATTGGTCAAACAAGACATTCATTAATTTTGTATTATATAGCTAGATAGCCACCCCTCCCTCACTGAAGCTAGTGATTCATGCTGGTATATAGTTCTACAATCACTGCCAGCTCTTCAGTAGCCATTCCTCACCAGTAAGTGTGGACAAGGATATTTGACTGTGGGTGAATCACAGCCAAGCCTGATCCCAAGTAATTGAGTGTTGGTCTTGCTGGACTGGAGATACAAGTTGTTATGCTTCCGTCACTGCCACAACAGAAATGAGCTAACTCTGCACAGCATTGATCAAAGCAACCACAGTATGCATTTAACCACTAAGGCATCACAGCACAACTAAGTGGTATCTGCCTTCCTGGACTGTATGAGGGTACATACCTGTGGACCCCCTTTTCTAGTCTTTTTCTTCTAGTGACAGTTAGTTGTAGTGCAGCTGTTCAGTTGCAAAAAAAACAACTGCCAAATGACCTGTAAAATCTGCCATGCAGGGCCACAGTGTTCTTTTTCTCTCACCTTGTTAAGAGTAACATTTACAATTTGTATTTCATGCCATCTGCTAAGTTCTCCATCATATACAAAATAACCTTCTTCATTTAAGATGGCCATACATGTGTCAGTCTTAATGTTTCTAAAGCTATGAGATGCTGAAATTAAATCTAACATGTGGATATCAAACACAGCTCATGTAAAGGCCAGCAAGGTCCCTGTAAAATCATATGTACCCAATCAGTCTAGTGCAAGGCCTAAATGGGGGATGGAAATAATGAAAAAAGCAGAACTTTTGTCCTGTGTCAAATAAGGAAATTCTCTATATGATTTATTTTTATATATGACTTGAGTTAGACGGTTAAAATGTGAATTAAAAATTGGCTTTGGATAGCTGTAGCTGAAAAACCTTTGTCTCTATGACAGGATAATCAATACATAGAATTGTCCAGAGACATTCATAGTTTCAATGACCAGCCTTTATTGCTGGTGTTGTTGTCTGCATTCTGAAGCTGAATAAATCAAATTAAATTTGGTGGCTGGGCAACACCTTTCTTTGAAATTATCATGTATGCAAATTTGCAGACTGGGAAAGTGGACAAATTCATTACCTCCAGTGGTGGGGCCCCACAGGGGATCTACTAGAGAGGAAAATAATTAATATCTCAACATCTGTGACATGAAAGCTTCTGTTGCCATAAAGGTACTGCTATAGTCACTCAATTGTAGCACAGTTTTCAGTGCAACTGACACTGAGGACTGTTGTGGCCTCCATTATGTCCCATAAAGGGTACCAGAAAGGTGCAATGGAGTGATGAATTGAGCAGAAGTCAGTTCTGCCTGATTGCCCTCCCTTGTGTGTTCTGTTGGATTTCCAGGTTGGCTTTGAAGTGATGTCCAAAGCTCCACTCTGAGGAAACCAGGCATCCAGGGTTGTTAGGTAATGACAGATCAGGCAGCCGTTCATTTAAAGGACACAGATTAGCAAGGAAAACCTTTTACTGCTTCTGATCAACTAAAAAGATAGGTTAACAAGGGGAACAGATCCTTCATCAGAACCAGAAAGGAAAGGTAGGCAAGCCCATTTACAAGAAAGAAATAACTTGCACTTAATGACATCCCAAATACTTCACATACAGTGAAATGCAATAATTTTTATTATGTCTGATTGTAGCAGCCATTTTGTGTGCAGAAATGTCCCACAAACAGCAGTGAGATGAATGACCAGTTAATCTGTGTTTTTGGTGGTGTTCATTCAGGGAAGAATGTTGGCCAGAATTAGGAAAACTTCCTACTCTTCTGCAAATAGAGTCATGAGCTCTTTCATAGGACTAAGCAAAACAAAGAAGGGTGGGGAGAATAACAGGTAAAGTTGCTGGTCAAATATGCTAAATACTAATAGAAAGAATCGTTGCTAATATATTTAATAGCCTGGGAATAGATTTTTACAATCTGGATTAGGTTAAAAAGTTCTGGATAATATACAGAGGCCTTGTCAATCTAACTGTGATGAAGTATGAAAAAGGTGAGTAAAGCAGCTCCAAATGGAGAAGAACATAGTGGAATCTGAATTGAAGAAACACATTTTCTTTCAGATTTCAAGCGTTTGGAATGTATTCTTTCTAATTAACCACATAGGCATTAACTGTTATGTTTTGCTTGTCTAAATATTTCAAGACTTTTCATTTTTCAATCTGCATCATTTGCAGTCATAGAAAGTACACAGTATTTACAGCACAGAAACAGGCCATTTGGACCAACAGATCCATGCCGGTGTTTATGCTTCACACAAGCCTTCTCCCCTCCCCTTCTTCATCTAACCGCATCAACATATCCTTCGATTCCTTTCTCCCTCATGTGTTTATCTAGCTTCCCCTTAAATGCATCTATGCTATTCACCTCAGCTACTCCTTGTAGTAGCTAGTTCCACATTCTAATCACTCTCTGGGTAAAGAAGTTTCTCCTGAATTCCCTATTGGTTCCCTTTTGCCAAATGACCTCATATGGTGCTTCCCCTTCAGTCATTTTCCTTCAGACCTGGACTTGCCTTTCATCATGAGCGACTTCCTGGCTTTGTATCACAATTAATTTAATCTGCTCTTGCGAGGCTAACTCTCTCGAACCTTCTTCCTATCTTCCATGTTTCAACACCCTCTCAAACCTTTTCATAATCTTGAAGACTCAGGTCACCCCTCAGTCTTCTCCTTTCTAGAGAAAAGAGTCCCAGCCTGTTCAGTCTTTCCTCTATAACCTCTCAGTTCTGGTATCATTCCAGTAAATCCTTTTTGCACCTTCCCCAGTGCTTCTATATCCTTTTTATAATATGGAGACCAGAACTGTTCACGGTACTCCAAATGTGGTCTAACCAAGGTTCTATACAAGTTTAACATAACTTCTCTGTTTTTCAATTCTATCCCTCTAGAAATGAACCCCAGTGCTTTGTTTGCTTTTTTATGAGCTTATTAACCTGCGTTGCTACTTTTAGTGATTTGTGTATCTGTACCCTCTGATCCCTCTGCTCCTCTACCTCATTTAGACATTTATTTTCCAAGGAGTATGTGGCCTCCTTATTATTCCTACAAAATTGTACCACCTCACACTTATCTATATTGAAGTTCATTTTCCAATTACACGCCCATTCTGCAAGGTATTATTAATGTCTTCCTGTATTTTGTCACAGTCCTCCTCGGTATTAACTATACCCTCCAATTTGGTGCCATCTGCAAATTTTGAAATTGTACTTCCGATTCCTGAGTCCAAATCATTTATGTAAATGGAGAATGATAGTCGTCCCAACACCGATCCTTGTGGAACACCACTTCCCACCTTTTGCCATACTAACATTTATGATTCAGCGTATAGAGTTCAGTAGATTTGTACTTTCCATTTATTTGCATGTTTTAGGATAAGACTTTTTCCTCACTGATATCATTAGACCATCCATTTCTTTGTAATATGATATTCTATGAAGCTATCATTTGAGATGGTTTCAGGTAGCTTTGCTGCTTGTTTATTGTATGAATGAACTGTGGAAAGTATGGATTTGATGGGCTGGATTTTCTTTTATCAATCCATGCTTTCTTATGTTCATATCTGGCTATCAAAGCACATTGTCTATCCCTTTGGGGTTTCTTGATGGTCCATGTCTGTGCTACAGCTGCGGAAAGCTGCCATGCGCTGCACCATCCCTATTTTTGGCGCTGGAGTTAAGGAAGTGGTCGAGGAGCATTACCGTACACTTACTGTATGGTATAGTTCACCTGGGATGCTTCATGCCGACCCTGGTTAAAAATATATTGAGAAATGTTCTATTCCCTCTGATCTCTTGCATCTTAATAATTTACTCATCACCTGCAACGTCACCATTGCATCAGTTAAAAGGTTATTTTCATTGTAGTTTATTCAGATTTTTTATTTATTCATTTATGGGATGTGGGCGTCGCTGGCAAGGCCAGCATTTATTGCCCATCCCTAATTGCCCTTGAGGAGGTGGTGGTGAGCCGCCTTCTTGAACCACTGCAGTCTGTGTGGTGAAGGTACCTGTTCGGGAGGGAGTTCCAGGATTTTGACCCAGCGACGATGAAGGAACAGCGATGTATTTCCAAGTCAGGATGGTTTGTAACTTGGCGGGGAATTTGGAGATGGTGGTGTTCCCATGTGCCTGCTGCCCTTGTCCTTCTAGGTGGTGGAGGTCGCAGGTTTGGGAGGTACTGTCGAAGAAACCTTGGCGAGTTGCTGCAGTGCATCTTGTAGATGGTACAAACTGCAGCCACGGTGCGTCGGTGGTGGAGGGAGTGAATGTTTAAGGTGGTGGATGTGGTGCCGATCAAGCGGGCTGCTTTGTCCTGGATGGTGTTGCGCTTGTTGTGTGTTGTTGGAGCTGCACTCATCCAGGCAAGTGAAGAGTATTCCATCAAACTCCTGACTTGTGCCTTGCAGATGGTGGAAAGGTTTTGGGGAGTCAGGAGGTGAGACACTCACCGCAGAATACCTAGGCTCTGACCTGCTCTTGTAGCCACAGTATTTATGTGGCTGGTCCAGTTAAGTTTCTGGTCAATGGTGATCCCTCAGAATCTTGATGGTGGGGGATTCAGTGATGGTAATGCCGTTGAATGTCAAGGGGTGGTAGTTAGACTCTCTCTTGTTGGAGATAGTCATTGCCTGGCACTTGTGTGGCGTGAATGTTACCTGCCACTTATCAGCCCAAGCCTAAATTTCGTCCGGGTCTTGCTGCATGCGGGCATGGACTGCTTCATTATCTGGGGAGTTGTGAATGGAACTGAACACTGTGCAATCATCAGCGAACATTCCCACTTCTGACATTATGATGGAGGGAAGGTCATTGATGAAGCAGCTGAAGATGGTTGGGCCTAGCACACTGCCCTGAGGAACTCCTGCAGCGATGTCCTGGGGCTGAGATAATTGACCACCAACAACCACAACCATCTTCCTTTGTGCTAGGTATGACTCCAGCCAGTGGAGAGATTTCCCCCCCTGATTCCCATTGACTTCAATTTTACTGAGGCTCCTTGATGCCACACTCGGTCAAATGCTGCCTTGGTGTCAAGGGCAGTCACTCTCACCTCACCTCTAGAATTCAGCTCTTTTGTCCATGTTTGGACCAAGGCTGTAATGAGGTCGGGAGCGGAGTGCTCCTGGCGGATCCCAAACTGAGCATCGGTGAGCAGGTTATTGGTGAGTAAGTGACGCTTGATAGCACTGTCGATGACACCTTCCATCACTTTGCTGATGATTCAGAGTAGACTGATGGGCCGGATTGGATTTGTTCAGCTTTTTGTGGACAGGACTCACCTGGGCAGTTTTCCACATTGTCGGGTAGATGCCAGTGTCAGTAGCTGTACTGGAACAGCTTGGCTAGAGGCACAGCTAATTCTGGAGCGCAAGTCTTCAGCACGACAGCCGGGATGTTGTTGGGGCCCATAGCCTTTGCTGTATCCAGTGTGCTCAGCCGTTTCTTGATATCACGTGGAGTGAATCGAATTAGCTGAAGACTGGCTTCTGTGATGGTGGGGACATCAGGAGAAGGCCGATATGGATCATCCACTTGGCACTTCTGGCTGAAGGTGGTTGCAAACGCTTCAGCCTTGTCTTTTGCACTCACATGCTGGGCTCCACCATCATTGAGGATGGGGATATTTATGGAGCCTCCTCCTCCCGTTAGTTGTTTAATGGTCCACCACCATTCACAACTGGACGTGGCAGGACTGCAGAGCTTTGATCTGATCCGTTGGTTGTGGGATCGCTTAGCTCTGTTTATAGCATGCTACATTCACTGTTTAGCATGCATGTAGTCCTGTGTTGCAGCTTCCCCAGGTTGGCACCTCATTTTTAGGTACACCTGGTGCTGCTCCTGGCATGCTCTTCTACATTCCTCATTGAGCCAGGGTTGGTCCCCTGGCTTGATGGTAATGGTAGAATGAGGGATATGCCGGGCCATGAGGTTACAGATTGTGGTGGAGTACAATTCTGCTGCTGCTGATGGCTCACAGCGCCTCATGAATGCCCAGTTTTGAGCTGCTAGATCTGTTCTGAATCTATCCCATTTAGCACGGTGGTAGTGCCACACAACACGATGAAGGATGTCCTCAATGTGAAGACGGGTCTTCGTCTCCACAAGGACTGTGCAGTGATCACTCTTACCAATGCTGTCATGGACAGATGCATCTGCGACAGGTAGATTGGTGAGGACACGGTCAATAGGTTTTTCCCTCGTGTTGGTTCTCTCACCACATGTCACAGGCCCAGACTGGCAGCTTTGTCCTTCAGGACTCGGCCGGCTCGGTCAGTAGAGCCACTCTTGGTGATGAACATTAAAGTCCCCCACCCAGAGTACATTGCTACTCTCAGAGCTTCTTCCAAGTGGTGTTCAACATGGAGGAGTACTGATTCATCAGCTGGGGGAGGGCGGTAGGTTGTAATCATGCTTGACCTGAAGCCATGAGACTTCATGGGGTCCGGAGTCAATGTTGAGGACTCCTTCCCGACTGTATACCACTGTGCCTGTGGGACAGGACATACCCAGGGATGGTGATGGAGGAGTTTGGGACATTGGCTGAAAGGTATAATTCTGTGAGTATGGCTATGTCAGGCTGTTGCTTGACTAGTCTGTGGGACAGCTCTTCCAATTTTGGCACAAGTCCGCAGATGTTGGTGAGGAGGACTTTGCAGGGTTGACTGGGCTGGGTGTCCGTGTCCGTTGCCGTGTCCGAAGCCAGTGCCGAGGTTGATGCCGGGTGGTCCATCCGGTTTTATTTTTTTATTGTCTTCTGTAGCAGTTTGTTACAACTGACTGGCCTGCTAGGCCATTTCAGAGAGCAGTTAAGAGTCAACCACATTGCTGTGGGTCTGGAGTCACAGATAGGCCAGACCAGGTAAGGACAGCAGATTTCCTTCCCTGAAGGACATTCGTGAACCAGATGGGTTTTTACGACAATCCGATCGTTTCATGGTCACCATTACTGATACTAGCTTTTTATTCCAGATTTATTTAATTAACTGAATTTAAATTCCCCAGCTGCTGTGATGAGGCCTCTGGATTACTAATCCAGCAACATAACCACTATGCTACTGTACCTGTAAGTTTGGATTTTTTTTCTCAACATTATCCAATTCATGTTTTTGAGAAGAATGTCTTTGAGTGATAATGTAGGTCATAGCAATTCAAGTGTGAGAAAGTGGGTGATGTACACATTCAGGATTCAATCTTTTGAATATTATAAAATTTAATAAGGGCTGTACGTAGTTCATTTGTCACCTTTTAATCCAAATGTGTTATTTATTAGAGGATTCATTTTAAAAGTTGTAATGACAATTTAACTTATCCATTAAATTATGGGATTTCATTCTAAACTAAGTATAATGGTAAATCCCAGAATGCTGTGCACAAAGTATGTGTTGCAGGATATGAAACCAATGTGCATCTTAATTCTTCCAGATTTTTTGGATGGTTCCAGAAAATGACCTAGTGGATTCTTTTAATGTACAGTTGCAAGAGATTGGTAGCAATAATGGAGCAGCTACCTCACTGCCAGTAGGTGTGACGTTTTCTGGAATAGATGCCTCTTCTTTTGAGACTGCGTTGAAAGCCAATTCTGAAGCTCTCTTCAGGGTCCGTGCAGTTAATGCTCTTGGAGAAAGTGAGTGGAGCTATCCTTACAGCGTAAGTATGGTTTTATTCAGTAGTTAAGATGGGTTTTAGTGCCTACTATGGTGTTTTCTTTCAGCATTTGTGGAATAAAATATTCCCTCCGTTACTTTAAACAGTGGATAAATGCCCTTCATCTCTATTATTAAGTCATACAGATGGGGAAGTTCTCGGATTAGTGTTGGGGAGCTGTTGAGATGCTACAGATGACCTCTGTACTTGTGCTGGACAGGGGAAAACCTGTCAGGGCTACTCCTTCCAGTCCTGATCTCTACTAGTCGAAGTGCAAGTGTAGACCCCAGATGACGACAAAATTTGGCTACCTGTGATGGCTTCCATGGTTAAATAACCCACTGACACTAATCATTTTCACACTTGAAAAGTGCCTGCTGGAGGACTGCAGATGGCACCATGCCCCAACAAAATTTGACACCATCAGGAGCAGAGAGGTAAGAGGAGAGTAAACAAAACTAAACTGAAGTGGATTGGGGGCTGGGAGAAGATCGGGTGGTCCGAAGAGAGTTGCAGACTCGGAGAAGATCGGGGTGGGGGGGGGGGGGGTCTGCAGAGAGTTGCAGACCGGGAGAAGATTGAGGGGTCGGGGGCCAGGAGATCGGCGGTGGGGGGGTGGGGTGAGTCCGAGGTGGATTGGGGGCCGGGAGAAGATGGGGTGGGGGGTTGTCCGAAGAGGGTTGGGGGCTGGGAGAAGATCGGGGAGGCCCAGAGGACGGGGAAAAGGCCTGCGGGGGGGGGGGGGGGGGGAGGCCTGATGGAGGCATCGGGAGGCCTGGGGGGGGTGGGGGTGGTGGAGAGGCCTTGCGTAGGGATTGGAGGCCTGTGGGGGGTGGAAGTGAAGGTGTTGTGGAGGGATCGGAGGCCTGGGGGAGGAGGGTTTGATCGGAGGCCCGGGGATAGTGGGTGATTGGAGGCCTGAGGGGGATCTCCGATCGCGGGGGGGCGGTCAGGGGTTAGGCAGGAACCTGGATCCAGGAGGTAGGTGTAAAGGCACTTACCTCCTGGATCCAGCGGTCCTCACCTTGCTGTAGCTGCCGAGTTTTTTGAGGTGTGCAAAACCCGACCAGCTACAGTTAAACACAAAGTGAAGGTTAAAGAAGAGGCATCCAGCCTCATTATAATATTTAAATAGACAGCCCGCTTCCTGACAGCAGGTTGGCGTCCCGCCTCCCATCCCGCCTCCTTTAAAACTGGAAGTGGGCGGGTTGGAGGCGGGTTCCAGTCGGGATTCTGATTTTTAACACTTTAAGTACCCCCACCCCACCCATTATTTTAGGTTAAAATTCCCCCCTCAGACTCTGATTTGGTGAGGTTCCACTGATGGCATGTAGTCTCACTGAGGGCAAGCACAGGCCTCAAAATCAGATTCGCAGGCTAGCTCACTGAATTTGCAGCATGCTGTATTATGTTGGGCTTTTCAGTGACCAGTGTGAGGCTGATAATATGTTCATAAGTCTCATATCGGATCTCACAGGTTTCTCGCCAGCAGCGCCGTCACCCATTAGAAACAAGCACAACAATGTGTAGATGGCCTGGTCTGTGGGAGAAGGATTCTTAAATTTTACATTTTAGATTGGAAAGTTATTTTTTTCACCTATTGTATTGCATTTTTATTGGTGCATTCATTTTTGCTGCTGTTTTGACCTATTTTTTGCATTGTAAGATTTTTTATTCCCAACTTTGATTTTTACAACCATTTTGCTTCCAGCTGTTATTTCACTTGTAGCACCCAGAGTGGGAGGATGGGAAATTCCCCAATGGCACTCCTAGATTTGGAATAGTATTTGAGGGGATGGGAAAGGCAGGTGTAACTGTACCTCACATGTTTGGTATGCACCTGTCCATACCCCAGTATTCACTGGCTCAGTCAGTCTAACCTTGACATGTCAAAGGAGACCTGTTTTCAGCACCTCCACTTCAAAAATGAGGCTGCCACATAGCTATACCATCTTCTGAAGGCCTTTTATCAGAGGCTCTTCCCATGAGCACGAAGATCATTGCTGCATTAAAGTTTTATGTTATTGGATCCTTCCAAGTGATCAACGACATATGTTAAATCAGTCAATTGGCAGTCCACAGATGCATCAAGTAAGTGACAGAGGTCCTGTGGAAAAGAGATACCAGCTTGACCAGACACAAACATTTCCTGGGTAGAGGGTTCCCCAAAGTGCAGAGCATCATATGTGACATCCATGTACTATTGCGCCTGGCCTTTACCTCCCAACAGGCAAGCTGCAATGCTATTATCTGGGGAGGGTGCCCTGGAGTATCCAGCAAGGCAACACTCTTCGCATCCATCTTGTACAGCAGGATGTCCACTTTGCCAGTCATCAAACGGGGGTCAGATGCTGTGCCACTCTGTCATGAGGCCATTTCATGCCACCTCATTGGGTTTCACTTCATTTTTGGCTGACACTTATTTCCCTCCCCTCCCAGTCTTTGCAAAGGCAGATAAATACTTCAAATCCATTTTGAACCTTTGTGGCCTGAAGCAATATTTGCTCCGCAGGGATCAACTTACCTTTAGTTTCAGCTGCCAGCGAGCTTTTCTGCATACCAATTGGACTAATTACCAGCACAAGGCCAAAGCTGTGCTGGGAGCTTATATTAATTATTCAAATGACTTGACCACACAAAATTGCACAATGTCAACCTGAGTGTGCTGTAGACTAGCTTGGTCCTGTCATGCAGCCTGGGATGGATTTGCTGAAAGTGCAAAAATTGGGGCTTTAATGATTCTGAGTACAGCCAGAGCTCTCAGCATCACCTGATGAAGCAAAGTTCTGAGGCTGCTTGTAGAAATACTGGACTTGGGAGGGTAAATTCTGCACGACCCGAAGCCACTGGCGGGACCTTGCACACATCAGAAAAACCTGGGCAATGTGCCCTGGTGGCATAGTGTTTCACAAGATTCACCTCCATGTCCCTGGAAGCTTATCGGGTGATAAGTTTAGAAAAACTCATTTAAATATTTTTTTTTTTAAATACTCTGTAAACGGGAATATCTTTTCACAAATACTTGAAGATAAAACCATTGGAATATTCCTTTAAATCATTTAGTATTGTTTCACAGATGCAACTTGTGGTGTTATTATATTCTTATAATAATGTACTTTAAAGCCATTGAGCTACAGACATTGCAGCTTTTATTCAATGCCTTGCCACTCAGCACAGCTCAGAGTGGGAATTAAACAGCAAGTGATTAGGCAAGGTAGCAGAGGGCAGCCCTGACACACTATTCCACCATCTACATGCTACTCCCATTAGGAACATAGGAACGTTAGTAGGCCATTCAGACCCTTGAGCCTGTTCCGCCATTCAATTAGATCATGGCTGATCTGTATCTTAACTCCATTTACCCAATTTGGTTCCGTAATCCTTTATAACCTTGCCTAACAAAAATCTATCCATCTAAGTTTTGAAATTTTCAATTGACCTAGCCTCAACAGCATTTTGAGGGCAACAGATCCCGATTTCCATGACCCTTTGTGTGAAGAAGTGCTTCTGACATCACCCCTGAACGGCCTAGCTCTAATTTTAAGGTTATGTTCCCTGGTTCTGGACTCCCCCACCAGAGGAAATAGTTTCTATCTACCTTATCAAATCCTTTAATTTTCTAAACTCAAGGGACTAACAAGCCTAGTCTATCCAATATATCCTCATAATTTTACCCCTTTAGCCCCGGTATCGTAATATTCATAACATTTATTTGGCTGATTCACTCAGAACTACAACCATATTAAATACATATGTCTATTTAATTCAGCGCAGACTCAAGGGAACAGTAGGTTTTATTTGCAAAAAAAGAGGGTCTTGGAAAAAGTTATTTATTTATTTCATGTTGATATTAAGAGTTAAATGTATCTGTATCTCATCCTCTCTTCAGTTTAATTGGATGACAGACAATAGCAAGCCTAATGTTTGATACACTGCCAACTTAGTCATATTGAATTGTAACCTCCGCAAAGGAATGCTTTTTCACCATTTTTCTCCCTTTCCTCCTGTCCTGTTGGGTACAGTTCCACGGATGCCGATTGGTCTCTGGCACCCCATCCTTCATGTGCAGCACATGACGTTCAGTGCCAGCTGGTTATTTTATCCTGTTCTCACCTGATGCTTCCAGCGTAGGTTGCTGGATATGACCAGAAGGAAGAACTCTGGTCAATTTCCCCTCCCTAATTCAGGCCAAATGCAGTGCCCCTGTTGCTGCCCCTCTGAGATCAACTAATTCAAGTGGCACTGCTGACTGAGACCCAGCATATTTGGGTTCCAGACTAATCTAGGGGGCCTTCTGTCCCACTACGATGGGATTGTAATGGAAGGGTTGGATTGTCGGGGCTTTTATTTCCACTCCTGTTTTTCTCTATGTCTTCGGCCAGTTCTGATTCTCTCCTCTTCTGCCTCCTTCTGTTTGTCATTCTTCTCTTCTCTTGCACTGTCAAGTGGGTGGGTGATGGTTGGTGGGTAATGGGTGGGGTGAGGGATCTGGCCACGGTCATTGGCTGACTTCTGTATGGCAGGTTTTATATATATATATATATATATATATATATATATATATATAAACCCTGCCATAGAGATCAAATATATAAGTGTGATAGGAAGTCATGATGGAAATGATGTGACATGCCATTTCCTGGATGTAAAGGAAATACACACATCGTTCTTTAATGTATTATAGATAGCTATTCTAAATGTAGTATTTACTTGTGGACCAGTATAGAAAAAAAAAACATGACTTCTACACATCATTTTTTTTCTGTATATGCATTTATTGGAGGGAATGTCTTGTAAAAATAGAATTTTGCACATAGCCTACAGATTTTTATAAAACAACACAATTTGCCAATGTTGATTTTCTTGAATTCAACAGGTTGTTACTAAAGAGCATTAAGTTGGAAGAGGAGCAGTCCTTACTTTACTGGATTGCCCAAGGAAGATAAACTGGTTATTCAAAAAAACTTCTAAGCTATTCGAATGCTGATCGGATGAAACCAAATGATAAATGATGTTTGAAAGTATTTTTAAATGGCTTGGGTTTATGTATTGTAGCTTTTACAGTTAACAATAATCTTTATTGATCACATGCATGAGGTAGTCCTTGAAATATCTGATTCAAGCAATTGCTGTTTTACTATATTGGAAGATTAAATCAACTTAAGCTTGTTCATTTTCAGGTGGCAGATGTGGCTCAGTGGTGGCACTCTCGCCTCTGAGTCAGGAGGTTGTGGGTTCAAGTTCCACTCCAGAGACTTAAACACATAATCTAGACTGACACTTCAGAGGTGTCATCTATTGGTTGAGATGTTAAACTGAGCCTACCCTCTCAGGTGGACGTAAAAGATCCCATTGCATTATTTCGAAGAATAGGGGAGTTCTCCCTTGTGTCCTGGCCAATATTTATCCTTCAAACAAGATCCACTAAAAAGATTACTTGGTCATTATCTCGTTGCTGTTTGTCGGACTTTGCTGTACGCAAATTGGCTGACACATTTTCTACATTACAACAGTGACTATGCTTCAAAGGTACTTCATTGGCTGTAAAGCACTTTGGGATGTCCTGCGGTTGTGAAAGATGCTATATAAATGCAAGTTCTTTCTATTGTTACTTCATTTTACTTGTAATATTAAAAAGGTTTGGTACCTTGATTATCACCTATCTGATTTAATCCACACTATTATCTGCCAGAAATGTTGTGCATTTGGGACTTTTGGGCCATGGTACGAGGTGGAAATCCCAGCTGCCAGAATGTAATTAAAAAAAAGTTTGAAACAGAAATTAATTTAAAGCACATATTGAAACAGGGAGTGTTTATTTTTGATTAGTCAGTTTTCAACATCCACTGAATTGGGTCCCCTCTATTGTAGCAGGTAACAGAGGTATTTAAAAAGGGAAGTAGAGCTCACTGAATTAATGTATATTTTTAGGCTACATTATTTTCAATTTTTATAAATTTTCCAAGCACTTTTTAACTTTTCCTAATCATTTTTAAATCTCCAGTATTTAATATATAAACTTAGGCAATTTTTGGTTAATAACCAAGGAATTTAGTTCAGTTTTGGGACATATGGCTGCGCTAACAGTATACGTACAAGCCGTTGTTAAAATCAGGTGTGTGCCCTTAAAGAAAACCAGATAAAATAGTCATGTGCTTACCTCTCACACCACTCTTGTGTTTAAATCCCTTCAGTTTGAGATTGCCTTAGTCAAGGTAATTAACAATATCCTTTGTTGTCTTAACAGTGGTGTTTGACGTGGTTGAACACTGCATCCTGGCGCCACCGTCTCTTCCTGTGTGGCACCATCGTCACTTGATTCAACTCCTACCTGTTCATTGTAGGCAGTGGTTCCCTGGTATTGGCTTCTCCTGGCCTGCAGCTCAGAGGCAGTCAGGCTTAATCACTGTACATTCCAATTGTACATTTACACACTATTCTTCAACAAAATTATCTGTAGGCAGAGGGTCAGCTTCCGTATGTATTTTGTGTCACCCAGCTCTACCTCTCCAGCCTGGACTCCCAGGACCACCACTGCAAGCTGTGGATGAACCAGCAATTTCTCCAGCTAAATATTGGTAAGACTGAAGGCAATCTGTTCAGCTACTGCCAAAACTCTACACCGCAGTTCCAAATGTCTGGTTGCTTGCTGAGCCTGAAACTTGCTGTGCTATTTGACCTTAAGCAAACCCCACATCCCATCAATTATCCCACCATTACTCTTACCTTAAGACTGCCAGTCAAATTAGTGTCCATGCTTTCAACCCCTCAAAGACTAAGTCCTCCAAAGCTCAGTGGCTCCCAGAATTCAAACCTATATAAGCTCCCGCTTGTTCAAAACTCTGTTGTCTGCATCTTATCCCACATTAAGGCCGGAATTTTGCCGGCGCTCAGAGGGCGGATTTGGAGGCGGGTCCACTGTCAAAATAGCAAAGATTGACAGTGGGTAGGAAACCCGCTGTCAACCCGCCTCCACGTGCGTCTCCCAGATGTTGGGTCTGTCAGCGGAGAACTGACCTGACACCAAGCAGCAGGGGATACAATTGAGCTCATTAAATGGCTTGTTAACAGCCAATTTAATAGTATTTTGAGGCTTCCTTCCAATTTTATGTGCTCCCCACGGGTGACCCGCTGCTTGGGGAACACGCCAGTTCACCCTGGCATGAGTTGAGTCTGCTCTGATGTATCTGATAAGCTGACAGCTGCAGAAGTGGTGTAAAGGATGCCATGTTGCAGAGGGCCAGTTTCAGAGCGCAGAAACTGTTGGTTACTGCATTTGTAAGACATAGAGATTTCTTTAGCTTGCAAGTGTTTAGAGGCAACTGTATGTCCAGTGCCACCTCATTGCAACAACTTCTCTCGCCATTGACAGATCGCTTCTGTTATCTCACCTGCAGCTGCCATCTATTGCAGCAACATCGGTGCCCTTGAAAAAAATCAGACCTTGGTCCCCCAAATCCTTCCACAATCAGCCCCAACACCAACATCACCAGGCACACCAACCTTCTCCGCCATCACCTGATGCTGCACAGGACATCAGCCCCTGACAACATTGCTACCCGGGAGGCCAGATTTACTTCACTTGACGCTGTAAACCCTGGCTGCCACATGATGCGCCAGGTTGACACCATCCCACACCAGCACCGTGAAGCATCCCTTTAATGTCCAAGCTATTCCATGCACACTCATCACTATAGCGGGGGGTGGGGGGTGGGTGGAAGTTATGTCTCAACATTCACTGGAACTCAGTAAGACACTTCTCAAGGTGCGCACAGATCTGTCCAATAAGGGCCAGTGTTGGAAAAATATATTTCACTGTATGACAACACATTACCAGAAACTTCGCATGGACATTGGCTAAACCTCTCAAGTGCCTACCCTGTGTGTTGTTAGTTGGTATGCTTGCAGTAGGATGAGGGTGAGTGTGAGGGGTGGCTAGTGAGATGGGGAAGTGATAATGTAGATAGAGAGGGATGGGTGGAGGTGCAAGGTAAGTTGGTGTGAGTAAGGATGTACAGGAGAAGGGTATGGAAGGCAGAGTGATGGGGTTGTGTTGAGTGGCACAACAGGGTAAGTTTGAGTGTGGCTTTGCAGTAACGTTTCGTGATCCACTGAGATCATTGAAAGGTTGGCGCCACTGTAGCCTGGGACCCCTGAAGACATCCCTGCTTTTGCCCTCCTGTGCAATGTGCAACCAGGCTACGTTGGAAGGGAAGAGAACCTCCCTACATGCTATGACTTCCTCCATAAGCATATGGAGGGAGTCATTGGAGAGCCTGGGTGCAAGCATCCACCTTTGTGCAGTGCTTGTCAGTGTTTGCAGCACCTCAATCCACAGGGGAGGAAGAGAAGTGTTTCACTGCAGCATAGCAATTGGATGCAAGCCTTGTTTAATACAGAAACCAAGTAGTGAAAACAACAGTTTTATAAAAACAGTTTATTTAAAAGCAAAATATACATTTGACAGCCATTTAATAAGTTTGTCTTTGCACTTTTCCATCTAAAATGTCACATTTGGTCGAATATACCAGAAAAAAAAATTCTGAAACATTTCCTTTAACATCAGTACATTCAAAATCTGTGGCAAATCTTTAAAGGCACAGTTTCCTGTATGCATTCCACTCATGTATTGTACATATTATTTCATTATTACAAAGACATGGAATTAACTAAATCCATTGTCTGTATAATATTTGTTGGAATATTGTAGGGATGTTGCCCAAGCCCTTACAAAGAACAAAACATTTTTAAAAATCCTATAGTAATTCTGTACAAATCTACACAACTCAGTAGTAGCAACAAGCATTCAACTATTATAAACAATATACAAAGGGTAGAACAGTAGCACTGGTACTAGAGCATTGGAATATCAATAATAGGGTTAACTGGCTCAAATCCCAATCCCAACCTCAACTGGCATTCAACCATGACAGTTGCTGGCTGGCAAGTTTTGACGGTTCTCAGTTGGTTACAAGGCGGGGACCATTCCCCCTCTGGTGGCACAGCACCCCATCTGTGAGAGGGAAAAAGACAGACAGGGAGATGCGCTCTTGCCCTGCCAAGCATACATCTTGGACCAATATAAAGCAGCATTGGCAGCAGCCATGCAGCAGTCTGCAATTCAGAACATCCCAGGGGAGATGTAGAGATGGGAAGACAATAAAAAGAACATTGAAAAGGTATTTAAAACAAATAAATAACACTTTGCAATCACTTTAAGGCTTAGCACAGAGTGGGCCTAGCACACAGAGAGTACATCTCCATCAATGGAACATTTGAACACAATTGGTTCCTCCTCTCTTCCTCTCTACCTCCCATTCACATTCCACAACCTCTGGCCAATATCAACAATATACCCGTTTGACTTTCCATAATGCTTTTTCAATCAGTTGTGTTTGTTTACTTTTGAAAATTTACTGTAGCTTTTCACAGGCCTGTATAAAATTTGTCTATGTATACAATTTTCAATTGGTTAACTGACTGGAAACGGGCACATATTTCACAATATACAAACAAAAAGTAAACCAGAGCTTTAGCATTAGGTTTCCTTATTGTTGAATCCACTTTTCCCCAAGAAATAAATCAATTGTCATTAAGTCGATAGCTATTGAGAAATTCCAGTAGTACTGTGAATAACTGGTGGACGTCCAATCTGACCAGTTAAAGAAGGTAAACAGTAATGACTTCAGAATTTGAGCTGGTATATGTTCACGTCAATCTCAGGCGTGCAAAAGAGGTATCCTTGCTGAGATCAGAGGTGTCACAATGTTCCTATCCAGAGGCCAGAAACATTAACTATCTGCTAAAGTGCACTAAAGTATTAATAATTACTTTAATATCTATGCATTTAGGTTAAACTGTGCAAATCAAAATAACTTTCAATTTACAGTGTTAGGTAAAACTTCAGACTTGTTCATCTTACCAGTCCTTTTTCATGTGAAGCATAAAGGCTGAAATGGTTTAGTTCTTAACTGGAGATTTCTGCACACTCTGGAGAGCTCCCATAATATTCCAAAAAAATCATCTGCGCTCTGAATGCCTATTTTACCTTAAAGAGTTCCACCTAGCTGAATCTTGGTAATGTGTCATGCCCAATGCTTGTAAGAAAGCCATCTTATTCCAAAATACCTTCAATATATTTTTAACGCATGTATTTCTAATATCCATATAATTAAAGCCATTACGGTCCTTTGCCTGAAAAGGTAGCAGCAGTGAGGACAGTTCCTTCACTAATGCTTTAAATGCCTGCAACTGTGGCTTTTTTACAAACATTTTCATATTGCACAAATTAAGAGTGGTTGTCTGCGTAGCACCGGGGAAAAGGAAATGCAGTACCATTCCATCGATGCATCAAAACTACAGCATCCACTTTTATCTTGCTGCATTTTTTCCCCCTCCCATGAACAGCACTGGAGATCGAGTCAAATCAAGGCAGGATTACGATATTACATCTTCGCTAAATCAAAAAGGTGAAACTGGCAGCATCCTAAATAAACAACAGCTGCTGAGGGTCAGAAGCATCTGAATTTAGATTGGATCAAATGATCTCCTTTATGTGATTTGGCTCAGTGGCCAATTTGGATTCAATGTGCATCGGGTGTGTCTAAATGGAACAACAGAAGGCCTCCAAAGTTGAGCTTAGGTGGATTATTATAGAAACAGTGGTTTTCCCAGTGCAGGTTCAGGTCAGAATCACTGCTGGCCAGGCTGGTGTGTACGGTTCAAAGATCATGTAAAAAAATACAAAATTTGCGTGTCCTTCAAACCCATGTTGTTTGCCAAACATTCTACATTTTGTAAACATCAGCGCATTCTGTGCTCATCTGAACTGTTGATGTAGCACCAATTCGGGCAACTGAAGTGCCTTCCTTAAGACTTTCACATGCAAACTTGATAACACTTAGCTGTTAAAAAGTGAATCCCATTGCAAAGTAGCAACTGAGAATTTCTGTGCTCACATTACACATATGATCTACACATATGATCACCTGGGGAATCAAATGCTATTTGTTGCAAGATCAGAAATGCATTTAAAGATCATGCTTACAATATAACTTATCAGAGCAATTCTTCCCCCTCTAATACGCTCTTCTTGCCTTCCATTGAGCAGACAGCATGGATACAAGGTCCACTACACTTGAGAATAGGACTTCGAAGAAGATTTCACTTTATTTTATCTATCACTCGAAAATGGTTAAAGCCAGCACAACGTTACCATTCCTGGGATATCATGTGCTGCAAAACCCAGCTAAAGCCCTTTGGATTAATTCCAGATAGGCTCTTAAATTAATGGTTCAGAACTGAACCTAGCTTGCTAATCCCATCTACAAACACCAGCTGAAACACACCACAAAGCTCTGGGCAGCTCAAACTCTGCTCTGTATCGAAGATTGCTCTGAAAAGGTGGTAAAATCATTAATGAAAACTCAAGTTGACTTGATACATTAAAAAACAAATTGACAAATCTGCTACTGCTAAACATTCTCCTTATTCAGTGCTAAGATCACAACAGAATGGATACTGAACAGAAAGGCAGTTTCTAGGTTTACTTACCAGCTATTTATAAATCATCCATGAAATAACATGGGTTCATGATGAGTAGTGTCATGGGTAGATAGATGTGTGCTAGGTATAAAATACCAGTTTTGTTTCCTCCTAGACCCAACTATATAACATCAAGCTATTCTTCAAGATTTTAAGTGAAAACAGAATAATTCTCCTTGGATTTAAAAAGAAATGTCTGCAGCAATATGGTGTCGGTCAAACAGCAGCTACGGTGTCCAAGAAGGGATTGACTGATACTGAGGTTGGTGTTTGTAATATGGTATGGACTGGTGTCGACTACAAATCCAGAATGATATAAATACTTAATTCAAAAAAAAACTACCACCAATTCCTGTTCGCTGGATCCTGCCATGATCTTTCAGTCTAGCCTTACTAATTAAAAAAAAAAAAACTTCAACTTAAAAATGAACCTAATATAAATAGTTACTAATATGAGCAACACCCAATACCAATCTGTATCGGCAGTTTCAATGTTTGGTATCAGTCAGCCCCAACTTCTGGAAAAATGTACACCTATTCCACTAGTACCATGCCATTAAAAATCTGAAGATGAAGCAACCAGTAGCTCGCAGCGTGCAAAGTCAGCAAGATCCAGCATATATACACATCATATTACACAACGTTCTAGCCGCACTGGAAGCTGGAAGGCATGGAGTGCAACAACTGGGAATTCTCCTGCAATTTGGTCCAGAAGTCAGCTGTTCCCTCATATAACACCCTGTAGTTATTTCAGTGCTTTGTTGAAATTGCTAGGACCGGCCGTCTTTGGCCACAATATGAGCCATCCAGTTCACTTTCGTCGTCCAGCTTTCACGAAGGGCCTCGTCAAACTTTTGTCGAAACTGCTTCAATGCTTCGTCGTCGCTTTTTCCTAAAGCCAAAGAGTCCTGGGGCCAATAGGAGGAGATTGGTAAAATACAGGGCTTATTCAGTTTCACAAGTGATCAAAAAATAAAAAAATAAACATCCACACAACACCCAAACTGGCTTTGGGCTTCCTGAAAATATGTGTGTTTTAGAGTAGAGAAATATATGACCTCTAAGCCTCAATCTGTGCCACTTCCTCTTGTATGTGTTTCGGTCATACTAGAAATACAGGGTGGTGGTTTTCTCCTTATTTTGTTTCCCTCCTTTCCTGATGATTGAGATTCAAGCTGGGGTACAACTCTGGATGTCATCTGGGAAGTCATGTCAGTGCCAATACAGGGAGTGTCAGCAAGCTATCTGACCATAATTACAGCTAAGCTCATCCCATTTCTTCACCTTTACACATTCCAGTGTTGGGGGAGAGATTGACAATCCAGGCTGTTTTTCTCTTCCCTGGCCCTGGGGTACTGCAGTCACCTATAGTGTGCCCGCGGGTGGGATCTTTTGTTCATGTACGAGAACTGTGCCATTGTTAGAAGATAGAACATCACACACACAGATAATGTGTCCATATTATGTATGGTGCCTGGGGGGTTAGGGGACGATCAATAAAAATGAAATTATGGATAATGGTGGCCTGAAGGCTGCCATTAGCGTATTGATCCCCTTCTTTTATATAAATATGTTTACTATGTGGTTTTCTTCAGCAAAAAAAGAGTATTTGAATACAGCAGTTGAAACAAAATGTTCCTATGCGCAAGTCCTTTACATAAAAAACACTATGATTACGTTCAGAAGGTCTACATATCAATCTTCGTCAGTATTAAATGGCACCAATATTTGCATTCTTCAACGAACACAAAACTGACACAAAAGGAATTGTTCCTTTGAATCACCCATAATAAAATGGCTGTCATTTCACACAATCAGCAAGGATAACATATCATGACGACCCTATAGTGATGCAGTTGTGCCAGGGGATGTAGGGCATTTGTTGCCCTCCACATAGTGAGTTGCCAGTCTCAGCTGGACCATCCTGAGAGATCTCTAGTGGGGGAAATGCCCTTCCTAAGGCAAGATAAAGAAAACAATCAGACACAATACATAGTTGTCAATTCATGCTATATTCTGGCACCGATCCAAACAGGCACTTTAGAGTGCCACTGGCATATATGCTTTAGAAATGGCAATCATATTCCAGTTGATCAGATAGTGTGTAGGAAGGGAGGGGAGGGAGGGGCTAGAAGAAAAATAAAGTGCTGGGACATTTTTACTGTTGTTGGATGAAGGGAGGAGAAAAAATATATCTTATAAACCAAAGGCCTCACTTTAGTGTGTATTTTTGAAGTAATTCTAATGGAATACAGGAAGAGCTATAGAAAGAAGATTTTACCTTAAGGTACTGGATGTCTTTGATGGAGCTTAGCTCAGGTAGTCCTGCTGTCAACATTAGTGCAAACAGAGTAATGAACAGGTTTCCATTCTTGCGCAGAATCAGATAAGCCTCTTCACAACATTGACGGAACCTTCCAAAAATAGACAACGCATTATAAAATGCACAACTTTCTGGATGTCATGAAGAGATAAAAGGACAGTGATACATCAACAGACACATACTCTACACATTTTGTTCTACCCAATTCTAGGCAGTTAATTTACCTGTTTGCCAGGTATCGCTCTGTTATGTGTTAAATAAATTAATTCTCTCTCCTATAAGAGTATTGCGGTGCTTGACTTGACTCCTGGTAATACTGACATAGCCCTTAAGACTAATGAAATTTCAAAAAAAGGAAGAATTTGATTTAAGATTAGTTTTGTATTTCAATCCAAAATGTTGACTATAAATGTTGGTATTTACAGCATTAACTGTTACAAAATGCAAAACTAATTTTTAAATGAAATTTATGAAATATTATTCCATTATGAGGTAGACTGTTTTACTGGTTGAATGGACCAACAAAACTAACTTATCTTTGGGGCTATTAAGCTAAATACCTGCAATAGATGCCTTACTTCTCTCTTGATCCAACCCAAAACTGTGGCCAAATACCTCTCAGAAATGAAAGCTAATTATGAGTATTAAAATTCTCCATGAGTTTATGATCACCAACACTACAAATGAAAATGTTTACCCCACCATCACCAAATGTAGCTCACCCTGTGCTGCTTTCCATTCCCTATGAGGATAGGAGGCCGAACAACCTATTCCAGGCTTAGGCCAATATTGGCCTGGAATTTGCAGTGGGTAATAACAGTGAACGAACAGATTAGGGGTAACCGGGGTTCTAACAGCGTATTGACTGCTAAACAAACGTTATGGGCCTGAAAAACTAATTTTAATTTTGTGGCGTGTCAAATTTATCCATTATAATAAAAATTAAAATGTTTAAGAAACTTTAAAAAAAAGTTTTAAAAAGTTTGTTCATCTTTATTTCAGGTTTACCTTTCCCCCATGTGAGAGCCCCAATCTTTGTTCTGCTGTCTATAACGTTTAAAAAAAGTTAGAATAAAAGGAGCTTACTCACTTCCTGGTTCTCGGTCTGTGAGAATTCTGCATTGTGATTGGCTGCTTAGACAGCTTGTTGATGTCACAGCAGCTCGCATTAGGGGACCCCCATTAACTTACACTGATCTCAACTGAATGTTGGAAAATCCAAACTTCTCGCCACAGAGATCGAGAGATCTTTGTAGGAGGCTTACTTCGGGGTCAGCGACGAATATCTCTGCTTTGCCGCTGACTGCAAATTCTGGGCCATTACTCTTGAGTTGGACACTAGAAGGCCCACAGGAATGAGTCTGGGCAGATGGAGTTAGTTGCTCCAATTTGCCTTCCTTGCTGTGGGGAAGTGTTTAGCCTTTGCTTCCTGTGCTGTTCCACAGGATAAGCAAAATTAGGATTTCTATGTGAGCAATGGTGGGCTCAAATCTGCATCTTTCTAGCCCATGGGAATGTTCCCAATGCTTACCAAGCTGGTTTGTAAGTGATTTGTTCAAGCTAATTTTACAGAGGACATAAAGGCACAAGTAAGTTGTTGTCCTCCTCGCTCATAAGACACAAATGTTTTATACAGTTACCCATTGAATATCAATCATCATATTAAGCTTAGTTTAAGCTTAAGAATAGTCTCAAATTTTACCAATTAAATAGCTTGCAACGTCCAATTTCTAGGAATGATTTTCTTCTTTGGAAATCATAGCAGGTTATGGTATTAAACAGTTTGGACCACATGAACAGTTACAGTGCTATTGTTATACCACACAAGCCATTTGTGATGTGTCGCACATACATGCACTTATAAGAAGGTTCTACATTTGCATATTTGTTGATAACTATTGTACAATTGTTTAGTTACAATAAGTGGGTTATGTCAGTTACACATAATATAATAAAGGACAGGGGAAGGAGAAAGAGAGTGCAGAATGAGTATAAATAGGGAGGGGAAGCCAATGCACATCAGTTGTGACTGGTTTGAGAGAGGGCACACCAGGTTGGGATGATGGATAGAAATCTAAAAGTATTCCGGAACAATGTGCTGCAGCCGTTAGTATCCTCTGTGAGAGCCTGTTCTGATAGAACCAGAATCATAACACAACAGCTATGACATGACCATTTATTTACCTGCTAAATTTTTCAGTGTTTCCTGTTTTTCCTTGTTGAATGACATGAATGAAGTCATAGGTAAGAATAAAAGGCACACGCTCTCTCTTAATCCCAAACTTAGACTTGAAATTGCCAAGAATATGTCCAAAGTCAATATGAAAGAGCTTGAAACAGAAAAAACAACAGGATTACTCCCTTGCAAAAATTTGCTCCAATTTCTGAAACTAAATAATGCCAAAAATGAAATATTGAAAGACATTTTAATAGAAGAGTTTCCAACTATATCAATCTTCAACACATTCACTATTTGATAGATTGACAGGTCCATTCCTTGTTTGCATACAGTTTCTACTTGAAGTAGTTCTGCCAAGTAACTTGCTGCTGAAGAATCATCACATTCACATCGTGGAACTGATTCCAGAGCACCAGCGGCAAAAACAATTGTAAATGGAGTTGTGTTCGTAGCTTTAGTTCTCTGACTTTGGACCTTACCCAAAGTTCAGAGGACCACAAAGGCCAGCACTTTGACAAATCTGAGCTCACCCATGGGCAGAACCAAAAAGTCAACAGCAGCTACTGGCAGCCATTTACTGCACTGCTGCCTCCAGAGGTGGTTCTTGGCTCCTTTCGCAATAGTAACATCGCCTTATTTACACAATAGCACTGCTGCTGAAATTGGGATTGCAGTCGGTGGCATCATTATAATGTAAAGGGGGACCAGACTTGAAACTACTCGCTGAAAGATTGTTATTAAGGGTCAGCACTTTGAATACTGCAGCAACATTGCAACAGCAAAAATAAAATTGAAAGATGGAACACTATTACTTGGGATTTTTGAATATTTCGACAATGGGTTTTTATAGATCTGCATACTTCAGATTCTACTTCACATTCGGATTTCAGCAAAACTCTGCTGTGTCAGAAAAGTAGAGGCACTGATTTTGAAACCATCCTAGGCACCATTAAGCTACCATATTGGTTTTTCTTACCCCTTTTGTCAAATGAACAAAATTAATATTAGAGATGTTCAATCAGGTTGAAACAAAGATTTTCTTACTGCTAGTTTCTCAGTCATTAAGACAACTGCAACACTTTGACTACTCAAAATCATGTTATACCAACACACATTTAAATGGATATCCATTTGATAATGCCTGATAAACACAAACAACAGGCCCCAGATTTAAATATTAGCTTATTTATGTAAAACACGCCCAACCTCCAGTTGAAAAGTTATCTGAAACCAGGAATGAACCTCGCAACGCCAGAAAATTTTTGTTGTGAAATCACACCACCATGTTCCTAATCCTATTCCGAGTCACTTCTTTACTGCTCTGTAAAGATTATTAGATCATACCTGACCAGTTTCTCGGACCATGATGTTGTCACTGTGTCTGTCACCAATCCCCAGCACATAAGTTGCTACACAGTAGCCAGCACATGACAGAGTAAACTCCTCAATTGCTCGCTCAAGAGCATCCCTGTAATCAAGCAGAAGAGGAAAGAAAACACTGAACAATTTATCTACTGGGGCAATTGGAGCTGCATCAATAATAAGTAAGGTACAGTGGTTTATATATATCAGATTCTGAGTGAGACATTAAAATAGGGCATTTAAAAGCTTTCATGTGCAATATATAGAATTACTGGGATACAGTGATTAACTGTAAATGATTCCAAGGATTCATACAACTTGTTGGATACCAACAGAAGAAAGGAGGAAAATTGTAAGGGGGTGGGGGGGGGGCGGGGAGAGAAAGAGAGCAGAGATTAAACACACAGTTAAAGACAAGGGCATTTAGGAGGTTTTTCTAGGAAGAAAGAGTGAGGCAAAATGATTCTGGCAGAGAAGTCTAGAGGGCAGAGGTGTAGATACTGAAGGATTGGTCTCCAGTGGTGGAGTGGGGGAAGCAGGGATACGAAAACTAATCCAAAATCAGTGTTGGATGATGCAGGTAAAGACTAACTGTAGGCCAGTGGGTATGTTACTGGACTAGCAAACTAGAGGTTGTAAATTCAAATCCCATCATGGAAAGTTGTCAAATTGAATTCAAGAAATCTGGTCATTTGTGGGCTGTCATGATGAAAGCTGCTGAATTGTTGTAAAAAAACAACTGGTTCACTGCTGTCCTTCAGGGAAGGGAACCTGCCACCCCTACCTGGTCTGGCCTACGTGACTCCAGTCCCACACTATGCGGTTGATTATTAATCTCCTTGGGTCAACCAAGCATGGGCAAATACTGCCTTGCTGTCACCCAAATCCCAAGAACAAATATATAAGTAAACTACAAGAAATCCCCAGGGATGGATGCTTTATACCTTGGTGAGATTCGAGACAAAATCTATAAAGTGCTCACAGTCATCATGAGGGAGTCAATTAATCGTGGGACCTCACCTCATGATGACTGTCAGCGCTGCTGAATTTTCAAGTCTACATGCTACCTATTTTGACAACACAACCGTTCGTCTAACAGCAACAAGTGCCAAAACAATAGAATCAATTCAGAATTAACTTGACTACCTATACGAAAATAATCTAGCCAACACAGTTTCAGAGAGGGCAGAGTTCCTGCCTGACCAACCTCCTTGTTTTTTTTAGGAAATAAGGTGAGACAAGTCCATGAGAGGGATTTGACGTTAATTTAGAAACTACATTATTAGTTAAGAACAATCCTAACATTAAAGAGGTACAGACATCTAACTGTATGTTAATTCAACTGCCATGTTTTTTCCATGAGCTGAATGTTTAGTTTGACTTTTACAAAGAAAGGCATGCATCTGTGGAAAATATCATTGCATAGTGTGCAAGTCACCATTCACCATGTACGGAGTGACGAGGTTGTACTAAAGTCTTCCAATGGTTGCAGTGATTCTTCTCAGATGTGCACAAGAGATTCTTTAGAACTCTGGCCAGGCATCCAAGCCGTCCCAAACGTTAGATCATCCAAAAAGATTTCACAGCAGTTGCCACAGAAGAAGAGCTTACATTGTCTATCCTTTTGTGAAAGTCCCAATGTCAACCATATTTTTTTGCTTTGTGTACGTTGACTGCACACAGACCATAGCGATCGATCCAGATGCACTTTTGCTTCCAGTGAAGAGTGCAGTAACAGAACAAACCTGCCTTCATTTAACAATACACAGTTTGGAACCACATTTAGTGAAAAAAACATTCTGCTGGACTCCCTGAACCACAGGAAGTTAAAGCCTTACTACACCAACAAAGTTCTACTGTGCTGCATTAGTGAATATGGGGACGTGACCCCCCCCCCCCCGCCCCCCCGAGGTGAAACATGTCACAGTAGGTGCTTCTGTTACCACAGAGTGGAAATATTTTCCACAAAGCACCCATGACTCTCAGACATACATCCTACTAAAATCAGTTAACGTGTGTTTGGGCTGCTGCGAGAGTTCAGCTGGTTAAGGCAACGAGCAGCTAAGTCTTGACGAAGGGTCATCGACGTGAAACGTTAATGCTGTTCCTCTCTCTACAGATGCTACCTGACCTGCTGAGTGTTTCCAGCATTTTCTGTTTTTATTTCAGATTTCCAGCATCTGCCGTATTTTGCTTTTGTGTTGGAGCAGCTAAATCACGCTGACCAGGAAGAACAATCTCCAGTCTGTTGAGTTAGCCGACCTCTGCCAGTGCGGCTGTAGGAGTGCTACACCTGGCCTCGATGCTTCTTGGCAGGGGAAGAAAAAGAAAATCAGGTAGGATTCCTGCTCTGATTGCTGCTATCCAGTAATCCCTGTGGAAAGTGCACCTGCATGAAACTTGGACAAGGACAGCCTCAGCTGTGACTCCTCCTATGGGGCAATAGCCTCAACACGGCCTGGTTAGTCTCTTAAAAATCAAGGCATGCCACTTGCTGAGGAACCAGGGGGAGACCGGTACCTGTGAGACCACATCTCTGTCAGACCAGACCCCAAGTAAGGAAATGATACTTTCCGGGGTGGGGGGGGGGGGGGGGGGGGAGAAGAGAGTAAAATGAGGGGAAGAAAAAACAATGGAATGTTCACAAAACAGTGTTTCTCAGACACACGCGCGAGGGCCAAGTGAAAAGGACAAAAACTTACGCAGAATTCTTTTCCTTAAGCCAGTTCAGCAAAGCATCTTTGTTGAAGGCAGCAGTAGCAGCGACATTACTGTTAGTTAACTGGATAGTGGCTATCGTTTCTGCAGCAGAGACCACCTGAATAACACCAGATTTATCCCCCGTTGCAAGGCAGCCATAAGGCACAATTCTGAAAATGAAACAGTTAAAAGCAATATTTTACATTGATAATAAAGAGGAAGCAATTTTAATTCAGGATGTGAGTAGACTGTAGTTTTAGTGTCACTCCCAGCTGTTTCCACAGGACAGCAATGCTAAATTGCAGTGTAACACTGGAGAGAAGTGGTGCAGGGCAGATTCGCACAGCTTGTTTGACAGTACTAAAGGGGGGGGATTTTAACTCCCACTGCCCAGTGGAAGCCAGGCAATGTTGATGGGGGGGGGGGGGGTTGCAGTTAAAAAGGAGCAGGGCAAATGCCTGCTTCATTCCCGTGCTCGCTGACCTACATTGGCTCCCGGTTAGGCAACGCCTCAATTTTACAATTCTCATCCTTGTTTTCTAAACCCTGCATGGCCTCATCCCTCCCTATCTCTGTAATCTCCTCCAGCCCTACAATCCTCTGAGATATTTGTGCTCCTCCAATTCTGGCCTCTTGCGCATTCTCGATTATAATCGTTCCACTGTGCTTTCAGCTGCCTAGGCCCTAAGCTCTGGAATTCCTTCTCTAAACCTCTCCACCTCTCTCTCCACCTTTAAGACGCTCCTTAAAACCTACCTCTTTAACCTCATCTGTCCTAATATCTCCTTACGTGGCTTGGTGTCAAATTTTGATTGATAACGCTCCTGTGAAGCGGCTTTGGGACATTTTACTGCGTTAAAGGCACTATATAAATGCAAGTTGTTGTTGTTGTTATGCTGGGATTTTTACAACGCTGATTTGAGGGTATCCGCCGCATAAATGATCAGTTCAACAGCATTCCTCACATCAGAAAATGTTATGTTTTATCAGAACATTGTTTCCCCACTGATTTCATTCCTCCTTTCCTGAATCTTGCTGGGGTACAGTTCCAGGGACTCCAACATCCCCCTAATACCTCAGCCAAGCAGCCATTCTTCATGAGTGAGCCCGGTTAGTATAGAGAGACTACTGTTGTGGAGGGTATCAGGCGGAGCCAGAGCTGGAGCTTGATCCTGTCCTCATGTGACATCAATACACATGCGCACTTGCAGCAGGAGTTGCTAGACTGCATCTCTACTTCTGCCCTGGCTGTGATCAGCTAATTCAGGACAAGGCGAAGATTGAACCTGGGATCTTCCTATTCAACATTTGTCAGCGGAAAAATTCACATTGATTGGGGAAGCCATGTAAACACCTTTACACATGGCAATGGTCTATGCAGTCAATTTTAAAAAGAAATTCTCGGGATGTGGGCGTCACTGGCAAGGCCAGCATTTATTGCCCATCCCTAATTGCCCTTGAGAAGGTGGTGGTGAGCCGCCTCTTGAACCGCTGCAGTCCTTGTGGTGAAGGTACTCACAACAGTGCTGTTAGGGAGGGAGTTCTAGGATATTGACCCAGCGACGGTATATATCCAAGTCAGGATGGTGTGTGACTTGGAAGGGAACCAAGCAGGCATACTTTCACTGATTAGCAGAGCCTACTCGTCAGATGCCTCCCGGCGACATACAGCATACAGGTTTTACTGTGCAGTGAAGAGACGTCAGTTAAATTGAAGGCGAGATATTTTTGTAAGCAAGGCACTGCGATGAAACAGTGCTCTAGATGTTTTCGGTATTAAGCACGCGCTCTGCATTATCAAGTCCTCTTCTATGACTAGTTTGCTTCCTGACTTATGGCTTACTTCTACAGCAACAATTCCAATGGAAAACCCATCAAAAGAAAAACAAAAAAATCTTATTAATTATTCCTATCAGGAATCCAACTGAATTTGGAAATCTGGAACATTTCCACAGTTGTAGTCAGTCCAGGAAAACAACAGATGGCGCTGCATTCTGTCCATAGGCTCATCCAGAATTAAAAAGTGCAGCAAGGCCAAGGCTTAGAAAATGAAATTGTGCCAAGGAAGTCTGCAGATTCCAGATGCTGAGGAGATTATCTAATCTTTTTTCCTGGATATGTTGGCACATAAACGGCACTTCTGTGGCTTCTCACAATTTAGAACAAAATACAGCAAACAATTGAAAGCCCGAGTATCCATTACCTTTTCAGTGAGCGCAATATACTTTCAGCTGCCAAGGCTTTAACAAGTTCCTTGCGCCAGCATAGAAAAAAAACACATTACTGGTGTCTGAATTTAAGGTAGATCAACAGCAGTCATCATAGGTGCTTTAAAACCCCTCTGAGTGTCAGACTTCAATTAATTGACAATTCCATATTTTTACAATTAAAAAGACTCAGATTTTACACCAAAGCTGTAAAAAAAATTAAAAATTGCTGCAAAGTTTGCAACTGAATAGCAGTTAATGATCCCAGTAGAAAGATTGCGGTAGTTACTCAGAATTGGACAACCCTGAGAAGAGGGGATTTGCATCAGGTTGATAGGAACAATGCTTGAGATTCACCTTCTAGCTCTCTCTTACCTCCCCCACCCCATAGACTGGTTAAGGAGGGAGACATGCATTTATTTTGGATTATCTATCTAGGCTTAAATTAAAATAGGACCACTATTGGGCTTTAAGAGTAAACTGAATAATAACTACTAAAGACAATGAACAATGAATTTTGTAAAGCAGCTTGTTCCAGAAATAGGACCCTTTTGGGGCGGGGGGGGGGGGGGGGGGAGGGGGGGGGGCGGTGGGGGGGGGGGGAGGTGGTGGGAGGGGGAAGGAAAGTAATAAAGGCGTTACAGGCCAATTAAATGAAATGTCCGCTATAACGAAACTGGGAAGCGCTGCCCATCTTATCACAGCATGACAACTGCACACCAAGTGCACATGAAGTTCAAAGGGTGAGTTGGCACTTTTCCATGGCATCTTAACTTACCCTACTTACAGATCTACTGGGCACACCTCCAACTGCTTCCCCTCTGAAAGCAAGCTGTGATGAAAGGTTCTTTAGCCCCAGAGGTCAACAGGGTCAACGTAAGGGGAAAAAACATCCTGGTCAGAAAGGCAGCTTGACAGGAGTCAAGTTGAGGACATGTCCTCGGGGTGCAGTCCATCTCATCCTGGCCCTTTCATCAACAATTTGACTGCTGAATTTTTGTAGATTTGGGAAGAACGACTGACAGATCTACAAGCAATTCTTGGCAATAAGATGTCTTTTTCCTTCCTTTAACTGTATTTTAAAATGATTTACTGATGTTTCCCTTTGCAGTGATATTTTGTGCCTTGACATACTGTTACTGATATTTATAACTAAGCCGTATCCGAATTTGTCTTTTGTATTAAACGGGCCCATTTTTCTTTTTATCTTAAAAGCCTATACTTCAGACCGCAAACAGGCTACAGAGCCAAAGTGAGCTAGAAGTGATATATGTACCATACAATGGGTGATCCATCTAACTATCAAAAGGTAACAGAACAACCATTAAGTTATCTGACCACTCAAGAAAAAGCTAAATTGACAAAATACTCAGGATTGCTTTGTTGTGGATGGATTAAATTCTGGGAATACACACCACAGTGTACTTGCTGTAAAATCTTCTTCAGGAAAAAGTATGCTCCAACTCAGTGAGCACATCAAAGTTAAGGCTAGGCTCCCACATAATGAACCCATATGCACTCTTCTGAGCTAACTATGCCTTAAGGCCTAATCTGTCTCCTTTTTCCGCTCAGTGTTTTCCTTTAAATGTGCTTCAAATTTTCAGATGGAATAACTGGAAACGTTCATGCACACACTGCCACAGTCTGGTTTGTAAAGTTAAGCCGGTTGAGAGGCAGCTGAAGGAAGTGAACTGTGGGAGGCCTACCTGAGGTCTAGGCCTGCCTCCTTCCACAGCATGTCCATCAAGTGGAGAATCTGCAGAGCCAGCATGTCCTGTCGCAGATCTGAATACAAAAGGAAGAAAATAGCATAGGTTTGTGGGCTATTTCAGTATATGGCAAATCTGTATGTAATACAAAACGGTATTAGACTATTACGCTCATGAGCAAGTCACATTTATACAGATTTTTTTTAACTCTCATTTGTTTCTATGACACTCATTCTAATGAAGTGCAAGTCATCTCAATTATAAACCAGTTTTCCTCATGTGCAGCACATCCTGCCATTTTTTCTCTCAACATGCGCCATTAATAATCCAGTTGTAGAGAAAAACTGCTGTACATGTTGGGCAATAATAAATGCATTGTGCCAGAAGCACTCATTGGTGTGATGAACATTCAGCACCCCCCCAAAAAAAACCACATGTCACAAGCACCATATTGATGTGTGTAAATTTTATAAAAAGTATTTTCTGTTGTAGATGGTCATCCTCTCGACTTCACAGCGGCACTTACTAATGCTGAGCAACAGAAACTTTACATGACTGAATCAGACTGTTCTTAAACTTTAACTTCTAAAGTCTAACCGGCCATTCATAAAGCTGGGACAAAGCTAATGGTAGGCTAAGAAAAACATAGAAGCAAGCGTTACTGCAATCTTTTCATGAGCTATTGCACTTCAAGGCACCGATTTAATTCTTCAATCAATCATGGGATAAACAAGTCCAATTCAAAACCTTTAGCCATTCATCACTCTTTAACTGGGAGGGAATGAGGGAAGAGTCTTTGGAGACACTGGTGTTTGCCGGTCATTGTAAATATTTATTACTGCGCATCAGTAAGTTCGGCACAGACACGTTGGGTCGAATGGCCTCCTTCTGTGCCGTAAATTTCTATGATTCTATGTAAATGTTCATTTTTCCTGTACATTCAGTGGTGAGCTAGTTCCCTAAATTAAATGCTGGCAGGGTTGTAGGCACATTAGTAAAATAAAAACATTTGCAGCCTCTGCCATTTAGCGGTCAACAATTAAATGCTCACCACATTCTTCAGTAGTTTTCTACAACCAGGGCCATTAAATCAGGGCGGAACCAAGTCTTTTTTGAGCACCTTGACAGTTTTCTTTTAAATCACTCATTTAAATAAAAAAGTCAACCACTACCCTGCAGAGAAAGTCTGCAGAAATCCTACTTTATATTAAGAAAATAGACAAGTTGGTGGATTAGCAAATTGGTTACCAATATTTTTTTGGATCACCCAGTGCACAAAAGATTGGGCAAGCAGATTAGAGTACCCTGGGGAGGGAGGGGGGGGGGCACTATTCCTGCATCTGGCAGGGTCTACAGGTCTACTAGATTTCTTAGAAAGTTTCTCCAACTGCTTGCTTGCATTTACAGCTTTGGCTCACACTAGATAATTATTGAGTATCAACTTGTGGTGTCCACTTATTCACTAGATGCGTTTTATGGGTACCATATGGTTTGAAATCCCTACATTTTACTGGTTTTATTTTATTAGTTTTGTTTTGAGTGGGCCAACCCCTTCCTCAATATTTTCATGGTGTCCTCCAGTGTGGAGTTAGGCTTTGCCCAATTCCACTACCTCACTGGCCAATCACTAGAACAGCAACACCAAGGGTTACCAGCACTGCTCCATCTAACATTTGCTACATTACAATCTCAACAGTTCCTCTCTGCTTTTTTACTGGGTGGATGATTGATTCCAAGGGTGGTACTGATGTGCGCTGCTTTGTTTTTTAAATTCGTTTTTTTTTAATGGAATGTGGGTGTCGCTGGCAAAGCCAGCATTTATTGCCCATCCCTAGTTGCCCTTGAGAAGGTGGTGGTGAGCCACCTTCTTGAACCGCTGCAGTCCTTGTGGTGAAGGTACTCCCACAGTGCTGTTAGGTAGGGAGTTCCAGGATTTTGACCCAGCGACTATGAAGGAATGGCGAGTCAGGATGGTTTGTGACTTGGAGGGGAACTTGGAGGTAGTGGTGTTCCCATGTGCCTGCTGCCCTTGTCCTTCTAGGTGGAAGAGGTCGCGGGCTTGGGAGGTGCTGCCGAAGAAGCCTTGGCGCGTTGCTGCAGTGCATCTTGTAGATGGTACACACTGCAGCCATGGTACACCGGTGGTGGAGGGAGTGAATGTTTAAGGTGGTGGATGGGGTGCCAATCAAGCGGGCCTAGATGATGTTGAGCTTCTTGAGTGTTGTTGGAGCTGCACTCATCCAGGTAAGTGGAGAGTATTCCATCAAACTCCTTACTTGTGCCTTGTAGATGGTGGAAAGGTTTTGGGGAGTCAGGAGGTGAGACACTCGCCGCAGAATACCTAGCCTCTAACCTGCTCTTGTGGCTGGTCCAGTTAAGTTTCTGGTCAATGGTGACCCCCAGGATGTTGATGGTGGGGGATTCGGCGATGGTAATGCCAGTGGAGAGTGTTCCCCCCCGATTCCCATTGACTTCAGTTTTACTAGGGCTCCTTGATGCCACACTCGGTCAAATGCTGCCTTGATGTCAAGGGCAGTCACTCTCACCTCACCTCTGGAATTCAGCTCCTTTGTCCATGTTTGGACCAAGGCTGTAATGAGGTCGGGAGCTGAGTGGTCTTGGCGAAACCCAAACTGGGCATCAGTGAGCAGGTTATTGGTGAGTAAGTGCCGCTTGATAGCACTGTTGATGACACCTTCCATCACTTTGCTGATGATTGAGAGTAGACTGATGGGCCGGTAATTGGCCGGATTGGATTTGTCCTGCTTTTTGTGGACAGGACATACCTGGGCAGTTTTCCACATTGTCGGATAGATGCCAGTGTTGTAGCTGTACTGGAACAGCTTGGCTAGAGGCACGGCTTGTTCTGGAGCACAAGTCTTCAGCACGATAGCCATGATGTTTTCGGGGCCCATAGCCTTTGCTGTATCCAGTGTCTGTTGTGACAGTGCCCAGTGGGTTTTGTTTGCGTTAAGCTTTGACAGTTACCCTATTGTGAGGCACAGGTTTAACACGAATGAATCAGATTTCACAACACCTCCCTCTTGTGCCTCTCCTCTCTCATTTCTCCCTCTTACAGCTGCTTGCTTAAGTTTTTCCTCCGCTCTTCCTTGAGGGCAGGTGTCTAGGGTGTAGTTTAAACAATTTGCAAAAAGGGAATCATGACAACCTCTTGCCATTTAGTTTCAACACGGATCAAAATGCTGATTTCTGGGGGAAAAAAACACGACTTTGCAGGAAGATATGCATTTTTGCTGAGTGAAATGAAAGGGGCTGTCACTACTCACTGCAAATCTTCCAACCTGAATCCTGCAAACTGGCTCTGTCAGCAGACAGGAGACAGGGCTTTTTTTTTAAAGAGTGGAGGAGGCGGTGTGGGTGGGCGGCGTGTGCGGGGTGGGGTGGTGGTTGGAAGGTGGGCTTAGGCAGGTCAAGGTTGCCAGTTAGTCTTATGGCTCTCATGGCTATTCCTCTCTCTACCCAACAGCAAACTTGGTGAATTAAAATAAAATGGTTGCATAGCACTGGTTAAACCCAGCTTCTTCACTGATTGAAAACAAAAATGTCTATGCCTACCCACATTTTTGGTTCCATTCCTGGATTATAGATCGCAAGGTTCTACGTGTCATGTCACCGTGACCACAGCAAATCAATTAAAAAGTGGATGCTTCACTAATGCATCACATGATGCTGCTACAAAAAAGTTATAATCAACTGTGATTACAAATTTTCTGTGGAGCGGAAAGGGGTACAGCCAGCAATTCGTAGACAAACCAGCTGATGCATTATCTCTTCCCCCCCCTCACCTTCCAGGATGCCAAATGTATGAGGTTTTTCTTATTCAGTGAGTTGATTTTTTTTCTGAAAGTGTCGTGGACCCGGACTGCAGTGCTGTCCGCTCAGAGCCAATTAACTGCAGTTAATCACTTGCAATACCCACACAACCCGACAAAAGAGAAATCACAAGTAAATTCAGTAAAACTAATAAAAACAGAAAATGCTGGAAATACTCAGCAGGTCAGGCAGCATTTGTAGAGAGAGAAACAGAGTTAACGTTTGAGGTCGACGACCCTTCGTCAGAACTGGAAAAAGTTGGAGATGTAACAGATTTTTAAGCAAGTGCAGGGGCAGGGAAAGGGGGGAGGGGAGGAAAGAACAAAAGGGAAGGTCTGTGAGAGGGTGGAAGGCAGGAGAGATTAAAAGACAAAAGGGATGATGGTGCAAGGCAAAAGGAGATGGTAATGGGACAAGTTAAGAAACAAAAGATGTGTCTAGATGAGGTGTAAATGGCAATGGCAGAATCATCAACAGCTGCCATATTTTCTGTTTTTATTTCAGATTTCCAGTATCTGCAGTATTTTGCTTCAGTAGAACTGTCACAGTTCTACATGTATGTGAGTGTGAAAGAGAACCAATCGACCTCAGTGCCTCGCCTCTAACCATTCTCATACTTATACTGTACTATTACACTCTTATACTGCATTTAGTTTACAGTGTTGCAGTTAACATTAGCAATGTAAGTTAAATGCGGTGGTGCTTCTGTATCTCAAGGTATTGAGACCCAGCTGATCAGGTGGATTTTTTTGCGGCAGCCTCCGGAGGCGGTGGTGAAGCAGCGAATATACAGTGCTGCCTCTGGTGGCACAGGACATCATTTTTTGTTGGCGATCAGTGGGCTGAGCGATCAGCCTCCTAGTTTAGACTAGCAATGTGGATTCCTGACTGCTGGTATGTACCTAGCTAGCGGGGGAGTGGCATGACTTCCAGAAAGGTAGTCAGAACCATGACTTTCAAGTTTGCACATGCACCACTGCTTGACTTGCTGTTCGGAATCCAACCCTTAATATGAAATGGGCGGAACCCTGAGCACCAGCTTCCTCTTGAAGTTGTTTTGGAATATAAACATATTAGAATTACGTGGCAATTCAAAATAATTAGCTTCACCACTTGTGAATTTGGCTGAGAATTGAAAGAAATCTCACTTTGGTTAAGTGAGCTTAAATATCAGCTAACGTGAAGGCCTTGAACCTATTGTACAGCTGTGTAACGTGAATCCCTATTCTCTGCTACTGGCCCGCGCATATCACATGATCCACCTTATGCATACAATGTTACGCACTTGTCTGCAAAGACCCTTCAGCTTGTACACACAATCTATATATGAAACTTTCTTTTTTTCTTTTTTTAAATACTTTCAAATCACAAATAGAAGAAACTCAGCAGAAGATTAGTAAATAGCGAAGAGGGTGACATCTTTAAATAACCCCTCAAAATGAAAACATCATTAAACTGCTTTGAACATGTTCCAAAAACCTCGTCTTGACAGCACTCGGAGGAGAATAAAAATATACAGCCAAGCTTGAGGCATTATAACCAGAAAATTCTGACGCTTTGTTCAGCACAAAATTTGTAGCCCGACTTGCCTAAAAAAAATCCAAAATGTGTAAACTGTTACAAGTTTGGGCCTTTACAGAACTAGCGTTACTTTCAAAAGTCTAACACTAGGCAAACCTTGTGACCCCCCTGATCTGGAAGCGGTTTCTTTTCCATATTCTGTTTCCACAGAGGTGCTCACACTGGGGTTTAACAAATATTACATTTGCAGTAACGTACTGGATTTAGTGTTGTCTCAATCTAACTTACCAAACCCCTCATCAAAATAGTGGCGATTACCACACATCATGAGTTTATATGTTAAAGCAAAGAATATCTTAATGTACAATTAAATAAATGTTGATCGCCCATGCAATGAACATAGGAGGATACTTGCATTTGAGGGTTGGGCACGTGGCCAGTGTTTGTGGGAGGAGATTTGTTCAGACGGTTTGATGGACAAATGTATCGATTTTAAGATTTTCATCCTTTTTTTCAAATCTCTCCATGGCCTCGCCCCTCCCTATTGCTGTAACCTTCTCCAGCCCTACAACCCTCCGAGATCTCTGCGCTCCTCCAATTCTGGCCTCTTGCGCATCCCCAATTTTCATCGTTCCACCATTGGCGGCCGTGCCTTCAGCTGACTAGGCCCTGAGCTCTTGAATTCCCTCCCTAAGCAAGATTTTTAACACATTACAAATCAATCTCCTGTGACGTTCCTCACAGGGAGTCAAGACCAAGTCTAGCCTTCTGGAGAAGTGGGGTTAGATTGTGGTAGTATAATTGGACCAGGACAAGGGTGGACTGGGAGACTGGAGACCAGAACAGGAAGGATGGTAGAGGGGAAAGGAGAAAAGGAGGGCAGAGTGGGGGGGAGGGTGGTGTGAGAGTAGGGGAGGAAGGGAAGAGAAAGAGAGAGAGAAAGAAAGAAAAAGGGAGGGAAGGAAAAGAGATGAAGGTGGCAGAGGGCAGACAGGGAGATGGGTGAGGGAGAGACAAGAATGGAAGAGACAGGGTTGGAGAACAGTAGGGGAGGGAAGGGCAGAAGTAGAGAGACAGAAGGGGGAGAGGGGAGGCAGGAGGGTAGAGAGATGGTGAGGACAGAGAAGGTGGTGTGGGCATAGGGGTAGACAGAGATGGAGGGATCAGACAGAAACAAAAGTGGAAGGGGAAGAAGGGAGACAAAAAAGATAAATCTACTTTGCAAATAACATAGGATACCAGCTCAAACACTTGAAGCAGTTTTCAAACATGTATCATGTCTGAGCAAAGTACTTCCTGACAAGTTTAAAATTACTTTTCACAAGTTTCTATTTATGTCTTCTGTTCCTGCTTTGCTGGCTCACTTTGAAGTAATCTGGATGAGTTTCCCTCCTCCCTTAACCACTTTCTTTCTAGACCGTAGAGCTCAAATTTCTCTAATCTTTCCTCATAGTTCATGCCCTTTACAACTGGGATCAGTCTTGTTGCTTTTCTCTGTACCTTTTCCAACGTATGCACATCTTTTATGTGGCGTGGTGATCAGAACTGCACTCCAAGTGTGGTCTGACCAGTGTATTGTGAAGCCTTAGCAGAACGTCTACAGACTTGTATTCTATTGTTCTTGTTCTATATTCTAATATTCTATTAGCTTTACATATTGAAAATAAGATGTCTATTGTTATTCGCATGTTTCTAAGTCTCCCTGTGCTAACTCAATTCTATTCACTATACTTATTGCCCACTTTTTTGACCAGTGTTGAGCTTAATTTGCCATTTCTCTGCCCAGTTGTACAACCAATCTAATTCTTGCTGGAAATATTTAGTTGCATCCTCTTCCAGTGAAAGAAGAGAGCCACAGACCATTTACATTGAATGCAATACAATGCATTTCACTGGGAATTATGTTATCTTGTATTTGGCAATGGAAAAAGGTTTGCCGGGTATTTTTCTATCCTTAAAAAAAAATGATGTTTTTCCAGCAGCAACTTCGTTGAAAAAAAATCAAGAAATTCTCAGCCAAGTCGGCCTTTGAATTAGGACTTTGGATGATTCAAAAATGCTCTTCTGTCAAAGAATAAATGGGAACAGTAGTCATGTCCCACAGAAATCAAAATGGATTCCTAAAGTGTTTAAGTAGTCTTTTATAGCTGGCTCCTCCTTTTCATTGTGTTGTTTGACCAATTAATAGTGTCATGGTTACATAACGCATCTACGCATGCTCAAATTCATCTACCGAAACTGGTCTTGAGGCTTTCCAACGTTTTTAAAATTCCTTTATGCAGGTACTCCAGCACTTGCAAGAATGGACTTTAATTATGGCATAATGTTGCGGAGAAGTGAGTGTAATCATGTCACAACCAGTTTGAATGAGGCAGGACTATAGCTACTGGCAGTAATCCGAACATGAAATGAGGGGCTTGGATCCACAAATTATTCAAATTTGGAATGTATGTACAGTATTTACTTCTGAATGATGAATATGCATAGAAACAGAATGTGATTTTGGACAATATCCAGCCTTAACTAATTGGCCAGCTTGTTCAATAAATCCTGACCTGATGATTATTCCATGACTGTGGTAAAATAATCTGATTTAGCCTAAATCAGTACATAATTTCTCTCTTTTTTTTGCTGTCCATTTGCTGTTGTCTCGCTTTGGTCTATGTAATTTATCATGAATAGACCTATAGTGCTACATTTATTGTGATAATGAATGTGGATCCATCATAATTATACATCATGCACAGATGTTCAGATACATTTTGGTAGGAAGAATGAGAAGACACAAAACAGGCTAAATGGTACAATTTTAAAGCGGGGGGGGGGGGGGGGGGCAAGAAGAGAGAGACCTGGGGTTTGTGCATAAATCTTTGAAGGTGGCAGGACAGGTTAACAAAGCAGTTAATAAATCATAAGGGATCCTGGGCTTTATAAATAGAGGCATAGAGTACAAAAGCCAGGAAGTTATGCTAAACCTATATAAAATATTAGTTCGGCCCCAGCTGGAGTTTTGTGTCCAATTCTAGGCACCACACTTTAAGGAGGATGTGAAGGCTTTGGAGAGGGTACAGAGGAGATTTATTAGAATGATTCCAGGGTTAAGAGATTACAGTTACATGGATAGACTGGAGAAGCTGGGTTTATTCTCCTTAGAGCAGAGAAGGCTAAGAGGTGATTTGATTGAGGTGTTTTCAATCATGAAGGGTTTAGATAGAGTAAATAAAGAGAAACTGTTTCCAATGGCTGAAAGGCCAATAACCAAGGGGCACAGATTTAAGGTGATTGGCAAAAGAACCAGAGTCAACATGAGGAAAACTTTTTTATGCAACAAGTGGTTAGGATTTGGAATGCACTGCCTGATAAGGTGGTGGAAAAAGATTCAATTGTAGCTTTCAAAAGGGAATTGGATAAATACTTGAAGGAGGAAAAAATGCAGGGATATAGGGAAAGAGCGGGAGAGTGGGACTAACTGGATTGCTCTTCAAAAGAGCCGGCGCAGACTCGATGGGTTGAATTGCCTCCTTCTGTGCTGTACTATTCTATGATTCTACTATGGGGTCACATATTAAGTTCATCATATGTTTTCAGCCAATAGTCTTCTGCAAGTTGCTAAGTTTTTCCATTACTTTGTAACAAATCTTTATATGTTTTGCTACCGTTCTCCCAATACATGGCTAAAAAAAATCTATTTTGTTTTGAATAGACGACCCAACAGCCCATCCTTCACACTGGAATAAGTGTTACATAAGAGTAATAAAGATTCGGTTTCTGGCCAGGAGAGGTCACTGCTGCATTTCATTAACAACAGATCCTTTTTCAGAACTTCTGCTTTTGAAGAAATGTTAATCTTACAATTTTAAAACAAAGCCAAATGGCCTCAATTACATCCAGCTGTACTACTCAAGTGCGCCTTTTCCATTCCAGTTCAACAATGCAAACTGGTATGTGTGTGACGGAAGCCATAAAGCTGTTATCTTTATACAGAAGTACAGTGACAAACTGCGACCGATGCCTGAGGTGATATGAAGCAACAGGTTATGTATAGAGTACACAATTTACACTGCACACAAGTAAATATACCTTTTTCTCATGGACTTAGGAGTCTAAGGTTGTTTTTAACGTAAGCAAATAAAATGACAGGGATACACAATCACTGAATTATTTTGTGAATATATCCCCACTGAACACCGAGAATGAAAAATGAGAAAGAAGCTCAATGTGCTGGTAATATATATATATATATATTCTGGTAGAAATCACACTTATACCAATACAATTCAATGTTGTGCCAACTGATTGTATGATGCTCAAGTCATAACCTCAAGCAGTGCCAGTCCTGTAACTACTGTATTGCATTCTAGTGTAAAAACTCTCAAAACCCAATTTTGGAAGGATACAATCTATAACTGGATTGCTGGGCTTTTCTTTTTCCACAGTTCAAGTAGATTTTACCCCAAATTGTCAAGTTTTTATAGCAAGTCTGCTTTAACTGAAAAATACCAAGCCCACCATGGGGATGATTTGCAACTGCAGCCTGCCCGTTTCTTGCCAGAAAAATGGGCAGCTGGCAATGGAAAATCAGGGCGGTGAGCGACCTACCCAGTGGTCCTTAAAGGAACTTCTGAAGGTCATTTCAAAAAAAGGCCTCGAAAGTTTTTTTGGGGGAATTTTTGTGCAGCCAGGAGAAGCAGGAATGCTCTTCCTGGCCCCCCAAAAATACTGCAGCCTGCTGCTGGTCCTTAGGTGGACCTCCTCCCCAAATACATCTCCTCCCCCCAGCTGCTATTCACTTCCCGCTCTACCCGCCCATGGAGAAACAGTATTTCCTGCCTCTCCCCCCCCGCCCGCTAGCACTTATTGAACATTTGGCAACTCATGCGAATTATGCTGATTAGGCCTGAACCTGGAAATGCTGGGCCTCCCAACGCTGGCTTCAGGCGGGCGGCAAGGCCACTCCATCGTCTTCACACTCATTTTAAGCAGATGTTGAAAATCCTCCCCAGTGTGTTACAGGTCATCATTCCCAGAGTGAAAGGACAATATGCCAAAGAACTGACTAAATATTACACTGCTCACACATTATATATATATATATACACACACACACACTATATATACACACATCTTTTAGAATTACACTTAAGAATGAAATTGGGAAAGCTTACCATCGCCATTTTTGAAGATAATTCCCACTGGCTCTCCTCCCGACATCTTATTGTTGTACAGTATCCAAAGAGGCTTCATTTTGGAGTCCATGAACCTGCATTTGTCTACACTATGACAATCAAGGAGGAACAAATCAGTACCAAAAGTATATTGCTAAAATGTCAAATCACCTACCAAATACCATTAATGACAAAAGTTAGGTTAAAGGAAGGAAAATTGAGAAGAATTTAATGTTTGTGATGGGTGGAACGGGTTAAACCTTACTCCCAAATGATTATGTAGACTTGTTGCTGCTACGCCAGAAAGGCACAAAGCGATGATTATATAGCACATTCCAATCCTTGGTCTATAGAAGGGTTTTCAAAATTTAGGGAGGTAAAGTTTTAAGCTTCATCCGGCTTAACAGTGATAAGGTTTTTGAAACAAATAATACTCCTGCCAATAAAGATTTTTTTTTTGAAAGTACTTCCCCCAACCCATCAAAGTATTCTCCTTTCCTCCTATGAAGACCCAGATTGATGCTGGGGTACAGTTCAATGGTGCCAGCAGCATTCAGGTACTTTACCCAATTGGCTATTCTTCATGTGCGAGCCTAACAAGTGAATATTGGCAGGTTATCTGAGCTTGGAGGACCTCATAGCCAAGCTTGATCCTGCCCTTACCGGACGTCCACTTTCCAACAGGAGTCACTTAGATTGCAATCAGCAGAATAAACCCTGACTGATTTGCATCTTCCCTGGCCCAGGGCGAGATCAGTTAACTCAGCAAAAGCCAGGAGCTGAGTCTAGGCCTTCTGGCCTGTGTGGATTATTATTACTCATTTATCAGGACACTAACCATATCAAGGATAAATACTCAACTAAATTACATTTTCCTGCAATGCCAAACAAGAGAGTTGAATTTTCTCAAATTTGCAGCAACATTGCACCATTAAATATGGAAAACAAAACATTTATGTGCACTCATCTCCTCAGGTTCATTCCTTTTAATTTGTAATCTTTTGTGAAAATATTTAAAATGAAATTTTGTTTACCTTAACGAAAACACCCTCTGCTCTATCCCAACAAGGTGCTTTAAGGCCACCCTTATTGTAACACACGCTAATGCTCCAGTGTGATGCCGAGGCCAACTAAAGTCCCCAATTACTGCCCAGACTGCGGTCAGATGAATCAACATAGATTAGGGATTGAATCTGCAACTATTTGCTCTGCATGGCTCAGCACCACAACAGGTAGTGCCTTACCCAGCGAGTCATTAAAGAGCTCAATCAGTAATATTCCACACACAGCTCTAAAATCATCTACTGCAGAAGTTAACATACATTTTGCATTCATGAACAGCTTATCTGTGGGAGTTAATGGACCTCCCTCAGTCTGAATCAAGTTTACAAGCTCATGACATTCTAGTTAGGTCAGTATGCATTTGGAACAATTCAAAATACCACATTTTTTTTCCAAGACTAGTCTTTTTTTTAAGTAGAAAATGAGCAGACTTACTTCAGTTCTGAAAGGATAACACTGGGATTCAGTGGTGACTGGAAGTCAGAGAGTGCTTCCTTGTACACAGGCTGTTTTAAGCAGGTATGCATCACATCCTTCATTTTATTCTTTGCCACCTTCAAGGAGCTAAGTTTCACTAGGTTATTGATAGCTTTCATCTTACCCAGGGCTTCCATCTGCAATCAGAAAAACAACGTTTTGTTCCTCTCTATACAAGATTCATAGAAACAACTAAAACATCTCTGTCCAGTGTGATATTAGCAACCAACATGTTGATTATGGCCCAGAATTTGCGGTCAGTGGCAAAGCGATGGCATCTGACCTCGAAGAAAGCCGCCCACAAAGATCTTGCGATCTCTGTGGCGAAAACTCGAGCGTTCTTGACGTTAAATTGATCGTAGTGCTGTCAAAAGGTAATCCCCAGTGTAGAGCAGCAGCGACGTTATCAAGCTGTCTAAGCAGTCAATCACATTGAAGAATTCTCAGACAGCAAATCAGGAAATAAAAAGCACTGATTATCAATTCACTTTTCAAAAATTTTACAGAGAGTGAAATAGAGATTGGGACATGCAGATGGGGTTAAGCTAGAAGCTGAAATAGCATAAACAAACTTACATTTTGCTGTTGCATGCTGGAGTGAAACTCTGACAGGTAACCATACAGATTCTGGGTGTTCAATATTAAAAAAAAGCACAGATCGAGTGCATCTGTGTCTAAGGCTTAGTTGGAGGTATAATCCCACTGGTTCCTGACTAAGCTATTTATTCAGACTGTCCATTGCTCTCATCAGTCTTAACAGCTTTTGAAATATTCAATAAAAAAAACTCCAATATAATTATTTTTTTTAATTCAAAAGATTAAAAAATTAGATGGCAAAATTATCAGCATACTGTATCATGTTCAACTTTTCAATTGGATAATTTCTAACTTTTTTTAAAATATAGAGGTCTCAAAATAAATTGAGTCAATTTGTTTTGGAGAGGACAAGGCAACAGCAGCAGCTGGTGGGAGGAAGGGTAAGGCAAGAGCAATGATAGAATAATCTGACTGCTGAAGCTCATTAAAATATAATTATCTCAAGAGTACAGTTCAGCTCGTGTTGATTATCATGCTGTGATTGTCTTCTCCTCTACCCCCCCCCCACTACTCCCCGATCAAAAGGTACTTGTCTACATTAATGGCAGATACCAGGTTCCAAAGATACCACAATGTGAGCCACATGTCCTGGCAGCCTTTATAAATATTCTCTTCCTATTTCATTAGCCAGATGGTCCAACATAGTGCATTTGACCACAAGCATATCTGAAAGTATGAGTCTTGACAACATGCAACTAAAACACGGAGGAAAATATATTAGTAGTCAAATAGATACATGAAAAATATCCCTTGAATGGCATTTAAAAAAAATGTCCATAATCGTTACGAGATGCCATATCTATCCTAATGTAATACATTTCCAAACAGACATAACCTCATCTCTTTAAATCTTGTAAAAGGCTAACATTGATTTTCGTCAATTCCCTTCCCACAGACATCAACAGTTTCAATATAAAATGAAATTCAACAGTTAACTCAAAATGGAGGCCCCTATTAATCTGGTTTTTCATACAAAATACTATGGATGCCATTTTCTTGTTTTGCCAATTCTCTCCTCCTCCGCCCACCCCCCTTGTGAAGGCAGTGCTTTTGTTGGGTTGCAGTGTGAGCCTAGGCAGTGTGAGAGAGCAGGATATTTAACCATGGGGGTACCCCAGCTGAGTTGGATCCAGATTTGTCTCGAGGCCCCTACACTTGATAAGTGATCAGGAATGGGAACTCTCGCTTAGCTTAGGGCTGCTGAAGCCAACTGTAGGATCCCAACTGAAGCCCTGAATTTACCAAGCGTTGAATTGTTCACTCACTAATAGGGAACGTGGCCTGGGATTAGACTATTGCGAGACAAATCAGTGTTATCCTATTGGTGATATGTTGTAATACTAATCCTTCTTAGGTGAACCAAAGCTCCATCTGTGGAATTATGACAAAGCACAAACTGAAAATCAAATCTGGTACTTTCTGGTCTTTAAAATGGGGGAAATTTTAACTCTCCCCAATCAGCGGGAAAAGAGTGAGGGAGCAGTTAAAATGGAGCGGCTCCATTTCCCACTCTGTCCCTGCCAATCTATGATTTTAAAGCCGCTACTTTTGGAGGCGGATGAGCCTCTGTGGGGAATTGATTCGGGGGGGGGGGGGGGGGGGGGGTGGAGGGGCCCCAGAGGTTTCTGTTCCTGATTGCCATCCAGTGACCCTGGCTGGAAGTGCTCATGCATGAATGCTCACACAATAAGCATGACCATTTCTACAAGGTACCAAGGGCAGCCACAACCATGGTTTCAGAAAAGATGGGGTAAGGAGAGAATTTTCTTTCCCTGTATGCAAAATGGACTTACAGTTGGTCTCAATTAAAAACTGCGTGCCCCACAACGACACTTTTATAAACAACCCCGTCGACCATCACTCAAACAATGGACATTTGCCAAAAAGAAACAGTACACAATTCACTGTGTTTTCTTAACAAAAAAAAAAGTGACCTTTCTTATTTTCATTTCTAACCTGTGTGAAAATGTTTGGCGGAGCTTGGACTCAGTGGGGAGCTTTGTAAATCTGCACGATCCCTGAACCCAAATGCTTCTCAACTGAGTGCTGTACTGGCAAAGATAGTGCAGTAACTAGTCCCAAAGCATTTTGCAGCACGATATAAAATTCTCAGTTGTGTTGACCTTGTATCACAGGTGGCAAGAGTGCATGTACTCGTCCCAATAGGAGACCACTCAGAAGTAACTGCTGGAGTGTTCTGCTGACGACTGCTTCACAGTAAGTACACTATCCTACATGGCTCCCAGCATGAAGGCAAAATCTAGTGCATAGTGGGAACACTCAGGAATTACGAGTCATAATGGGCAAGTCAGGTGGAACTATTTTTTCCCAAAATGTAGTAGCGTAGTGGAATAAGGGATGGACATTGAAACAATGTGTACAAGAGACAATCAGTTGTGTTTCTGGAGGAAGTGATTGAAGAATATGGTGAAATGATGGGTCGGCGAGGTTGATCTATCAAAAAGTACAGACAGGTCGGGCCAGGGTTAAATTTAAAATGGTGGTTCATTCTGAGGCATGCAGCCTCATTATAATATTTAAATAACTAACCCGTCTCCTGCGGGCAGGTTGGTTGCCTTCCCCCGTGCACCCCCTCCCCCCGATGAAACTGGAAGTGGGCGGGTTGGAGGCGGGTTTCGAATTTTTAACATTTTTACATCCCGCCCGACCCAAACCCACCCACTTTTGGAGGGCTAAAATTCCTCCTTTAGAGCCTAAATCTTCATAAGCAGCCATAATGCCTTCCAACGTGTCTTTAATACAGAGAAAACAAGACAAAGTGAAAATAAATAAGGAATAGAGCTGCTTAATATGTAATACCGGTATAAAAATATTCACATCCACAAGCATAACATCCTGCTAAAAAGTACTATGCAGGCTACATCAAAGAGTGGTCTGGCACGGCTTCATACTCACAATAGCCTGAATGAAGAATCACTTTGTACAGGGCAAGGGGTACAGAAACACACTGTGGGCCATTTACGCAGGACAATGAAAGAAGTCATGAAATGCGACAGGGCACATACCAACCCTCTCAGCTGGTAAATAGTGCAGAGAACAATGAGTCGTAGAAGAGGGAAGAGAGTGAAAGTATGAGGTGGCACAATTCACTCTGAAGTTTCAAGCAAAATGCAAATTTTATACAACACACGTTATTCCACCCCCCTTTCCCTCCTCAAGAACTCAAGCTGTAAGTAGCCATTTTTGTCTGCCGTGTAACCCTCCTCATTTCATTGCCATTTTAAAACCCACACCAACGCTTAATTCAATCAGGTAGGTCAATTACAGTTGATGTGTATAGCATTTCCCATCACAACATGTCTGCATATGTTATTATAGTAGGGAGTGCATTACAGAAATACCTGTGGTTTGGCAACCGTCAAATAGATTAATATGCAAACGTTTAAAATGTTGTGCAGGAGCTCTCATGATGGCCTAGAGGATAAAAGCATTGCCCAGTGCAACACTAAACCCTACAGGACAGATGATTCCAGGTTCAAATCCCAGTTCATGCTCAGCAACCTAATCTCAGTTAGGGCAGCAGTTGAGGCGCTACAATTGGCCTCAGTGCCGTCAGGGATAAAGAACAGCCTGGCTGCTGCTGAACACCATTAAGTGATCCCTCCTGAGAACTGGATTGGGTTCAGCTGTCCGGCACATTGAATAGCGTGCTGACACTTCCTGCCTAGGCTTGCACTTAAGGAATGGTCAATCTGCAGATAAACAAACTACAACCAAGCTACTATCCTCAGACCAACAAGGCAAACATCTAAAACCGGGCTCATTTCAATGACAGTCATGTTACACAAAATATAACCTAGTGACATCATTATGCACCCGCTGCCACTTCAAGACAGTTTTCTTTCAAATATCAGTCCAAGAAGCTGATGAAATTGTCTCCACGCACAATCTACCTTTTAAAAATTATTTGGAGGGTGAAATCCCATTTTGTACTTAAACTGACCTTTTTGCTAAAATTAGCAGAAGCTTCATGCCCTTCATTTTTTTTGACTTAAAACAGATTTAAATCGAACAGAGAATTTTTTTCCCCTCTACTCCCAAATGTTCTCCCTTACATGTCCCTTCTGGGCCATACAGCTCCTGGGCTAAACAGGATGGCGTAGGTTTGCCCCTGTTGTACCACTGGTCTTGGGAAGCCACCAGGAGAAATGGCACAGTGAAGGCTGCTTAGCTGATCTTCCCTCTTCTCTACCCCTAAACCTGAAGGTGTGTTGCCAGTTCGGCCATCGCCACAGGGGTGAAGCAGAGATGGGACCTTGGGTGGAAATTATGGGGAGGGGGGAATCAATGCACAGAGATTCTACACACTGGTTTTATACTACCTTTCTTCATTTAAAAAAAGGACAACTTTAATTGCCAATCACATTAAAAAGATAGCTGTCTGAACAAGCTCTGCAGAGAAGGGCACAAGAGTTCATTGGGTGACAGGATACCGTCCAGTTGAGAGTTCTAATTCCATGCAGCTCCATCCATAACTAAAGGGCAGAAATTCTGTATTGTTAGAACAAATCATTCATATTTATGGTATTATAATATTGTCAATTTAACCACTATGGTTTTTATTAGGCTATTTGTAAAACTTCAAAATTAAAGGTTGGATTTTTAGCTGAGCCGCCACATTTTTCTTGGAGCTGTGCAGAATCAGAAACATGCTGTACAAAAACTAGGCTTCAATCATCACAAACAAGACAAATGATGATTACATTTTAATGCATGTTTCCAGTAAGATGCAATGCATTGGAGAATGAACGCTCAGAACAGGAGGGCACACATTCCCAGATGTTCAGTTTCTGATTTCAGTCATATCACATTTATATAGCGCCTTTTAACATAAAAGATGCCCAAAGTCCTTCACAATGGAAACAGATAGCCCTGTATGGAGAGACTAGGAGAGGTGACCGAAAGCTTGGTCAAACAAAAAAGATGGATTTTGAATAAGTTTTTAAAGATGACAGAGAAATGGAAGCATGTAGGTAGGAAGCTCCAGAGAGTATGGCTGGGACGGCTGAAGGCTCAATCAACAACAGTTGGGTGAAGGGGGCTGGGGATGCACACTGGCCAGAGTCAGAGGGCTGAAGGATGTAAGAGGAGATGTAAAGCTTGTGGCAAAGCTAGGGTGCAGTGCGGGCGTAGAGGGATTTAAGTATGAACGATTTTAAATTTAATATGTTGGAAGAGAGGGAGCCAATGTAGGATAGAGAGGAGAGATGGCAATCAGCGAGTGGGACAGGATACTATAGCAGTGTTTTCGATAAGTTAGAGTTTATGCAGGGTGAAAGATGGGAGGCTAACAAGCAGAGCTTCAGAATGACCAAGCATAGAGGTGACAAAAGTGTGGATAAGGGTTTCAATGATGAAGGGTCTGAGGTGGGAAATGTTGTCAAGTTGATAGATAGGATGTGGTGTTTGTAGCTCAGCTCTGGGTTGAACAGAATGCATTTGTTTTGCATAGCTTGGTTCAGTCTGAGCACATGACTCAATATAAATATGTGGACAGGGAAGGGAAATGGAGTAATTTATGGCAGCATTGAGAACAACAATGACAGTTTCCCTAATATTCAGTTATAGGAAATTGTGACTCATCCACGACTTGATTTCTGACAGCAAAGAGGTGATGATGGGGTCAAGAGAGCTGGAGCTGAGTGTCATTAGCTTACATATAGAAGCTGACCCCATGCCTGCAGAAGATGTCATTGAAGGGAAGCATGTAGATGAAGAGGAGGGTCCACTGATAGATCTTTGAGGAACTTTGAAGGTGGCAGCATAAAGAAGGGAAGAGGAACCATTGCCAGAGTTGTGCTGGCCACATTCAGATAGGTAGGGTTGAAATGATGCAAGGATCCTTTTTATTGGAAAAATGTGTTCTCAAGAGTGTAATGCTGGAAAGGTTGTATTTATTGCCTATCTCTGGTTTATACAATTGAGTGCTTTGCTAGTCCACTTCATATGGTATTAAAGGTCAACCACACAGTGTGGACTAGAGTCACATGTAGGCCAGACCATGTAGAAGTGGCAGATTCCCTTCCATGAAGAGTATTCGTGAACCAATTGGGTCTTTAATACAATCTAGTAGCTTTCACGATCATTTTTCCCAGTTGTGGCCCACAAATTACCAGATTTATTGTACTGAACTTCACTAACTGATCTGAACTCAATACTTCTTAATTGCTATTCGAGTACCATAACCACACTACTGTACCTGTATAACTTGACAGTAGAGAACAGGCAATGGAGGAGGATGGTATGGTTGACTGTATCAAATGCTACAAAGAGATTGAGGAGGACAAGGAGGGATAATTCACCATCGCCACAGTTACAGAAATGGCCATTCATAACTTTAGCCAGGCTATCTCAGTACTGTAAGAAGGGCAGAAGTACACGGGAAGGAATTAAGCAGAGAGTTATGAGAGAGATGGGCATGTAGCTTGGCGGCAACAATGCATTCAAGGGGGTCAGAGATGGAGTTGTATTTTGAGAGCAAGGATGGTCCAAGGATGGGTTCTTTGCAGAAGTTTTGAACGGGCTAGTTTGAGGAGAGGGAGTCGTTAACAAGGTCAGCTACCATGGGGGGCCAGGAAAAGAAATGTAGTGGTCAGGAATTGGGTCAAGGGAGCAGGAAGTGGATCTTATTGATGAGGTGAGTGTGGTGAGGGCATAGAGGGAGGATGGGGGACGTGGTTGGTGAAGGTCCAGAGTAGTAAGGTAGGGGAGTGGGAACTAAAGCTGCTGCAGTTTCTGTGCACTATCCCAAAGCCACAGTTATAACTGACGAGATTTATTGAATGAAATATAGTTATCCGATACCAAGAGATTAATTGCAGTTGTCCTTAATATGGAATTGGATCAATTTGCAACTTATATATGATTGCATTCAGCTTTTGATTAGCTCCCCCATTTGATCAATGGAAGTATATTTTCCCATTGCGTATGAGGATATTACTGCGCTGACTGAAATTGCAACATCAAAAATATGACAGATTAGCATAAAGGCAGTCCCCCAGTTTATTATTATCACACTTTTGGGAATGCATTTTTTTTTAAAGTCTCTGCTCTGGGAAATAGAAAGGAGGTTTAAGGTAAAAAAAAACCTCTTGGATAAATTCCTTCAGATATTTACAGCTGCAGCAGGCAGGATACTGTGGAAACTGTATATTTGATTCTGGAATGTTGACAGTAGAAACCTACCAGGTCAGCCATCTGTTAAAACCAACACTACTCCACGTTTCCACCAGCCCGTGAGTTGGACAAACACATCTGATAAGGAGAAAATGGAACCTGTACTGCACAAACAGGAACTTTTTGAAGTATTTGTGCTTTGAATTTCTTCCGTGTTTACACAGTTGGGAATTTTTCAACTCTGTTGACATCAGAGTTTCCGGTGGCTTTTTTTAAAATGTAACTTTCGTTGACTCGATCTTAATTGGGGGGAAAAAATGTATTTCAAAAGCCTTAAGGTGTGGAGTATCTTCCACTTGTTCCTTGTGTCCGTATTCCATGGATACGTAACCAGATAATTTATGGTGGATGATCATACAGCTTTGAGTTAAATAAACGCATGTAATCCGTTTGGGCTTCATCTGCACTTTGCCAACTTTTTTTTTTAAAGAAACGGTATTATGTAAAACATAAACAAAAAGAGCTTTTTGATTTTTTAAATTGTATTCTTTAAACATTGAAATATGAATTTCAACTACTGAGGCCCTCAGAGATGTAATGAGGCATTTACAGATTTCTTAAAACCATCTAAAATATAACCTTTGCACCCAATATATCATCACATCACATTCACTGCAATTGGCAAAAATATGAGTCAACCTTCCTCCCTGCCCCAAAAAAGGATGCCATTTCCAAGATCCTGCTGTAGGAACTTATTGTAAAACCCTATTAATGGATGGACGGACGGAAAATTACAGGCAGCGCAATTTTCCGATAAGCTGCCCACTGCACATGAAGCCTGCCTGATCACATAGGGTCTTGGAAAATTTCATCCCAAGAACCACGGAGTGAGGGAAAAGCATAAGATCGATTCCTGCTCCGCTCAGTTCTCAATCTGAGCCGAATGGGTAGGCACCAAGTGCAGGCTGCTGTCTCTTTTTACAGTAGAGTAGAAATATCAATGGGGAGGGTTGTGTGTGGCCGTCTCTAGTGCCTCCTGGTGGCAGACTACAAAACGATATCAAGAGCCGTCAGGGAACAAGCTACCCACTCAGAAGTAAACATGTCTAAGCCAGTCAAACCTGAGGAGGAATCATTTGCAAAGACGAAAAAAAAAACTGGGTGATCAACTAGAGCTTTGTGACTGATGTGTGTCAGTTATAGAATATCAATAACTCTACAGGTCCCATCAGCACACAGCAGAATTCAATCTGAAATCAATTCTGCTTTTTGCCACAACTCTGAACCAATGTGTTCAGTCGAGCTCAAACATTTGCTGAAGTGAATAAAATATAGCAATGGATCTTATACAAACCAAAGTGCTCAGCTTATTCTTTGCTATTAATAATGTGCTCCCCTTCTTACATTACAATACCATTTCATAACACAGCTCTACAAAGCAGTAGAAAGGGAGTCAAAAGAGCACATTCTTAGTATAGCAGAAGATTCCTTCAATTAAAGGTTATAAAAATGTTTAAAAAAAGACTGGGCAGCGGAAAAGAGATCACCTTCCTGAACAGCAGCCTAATTATAAAAAGAGGGAGTGGAATCTAATAAAGCAGATGCTGAGATAGTAGCTACAGGTTGCAAAGTAATTAAGTGTACAGTCAATATTTTTGAGTTTTCACTTTTCTTTCAGAGAGTCTTGCTTCGATGTATTTGCTACTGGAGTGAGACAGGTTTTCTCACATCAAAGGAACTACTGACTGTCCAGAAGCAATACAACAACAGCAAATAACTTGCATTTAAGTAGCACCTTTTAAGTAGAAAATCATCTCAAGGCACTTAAAAAGAGGTGTAATCAGACAAAAATGGATGCCAAGCAAAAGAATGAGATATCAGGAGTGTTAATCAAGAGCTTGGTCGGAGGTGGGTTTTAAAGAGGGTTTGAAAGGAGGAGAGGGAGGTGGCGGGGTAGAAGGGTTTAGGGAGAGAATTCCAGAGCACAGGGCCTGACAGCTGAAGGCAGGGCCTCCAATGGTGGGGCAAAGGGAGAGGGAGTAGATGCACAAGAGGCCAGAGTCAGAGGGATGAAGAGTGCAGAGGAGAACTGTAGGGCTAGAGGAGGCTACAGAGTAGGGAGGGGCAAGGCTAGGAAGGGATTTAAACATGAGGATGGGATTTTTAAATTGAAGGCGTTAGGGAAACTAAACCAATGTAGGTCAGCAACGACAGGGGCGATGGGTGAGCGGGATAGGATATGGGCAGCAGAGCACTGGCATACATAAAGAGTTGGGGGTGGTGAAGAATATCAAAGGCAATTTCAGGATAGGGTGGGTGGTCATTTGGCTTTTCGTGGCTTGTGACGCAGGAGTGATGGGCGATTCAATCCAGATTTTTTTGTGGGAGGGATACATAACTAATGGAAGAAGCACTTAGATGGGTGAGGGGGGCGGGCAGGCCGAGTTCGACACATCCCCACCCACCCCCTCCCCTTTCCCATCTACATGAATCAGCCCTTTAGCTTTAGCCTCCAACTGAGTCATTCCCTCTGGTGCATCAACTTCTACAATCCTTGATTCTAGACATGACTTTCCAGAGTCGGGACTGCTGAACCTGATGCCAATCGCTGTCAGAAATACTCATTCAGTAGAGATTGAATTTAAAAACTAAGCCTGTAAATACCTGTTTGGAAAGCTCTTTGATATGTGTGATACTTCCTCGACAGTATGACTCCAGGATCAACCCAAATTGCAGTGAAATAGCAGGTAGATGCATTTCAGACCTGGAGGCAACAGGAAGATGTACGTTAAAAACAGGACTCATCAGCGCCCGCTTTAGGGCCACACCTACTTAGACCACATCCCATTACAAACAATGCAGTAAAGTGTTGTTCTTTGTTGTCCTATTAAGTTAAAATGAGCTCACACCTCTTCTACAAATCATAAGAAGGGAAGATTTCCTCTATGCACTAACTATATAGTGACATTGAAACCTATTCGTAAAGAACATGTTCACAATGTTGCTACACCTCACGCCCAGAGGAAATCTTCCTCTATCGAGGTTTCATTTCATGAAATGCTTTGCCAGTCAATATGGTGTGTGAACACATTAAATACGGTCTGGGGAAACCCTGCAATCCAATAAATGTAGGCAGATTTTGGAAGCTCTGAACACAAACCTACAATGTTCTCATTACCTATGTAGCAGACCAATTATTAAGCAGTAATTTAGGAGTTGTTCCATTTTTAACCGCGTCTTATTCTTTCCTTTCACTTCCGCTGCCCTTTGCCCTCAATTCTCTCCATTCCTCCTGGGCACCTATTTTATACGTTTACACCACAATATCTCATGACAAGTTTCCACACTGAATCACAAACAGTAAAATTGGCTTCAACCACACAATGTATTAATTATAATAATTCAGAAGCAACATCTACATGGGGTTTGGGAAAATTACCACCTTCTCACCTCTCTTCCTACAGCTCTTTGTAAGGAGAATAATTCATTTACTTCAACAGTAGGAGAGGCTCATTTTACTTTTGGTTAATTAAGAATGACAAGGGAGTTTCTGCATATTAAAATAAAGATAAAGAGGGTAGCTACTTAGAACAAAAGCACGGATGACGCTGAAGGTAAAAAGCACAATTTGCGTTTGCTTGTGCTTTCAACAATACTATATTACATATAGCAGGGGTACCCAAGCTTTTTGTCTTCATGCACTGCATTAGGTGCATACCATGGAACCTTAGGACCATATATAAAGCTTGAAGCCATGCTCCCATTAATTTGCATAGATCTTAGATCGCTGATGCAAAGAGATCTGCATGTTTTGATTTATAATTTATTCCCCAATAAGGCAACAAAACTAATAACAACCCTTTCCAAACCTCCAGGTCCACAAAATCCAAACAGGAAAAACCAGCAAATGGGAAATATAAGCGCAAATAGGACCAAGTTGCTTGGGCTATACATGGGCTGGATTGTCAGGGGTCAGAGGTTAGCACATGATCCCAATGCTACAGTCCGGCATACAGCACAGTAAACAATTACCAAATACACCAAAGACAATTAGATCATAATAGCAGGGTTAAAAAAGGCGGCTAAGTGTTCAAAGTTAGGACAATGATTTGGCACAACACATCTTTCTGCAATATGTTGCGTAATTTGCGGCTCGAGTACCGCAATTGTGCTTGAAAAGCTGAAGAGGCACAATGAAAATGCTGGCGTCTGAGTGATAACTCCTGTGCCTCAACAAATCACTTGCCCTGTTCATAGTTTAGAGATAGAACTGGGACACTGGTCATTAGCCAAGTCTTAGCAAATGCGTCCATTACATTTCCATTTGTCGAGATTCAACTATATATGGAATTCTTTTGATCCAACTTGCCTGAGATGCCAAAACAAGAAGTGACCTATCCTTCTGTTGGCTTGCGCTCGCTCCAAAAGAAATTTGGAAAGGGCACAGTCGAAGTACGGCTCATATTTCAGTACTTGCACCAGCTGTAGGAGATACTGAGAAAGTTCTTCATCACTGGCGGAGAAAACACATTGGCAGTTTAAATTAAAATGTTTGTTCAAATGCTAATATTTTTCATACAATTTGGTCCAGATGCTATCTGGTTTTAACTCTGCAAATTCCTACTGTTGTTTCAGCGTGATATTTTTTAATGATGCGGAGATGCCGGTGTTGGACTGGGGTGGACAAAAGTGAGAAGTCGCACAACACCAGGTTATAGTCCAACAGTTTTATTTGACGAAGGAGCAGCAGCTCCGAAAGCTTGTGATTTCAAATAAAACTGTTGGACCATAACCTGGTGTTGTGCGACTTCGATATTTTTTAAGCTAGGTAAGATTTAAAAATTAATTACTCCCTCAAAAACATTGTTTAATGTGCGTTTTTTTAAATTATGTTTCGTGTTCAACTCAGTCTGCAGTTATTTCACGCTGGTGTGAAGCTTCTTCAGGGGCGAATTAAGGAGAAAGTAACAGTATAACCTGGGAGTCAGACCCTGATCTGATTCCCAGGCGCACTAAACCAAGCCTGCTGGAGACTGTCTCACACCGCTTTGACTGAGCGCCGGTATAACGCAACTCCATTCCGGTGTGAAGCTGGGTTGAAAAATTACTCAAGCAGTCTGTCAGATCGCATGAGCACTTTATAAATGTCAGAAAGTGGACACAGCCACGTGCATTTTCCCCAGCATTAAAAAATAGCTGCTTGGGGACCGGAGCTTTGGGCCATGCATGGAAAGGTGAATTCCCAGAGCTCTATCCTGGCAGGCAGAGTGCAGAGTGTAGCCTGCAGGTTTTGCTGGATGAACTCCCCACGTACAGATGCTGGCCCCAGACTAGCATAACTGCAGTCTTAAGTCACCTCCCAGCCAAGCGAGATCGAAAATAGCCTCAACGTGTGATCCATGTAATATACTCACTCTATGTAAAGAAGCAAAGCAAATGTAACTCTTCCAGTGAATCTGCTTTAGGTTGACGTCATTCAGTGTGTTTCCTCACCACCCTGCCACAAATACTACAGACGATAGTTTAATTTTTTTTCATTTTTGGGATGTGTCTCTGGCAAGGCCGGCATTTATTGCCCATCCTGCGTGATACTGAGAAAGTGGTGGTGGACCTTCTATTATTTGCAGCGGTTTGATACAACCGAATGGCTTGCTAGTCCACTTCAGAGAGCAATTAAGAGTCAACCACATTGGTGTGGGTCTGGAGTAACATACAGGCCAGATCGAGTAAGGGCGACAGGTTTCCTTCCCTTAGACACTATGACAATCTGACAGCTTCATGGTCACTTTTTTGAGACCATGCTGATACTTTGTCCATAACCACTCTCTATATCCATGCCTGCTTAAAATTGATCAAACGGCAAGTTAACAATGAATTTAAAGCAAGTTTTAAACTCAAGTAATACTGTTGGTGCCCTGTCAATATAACTCACAAGTGCAATAACTTTTTTTTTTATTTTCCAGACCTCAATATCTACATAACCACATCTGCAGAGTGTTGTATCAAACAAACCTCATTTCTTTCAAGCATCCCACAGCATACTCCCGTACATATTGGTCTGGGTAGTTGAAGTCCAGCAATTCTAGTGCCTCTCTGGGTGCTAGTTTGGCCCATATTTGGAGTAACGCTTGGAGCTGCACCAAAAGATCAGAGGTCAGGTCAGAAAACCATCAACAGAAAAACATCACCACTCTTCAGCTCCTTAAACCCATATAGAACATCTCAACATATGGCCCGGTAAACAGAACTGGAATTACAAAACACTAAAAACAGAGAATACAGAACGTACAATGTCAATCAACAAGTGAAAAGAAAAGGAAGGGTTAACGCTTCAACTGAGACTTTGGAAAAAGGATTCTCTCTGAAATACAGGTTGAGCGTCCTGAATCCGGCAACCTTGGGACCGAGGTCGAGCCGGTTTTCGTGTTTTTCCGGACTTCGGAACGTGTTTCTAATGTCGAAGTCCGGAAATATCGCAACCTGGGCTCGGGCGTTTCCGGACTTCAGACATCAGAAACACGTTCCGAGTTCGGAAATGCCTGGGCTGCTCCGTGTAGCGCTGACGCGTTTCTCCGCCCCTTCCCTTCTGTTAAAGGGGAGGGACGCTGCGAGCTCTGCAGAGCATCCGATGGCCCACACTAGGCCACAGGGCGGCGTGGTGCCGTGGCCGCAGCCTGGCGGAAACACTTAGTGGAGCTGTGCAGATTAAGGAGGATAAAACACAACACTAAAGTTTTATTGCATCACTCGCATTTTTCATAGGATTTTTCAAAAAAAGACAACAAAAGTTAATGGCTTTTTGAAGTATAGGTTGAGTGTCCAAAATCCGGAGTTCCGGATCCGGAACATTTTACGGATTCCAGACGACCCTGCCACCAATCGTCCCGGAGTCCGGATTCCGGAACATTCCGGATTTTGGATGCTCAACCTGTATTACCATCTTTCACTTTCAGATGCTGATTGCCCTGCTGTGTATTCCCAGCGCATTGGCTATTTTTTCTTTTAATCTTTAAAAAAATTAGACCACCACGTGTGGCTGATCAAATGCAAAACTCTCTCAAGGTCCAGATGTACTGCAGCCTCTGACAACACATTTTGTGGCTTCCCCACAAACAGAGAATCTATTGAAAAGCAGACTCCTCCCCCCTTACAAATCACTTTTTGGATGGCTCCCAAATACAGCTCTGTACAGGGGTGGTCTATTATATCATTGAAAAGATTAAAATTGAATTTTGCTTCTCCGTCAACCAGGGTACAGCACTAAACCAAAATGTGTTTCGCTGTTAGTGAAATTAAGTGTGCGTGTGTGTATTATATAGATAACTGATCTAATCAGCCCTGTACAGAAAATAACCACTTCACAGTCCAATGTGCAGATTCTTACACGCTGTATGCAATATGTACACTAATTTTTTCCAAATACATTCTAAATTGAACAGGAGTCTGGGAGTCGAGACTGTGCGATTTAATCTCTTGCTCTCTATTAATGACAGAAGGAGGCCAACTGATCTGTTATCGTACCATTTTAATTAGACGACAAGCTTCGTTTTTACAAGGTACAGCTGAGACCTTCTCTCACACAGATTGACGTAAATGAGTTAAGTGAATGAATTAAACAAACAGATATCATTCCAGGGTTAAAACAGATAGTCATCAACTGCCACACAATCTTCTTGTACAAATAGGTCAGTCAGCCTGACTCTTAGCTTCTCCCCTAAAATATCCATCTTTGAGAAACATTTCCATTTCGTCAAATAAAAGTACTGTAATTGTACAAGCAGAAAATCAGTACACTAGAGCACAACACAACAGTTTCTGTGGCGATCATGTTAAGAGTTGCAACACAGCTTTTTCCTGTTGTTGATCTAACAGCATGGGCCCTTCCTCCTCAGCCCTGGACTTGCAGGGACTCATTTCTTAAGCCACTTATATTTCTGCAATACTTAATACCTCACACTCGGGAAGTAGGCCTCTGAATTCAAACTGACTTAATAATCATCATGTTTTTAAAATGAGTACAGTAGCCCTTCTGACCATAAGATAAATGCACAGGGTAGAGTGGGGAACATGATCAGATCCAAATCTAACCGAGGAGAACAAACCTTCAAGGCAAAGCTAAAAGGATTTATGAATGGCAGCTGAATCCAGAGATCAGAATACTTGCGTGTAATCACTCCCCATTTATTTAAAATATAGAGACTAGACTTTAATAATAGATGTTTAAATAAATCTTACTATCGACAGTCTCCAGTAGAAGCTACGCGAGGCGAGAATTGTTTTAGGCGTTTGGATACACCGCTATCATCAAATTTAGTTATGATCAGGGATGACAAACACAGAATTTATGTTTTGAAGAATAGTTGGAGATTTTGCGTTTTTGAATTCTTGCATATTTCTTTGATAAATGGAAAGCTAGAATAGCGTAAGATGATAAATGTCAGAATGTAGGCACTTAAAATACGGTGCTTGTGGACAAGGAAAGAATCCAGAGTTCATGAAAGGAATGGAGTGGAATAAAAATAGTGCATTTCATATTTTTTAAAAATAAGCCATTTATGGGGAAAAACAAAATGTTAAAACCATTTAAGTTACTAAATATTCTGTCTTAAAAATATATAAAGAATCACAAGGCAAGAAAGAGGAGCAATCTAAAACTACTCCAAGTTCTCACTTAAGTGTACTATTTGAAGTTACTTGCAACAGAGCCTATGGTTTAGTTGATAAATGCACTACTCCATGTGGAACTGAGCCATACAGAACAGGAAGGTCCCAGGCTGGATTCCAGGGTCACCCCTGAGCTCACTGATGTCAGCATGGCTGACAATACAATTGACCTTTCTGCCCTTAGCTCAGGGAGGGGTTGGGGTCCAGCTGCTGCTCGCTATACAGTGACTCCCACTGGACAGTGTGGATGTCAGGCGAGTTGGCTTTTAGTGCTCTCCCATGGTCAAATAGTCTGCCAACATTTATTGTTTACTATGTGGCTGGCCTCCCACGTTCTACCCTACATAAACTTGAGGTCATCCAAAACTTCCATGGCCTTTTAAAAATTATTTCCTGGGATGTGGGCGTCGCTAGCAAGGCCAGCATTTATTGCCCATCCCTGATTGCCTTTGAGAAGGTGGTGGTGAGCCGCCTTCTTGAACCGCTGCAGTCCGTGTGGTGAAGGTATTCCCACAGTGCTGTTAGGGAGGGAGTTCCAGGATTTTGACCCAGCGACTTATGAAGGATCGGCGACATACTTCCAAGTCCTAACTCACACAATGTCCCGTTTACCCATCACCCTGCATTCGCTGACCTGCATTGGCTCCCAGTTAAGCAACGCCTCGATTTCAAAATTCTCATCCTTGTTTTCAAATCCCTCCATGGCCTCGCCCCTCCCCATCTCTGTAATCTCCCCCAGCCCCCGAGATTTCCGTTCTCCTCTAATTCTGTCCTCGAGCATCCCTGATTATAATCGCTCAACCGTTGGTGGCCGTGCCTTCAGTTGCCTAGGCCTCGAGCTCTGGAATTCCCTCCCTAAACCTCTCCGCCTCTCTTTCTTCCTTTAAGACGCTCCTTAAAACCTACCTCTTTGATCAAGCTTTTGGTCACCTGCCCTAATTTTTCCTTGTGTGACTCGGTGTCAAATCTTTGTCTTATAACACTCCTGTGAAGCACCGTGGGACGTTTTACTACGTTAAAGGCGCTATATAAATACAAGTTGTTGTTGTTTAGGCTCACAGATGATGTATTAGGTGAGGTACCAGAGGGTGGCTGGTGTGTGCGAATTGTACTCCCACATCAGTGAACCCCTTCAGGAGAATATTGAAAAGGGGTGCAGAGGGAGGGGAATAAGAACATTTAAAAAAAGTGATTTGCAACAAACTTCATAGGTCTCAAAGTTAATGCAAATATTGTGTTTTTTTAAAGTCAGCTTTACATTAATTTAGTTGAAAATTTGCGTGCCAGTAGTTTCTTGTGCAAGAGTTGGGTCGTTAGTTTTTAATGATTATTTTGGTGGGGGTGGGGAAGGGAAATAGTGCTCCACTAATGTGAGACTGTCAGTCATTCAGGAGCCCAGTAAAGAAATGCCACAGCCATCCAGGAGCAGAGTCCAATACCAGGTAAGGTTCACATCTGAAATCAGGCACCTTTGAACTGATCCAACAGTTCAACACTGGAGCTGACTGCCACTCAACGCACATGTTCAAAAGGAGTTTCATTCAAAAGGAAAATCAGCTAACAGACAAATCACTCGCATTTCCGACATTCCTATTACCTCCACTGTTTAAAACATTTCAATTGCAAGAGAAACAATGCATTAAGTTTCTTTTCTAGTTCGACGTATAATCAGAACAAAAATGTAATTCTTCGGTCTGAAAATTCAGCCATGGATCATTCCTAGGAGTTCAGAAGAAACCAGGCCTGTAAAAGTAGCCAGAGAAATTCCAAAAATACTGGGTAGTTTGTTTATATTTCTCTGGTCATTCTTTTCAGATGGGAAGCACAAGCCAATGAACACAGCGACCAGGGTGGGTACCTGGCAATGGCAATCAGAGGTCAAAGGTCAACAGGAGGGGTGTTTTGACAGCAGGTCAGTGTATATTACTGCATCTGGATCAAATTTGTCACTTTAGACCTGCTACAAGCCCTCTAAAGTCCAGGAAGCATGGATTTTTATCAATAACTTAGCAACATTTGGGGGTGTGGAGAATAAGGGATGAAAAGTAAATGTTCAAATCGAGCTACTTGCTTACTATTGTATTTGGAGCACACTGCTAGGGGTAATTTGCTCTAAAATTGTAAGACAGATAATTAAATGCACAGATGAATCTGGGTCTGCAAGTACTGTGAATGCAAAACTGAGGTTCACATAGTTATGCAACGAACTGTAGCAGTTCACATTCCGTTACATCCTCATGCGGGGTTTTGCGAAACCTCACAATACTGATTAGTCCTTCTCAGGAGAAACTGGTTCAGTTAATTAATGGATGGCATGCAATATGTAAACAAAATGAGATGGTCGAAACGTTCTTATTTTCTCTGCTAATTACTCGCAGTTATGCAGCTCTACAATATGCTTCCGTGTTGGATTACAGAGTGTCCCTGCGGCTGTACGACCCCCTGTTCTTCCCAGAGTAGGAGCCCCCACCTACTGAGTAATTGTTCTCCTCCACCCCAGAGATTTTACACAGGTTACCTAATCTGCTAGGGCCAGCTCCTTATCTGGAAGTCTAATGAAAGTCTTCTGCTGACCAGTGAAACTGGAGATCATCCACTCACCAGTATATTCCAGTCTCTCCTGTTCCCTTTCCCTCCCAACATATTAAATGCAGCCCTTCTTTATTACTCTCATATCATATGATCACATTTTCATGTTGCTAAAAGATATAGGGGGAAAAATTCAGTTGCTTTGCGCCTCCCGTTAGCGGCCCCTCGACCTAGTGCCCGGGCGCGGCGCTGCTAACGCCTCCCATGAAATTCAGCGGGAGGGTAGCGGCGGCAGTAGCCGGTAGCGCCCCGCGGTGATGACATCATCACCATGCGCAGCGCCCTGGCCACAAACTTCGCTCGCACCCCCTTACCTACCACCGGACGCTATGTCCGACAGGGTCAGGGGGGCCGCGTTTGCGGCCAGGGCGGCACAAATTAAAGGGCAGGTGCCGGGCGGCCATTTTTGTTTTGGACTGCCTGCCAGCACCTGCCCCCTCTCGCCTCCTCCGGCGGGGTGCCGGCCGCGATCGGTTAGCCCGGCACTCCTCTCGAGTGCCGGGCTCTTCTGCCAGCACCCCGCTCCCCGGTGGTCCAGCAGGGCCCCGGTGTGCGCTGCGCTAGGCCCCTCCCCTTTAATCAGGGGAGGGCGGCCTGCAGCATCGCGGTGCTTCGTGCCAACGCTCGTGGCGCTGTTGCACGTAGCGCCACGATATTCAATGGGAGCGCCCCAAGAGGGAGGGGGAGCGCTTCCAGTAGCGCCCCGCCTCCTGCTTGGGGCGCTACCATTCAATTTCGGGTGCAGGGGCGCTAACTTTTTCGGGGTGCGAGCCAACTTTTCCCCCACAGGACATTCACTGTGAACAGCTCACTGAATTAAAACAATTTGAACAGTCCATTTCTAAGGAAAACAGTTAAAAAGAGACAGTATTCCAGTACTGGGCTATACAGGCCAGACTGATTTTTGTATATTACTATTTACAAACACATTAGGACCCTCTTTTAATACAAAGGCTAGCCCACTGCCAGATTTCTCTTATTTCCACCCCCCCCCACCAAAAGCATTCACTCCATGTCGTGGATGGTTCCACGCATTTTTGTTGCCTTCCAGGACCTTACCCGGGTGGCCATTATTCACGTGTGAACCCCATTATAGAATGTCAGTGCACTATTCAACCACGGGCGCCATCACTGCCAAGCCAGATTCAGTCCTTCTCGATAGTCTCACATACGCACGTCCAGCAGGAGTTGTTGCTTCGTGATCCAGAGCGGAACCCTGACTGATATTCCCACTAACCCAGAGCCACTGAAGTGGGATGTAGCACCCTTACAGTACCCCAGCTGACAGCTAACTCAGCGCCGTCCAGGGAGCGATCTTTGGAACCTCCCTGCTCTGCATGGTTCAGCCAGAGACATTCCTGCAGACTGCTGTTTTTAATTTAGCTTTGTCCAGTTTTCAGTGTGATTCACTTCTATTATATTACGTGGTAAAGGTGCTGCAGCAAATGGGCTTGCACCTTAATTTCTCTATAATAAATGTATTATAATTAACCAGTTTACTCACAACATTTCACTTATGATAGCAAGCAATAGCTAAATTACCCAAACAAATTCACCTTCCATCCACTGCCCGAAACAAAAGAAAAAAATAATTTTACTTCAAAATAAAACTCACCATCTTGGACAACTACAAGATTTAGAGTCAGAAAAGGAGTCCCAACTGCACTTGGCATTAACTGCTGCGAGACCAAGTAAGTGTCCAAAGATGGTGACCAGCCTGCCTATAACCCTCGCACATCTGTCCCGACTGTAACTGAAGTTACTTTTCAAATGGTACCTGCCTTGATGTGGCCTTAATTATAAGAATTACCAAAGGATTTTAAAAAAATGCATCTATACCACACACTGGGAGAGAAATTTGACTTGCACACAAAATGGCTGTGAAGTCAGCAGAGTGATTGCTCCGCGTGCCCACTTGTGCCGGTCTGAGGCTTTGGGCCTAATTTAAATGCTGCCAGTGAGCTGTGGGCAACAAACAGGCGCCCCATTACAGCTCGCTGGTTGAAGAGAGCTGGAAATTGGCCAGCTCTTAGGTTAGGTCTGGGTATGGGGGCGCGGGGTGGGGGGCTTCAACACACCGGCCGTGGGATGCAGTTTCTTTTTTAAATGGCAGTCTTGCTTCTCCTGAGCCCACAAAAGTAAAAACTGAAAACTTCTTGGGCCTTTTTTGCATGGCCTCCAGCGGCTCCTTTAAGGACTGCGAGTTAAGCCACTCAAGACCTGGCACAACTTGATGGAGCATGCACAGTGCAAGCTCACCCATTTATACCTACAACCGGCGTAGGACTCCGACTTGCATATTTAAGGAGCCTAATGCTAAAGTCCCTCAAGCCAATATGGTGTCCGGCGCACTTCTGGCCTAGATCAGGTGGGACAGATCGCGACACAAAATTCAGAGTCCGAACGCCTGTTTTAAGGGTGCAAAGCGGGCGGCTAGAAGTTGAATTTCTCTCTCCTCCTGCTTTTTGTGGCCATGTGCTTAACATTGTTTAGGTGACCAATTCCCCACTACCCACACCCCAACCCCGCCAAGGGCCCACTGGGTAAATGCACTGCCCAATATGGCACTGAGATGTACAAACTTTTGATCCAAGTTTGATCTCTAGTGTGTCCTTAGTTCGGAAGGTGGGTGTGAGGGAGGGGGATTCTTCCAGGGTCCCCACTCTAATCGCTATGCAGGACCTCCTGCCGGAAGGTGCACATTGTGGATGTTGAGAGATTTGAGGATTGGGCTTGGCAGTGACACTGTCCACTGCTGAGTAACCCTGGTGACCAAGGTCTACGCTGGCATTTGAAGAATGGCCACTTTGGCCACCAGCAGCACAGTTGCCTTATGTTTGGCCACTGTAGTTACATCATCCCTCCCTTTTATGGTGCAATTATCCCTACAGGATAAACAGGTGGCAGGATGGTTGAAAACCTGCTCAAAGTCCTCTTCAATGTGGCTCCGTAACATAAATAAAGTACAAGAGTTTCAGGAGTTTCAGAGCATGCTGGAAGACATCTCACGCCTGCCAGCCTGCAGCTCTTCCAGCATTTTGCACTGCACTTTAGAATCCATGCTGACTAGATTATTCTCAGCCAAACGCTGCTGAGGAGCCCTGCATGATCTGGGCATTCAGACTCAGACATGGGTTGAATGGGCTTTCTTCATGTTTTATGTTGATGTTTTGAGCACAGTGGAGGATTAAACATCGCAAAACAGTTTCTGGCCTACTCTAGCTTTCGCACTATATGGAAATTGCCTCAAGTATGCCTCAATTGCATTAAGAGTTTCTGAAATCTGGTCATAACTTGAAACAATTTCCATATATCCCTATCCACAAACAAGGGTCGATTTTTGTTCCCATTTACAGGCAGGCGCAGGGTGGTAGCAGGGCGAAAATCACCGCGAGCATGTACCGGCCTGTTTCTGCCGACAGGAGGCTTGCCACGATTTTGAAGCAGGCCAGGAAACAGGTGAGCAGCCTCCTTACTAGATGCCAATCGGGATTCTGCGCCATACGCGGGACCCCCGTGCAATTGTGGTGATTCGCCCGGTGGAACTGAGCGCTGAGCGGGCGAATCGGCCGTCCTTAAAGGGACTGCTGCAGGCAACTCCGGAAATGTGAATTGAAATGCTGTGGCACTGGCTATTGTGGGGCCAGGAAGAGCATTCAAAAATCATCCCGCCCACTCCTGGTCTCTCTGTTCCGCACCCCCCATCTTCAGGTCCCATTTTTGGCTTGGCTCCTGATCACCACCCCTCACCCCTCCCCACCCCCAGTCGGGTGAGCTGCCTGCCAGTGCTCATCCAGCACACACAGCTTGTTGAAATTATTCTAATGAGGTCCGACCATGAAAATTGGCCTGGCTTCGCACTGATTCCTCCCGCCCCATGGAATCAGAAAAGTTGCCCCCCACACTTTCTGACAGCAGCCACTGGACAGCAATCAGAATGGGAATCCTGAGTGTTTGTGTCCTCCCTTAGCCCAAGGGTGCTGAGGACAATCTTAGCATTCTGCGCATTGCCTGCCTTTTAGACCAGGTAACACCGCACACGCCAGAGATTAAAACTGGGACCTTTGTGGCCCATATGGTTTAGTTCCATGCTGAGAATTGTATTTAGAAAAGTAATTTCTCTCAATTTAAGTGACTAACATTCCAATTACTCGATTTGATTTTTTCTTAAACCCTGTAAACTGTGATGAGTGCAGACAGCTGGTGACCAGTTTAATTCTGGAATGTGCCTGGCAAGATAAAAAAGACCAAAAAGTTTCTGCCCCTTGACAAACGCAATGGCAAGACTGTGCCAGGCGATTACTCATCATATTTTTCCACCAGCAATTTTTCTGCTAGCCAATTGACCCCGGAACATCTGATATGGGACATCGGCCAGCATTAGTAACTTTCCAGCTGTCAGTTCAAGCCCTGCAGCGTCTCATGCAGCTTTCACTGGGCCAGGTTCTGAAATACAGCTTAAGTTAGGCCAATGGAAATGGCTTCCTTCTGTGGAGTGCACTGCAGGCTACTGGAGCTTATGAGTGAGGCAGCCACAGAGTGCAGAGCTTAAAGGGAGCACTGGAGAAGACCCAGGACACAGCGCGGACCTGAGCGGGAGCGGCAGCATAAAGGGAGCACTGGAGAAGGCCCGGGACACAGCGTGGATCTGAACGGGAGCGGCATAAAGGGAGCACTGGAGAAGGCCCGGGACACAGCGTGGATCTGAGCGGGAGCGGCATAAAGGGAGCACTGGAGAAGGCCCGGGACACAGCGTGGATCTGAGCGGGAGCGGCATAAAGGGAGCACTGGAGAAGGCCCGGGACACAGCGCAGATCTGAGCGGGAGCGGCAGTATAAAGGGAGCACTGGAGAAGGCCCGGGACACAGCGTGGATCTGAGCGGGAGCGGCATAAAGGGAGCACTGGAGAAGGCCCGGGACACAGCGTGGATCTGAGCGGGAGCGGCATAAAGGGAGCACTGGAGAAGGCCCGGGACACAGCGCAGATCTGAACGGGAGCGGCAGTATAAAGGGAGCACTGGAGAAGGCCCGGGACACAGCGCGGATCTGAACGGGAGCGGCATAAAGGGCGCACTGGAGAAGGCCAAGGACACAGCGCGGATCTGAGCGGGAGCGGCATAAAGGGAGCACTGGAGAAGGCCCAGGACACAGCGCGGATCTGAACGGGAGCGGCATAAAGGGAGCACTGGAGAAGGCCCGGGACACAGCGTGGATCTGAGCGGGAGCGGCATAAAGGGAGCACTGGAGAAGGCCCGGGACACAGCGTGGATCTGAGCGGGAGCGGCATAAAGGGAGCACTGGAGAAGGCCCGGGACACAGCGTGGATCTGAGCGGGAGCGGCATAAAGGGAGCACTGGAGAAGGCCCGGGACACAGCGTGGATCTGAGCGGGAGCGGCAGTATAAAGGGAGCACTGGAGAAGGCCCGGGACACAGCGCGGATCTGAACGGGAGCGGCATAAAGGGAGCACTGGAGAAGGCCCGGGACACAGCGTGGATCTGAGCGGGAGCGGCAGTATAAAGGGAGCACTGGAGAAGGCCCGGGACACAGCGCGGATCTGAACGGGAGCGGCATAAAGGGAGCACTGGAGAAGGCCCGGGACACAGCGCGGATCTGAACGGGAGCGGCAGTATAAAGGGAGCACTGGAGAAGGCCCGGGACACAGCGCGGATCTGAACGGGAGCGGCATAAAGGGCGCACTGGAGAAGGCCCGGGACACAGCGTGGATCTGAGCGGGAGCGGCGGCTTAAAGGGAGCACTGGAGAAGGCCCGGGACACAGCGCGGATCTGAACGGGAGCGGCAGTATAAAGGGAGCACTGGAGAAGGCCCGGGACACAGCGCGGATCTGAACGGGAGCGGCATAAAGGGCGCACTGGAGAAGGCCCGGGACACAGCGTGGATCTGAGCGGGAGCGGCGGCTTAAAGGGAGCACTGGAGAAGGCCCGGGACACAGCGTGGATCTGAGCGGGAGCGGCAGTATAAAGGGAGCACTGGAGAAGGCCCAGGACACAGCATGGACCTGAGCGGGAGCGGCAGTATAAAGGGAGCACTGGAGAAGGCCCGGGACACAGCGCGGATCTGAGCGGGAGCGGCGGTATAAAGGGAGCTGGGCAGCAATTTAAAAACAAAAAAAAAGGAGCGACTTCACAGGAAAGCAGGTAGGTGATTGGTTGGTGAGTATTACAGCTCTTTTGCTCTCTGGGTTAGGTAAGTGGATTAAATTCAGAACTAGGAGAGTATTGACTACTATAACTTTATTGAATTAATAACTTGAACTAAATTAACTCATTAAAACTAAAAATTAACAGTAAAAATAATTGTTTGAATAAATACTGTAACGAATTATATAAATAAAATGAGGTTAGATAGAGATGGCAGTGCAGGTGGTGTGTCGTAACTGCAGCATGTGGGAGTTGATGGAGACCAATGAGATCCCGAGCAACCACATCTGCGGTAAGTGTCTGCAGCTCGAGGAACTTCGGCTCAGAGTTGTTGAGCTGGAGTTCGAGTTGCAGACATTGCGATGCATCAGGGAGGGGGAGAGTTACCTGGACACTTTGTTCCAGGAGGCAGTCACACCCTTTAGGTTAAGCAGTACTTTAGAGTTAGTCAATGGTCAGGGACAGGAGGGTGTGACTGCGAGTCAGGAAGGTATGGGGACCCCCGCTATAGTGATGGAGAAGCCTCAGCCCTTGACCTTGTCCAACAGGTACGAGGTACTTGCTGCCTGTATGGATGAGAACAAGGACTGCAGAGAGGATGGGCAAACTGACCACGGCACCGTGGTACAGGAGGCCATTCAAGTGAGGGGAGTAAAAAGGAATGTGGTAGTGGTAGGCGACAGTATAGTCAGGGGGATAGATACTGTTCTCTGCAGCCACGACCGGGAGTTCCGAAGGTTGTCTTGCCTGCCCGGTGCCAGGGTTAAGGATATCGCCTCATGGCTGGAGAAGAACTTGGAGTGGGAGGGGGAGGATCCAGTTGTCGTGGTCCACGTAGGAACCAATGACATAGGTAGAACTAGGAATGAGGTTCTGCTGAGGGAGTTTGAGGAGCTAGGATTCAAATTAAAAAGCAGAACCTCAAAGGTAATAATCTCTGGATTGTTACCTGAGCCACGTGCAAATTGGCTTAGGGACAAACAGATTAGAGGTTTAAATGCACGGCTCAAAGAGTGGTGTGGGAGGAAGGGGTTTCAGTTCATGGGGCACTGGCACCAGTACTGGGGAAAGAGGGAGCTGTTCCGATGTGACGGGCTCCACTTAAACCGGCTGGGACCAGTGTCCTGGTGAATCGAATAACTAGGGCAGTAGAGAGGGCTTTAAACTTTGAAGGGGGTGTGGAAGGATTCAGGAAAGAGTAAATTTAAAAGCAGCAAGAGAAATGTCAAAGCTCTAGAGCAGAGTAGAGCTTTGGGTAAAAATAAGCAGAGCGGGTCAGGAAGGGACAGAGAGAGTAACAAAGGCAATAAGGCATCAGTGACTAAGGTGACATCAGAGAAAAATAGAAAAAAATCAAAGCTAAAGGCATTATATTGAACGTGCGAAGAATTCACAACAAGATAGATGAATTAATAACGCATATAGAAATTAATAGGTTTGATCTAATAGCCATTACAGAGATGTGGTTGCAAAGTGGCCAAGGTTGGGAAATAAATATTTCAGGATACTTAACTTTTAGAAGAGATAGGCAAAATGGAAAAGGAGGCAGGGTAGCCCTGATAATAAAGGATGGGATAAAGACAGTAGAGAGAAAAGATCTTAGCTCTGAAAATCAAGAAGTAGAATCAGTTTGGGTGGTGCTAAGAAACAGCAAGGGGCAGAAATCATTGGTGGGAGTTGTTTATAGGCCCCCCAAACAGTAATTGTAATGTAGGGCAGAGTATAAATCAGGAAATTAGAGGCACATGTAACAAGGGTAATACTGTAATCATGGGGGACTTTAATCTACATATAGACTGGGCAAACCAAATTTCCAGTAATAGTGTGGAGGACAAATTCATGGAATGTATGCAAGATAGTTTTCTAGATCAGTATGTTGAGGAACCAACTAGGGAACAGGCTTTTTTAGATCTAGTATTGTGCAATGAGAAAAGGTTAATTAATAACCTTGTAGTAAAGGGGCCTTTAGGGAAGAGTGACCATAATATCATAGAATTTTATAATCTAAACAAAGCAAATTACATAAGTATGAGGGGCGAATTGGCTAAGGTAGATTGGGAAACTACTTTAAAAGGTATGATGGTGGACAAACAACGGCTAGCATTTAAAGATTAATACATAATTTACAACAAATATACATTCCTTTAAGGCACAAAAATCCCACAGGAAAAGTGGTCTAACCATGGCTAACAAGAGAAGTTAAAAATAGTATTAGATCAAAGGAAGAACTTATAATGTTGCCAAAAAGAGTAGTCAGCCTGAAGATTGGGAGGATTTTAGAATTCAGCAAAGGAAGACCAAGAAATTGATAAAGAAAGGGAAAATAGAATATGAGTGTAAACTAGCAAGAGACATAAAAACAGACTGTAAAAGCTTCTATAGGTATGTAAAAAGCAAAAGATTAGCGAAAGTAAATGTGGGTCCCTTACAGGCTGAGACAGGAGAAATTATAATGGGGAATAAGGAAATGGCGGAGAAATTAAACAAATACTTTGAGTCTGTCTTCACAGAAGAAGACGCAAAAAACTTCCCGGAAATAGTGGAGACCCAAGGGTCTAGCGAGAATGAGTAACTGAAAGAAATTAGTATTAGTAAAAAAATAGTACTGGAGAAATTAATAGGACTGAAAGCTGATAAATCCTCTGGACCTGATGGCCTACATCCTAGGGTTTTAAAAGAGGTGGCTATAGAGATAGTGGATGCATTGGTTGCCATCTTCCAAAATTCCAGGATTCTAGAATGGTTCCCATGGATTGAAAGGTAGCAAATGTAACTCCACTAGTTAAGAAAGGAGGGAGAGAGAAAACGGGGAACTACAGACCAGTTAGCCTGACATCAGTAGTAGGGAAAATGCTAGAATCTATTGTTAAGGACGTGGTAACAGGGCACTTCGAAAATAATAATAGGATTGGGCAGATTTATGAAAGGGAAATCATGTTTGACAAATCTGTTACAGTTTTTTGAGGTTGTAACTAGCAGAATAGATAAGGGGGAACCAGTGGATGTGGTGTATTTGGATTTTCAGAAGGCATTCGATAAGGTGCCACACAAGAGGTTATTAAACAAAATTAGGGCTCATGGGACTGGGGGTAATATACTAGCATGGATTAAGGATTGATTAACGGACAGAAAACAGAGAGTAGGAATAAACGGGTCATTTTTGGGTTGGCAGGCTGTAACTAGTGGGGTACCACAAGTATCAGTGCTTGGGCCTCAGCTATTCACAATCTATATCAATGATTTGGATGAGGGGACCAAAAATGTAATATAACCACTTTGCTGATGATACAAAGCTAGGTGGGAATGTAAGTTGTGAGGAGGATGCAAAGAGGCTTCAAGGGGATATAGACAGGCTAAGTGAGTGGGCAAGAACATGGCAAATGGAATATAATGTGGAGAAATGTGAAGGTATCCACTTTGGTAGGAAAAATAGAAAAGCAGAGTATTTTTTAAATGGAGAGAGATTGGGAAATGTTGGTGTTCAGAGGGACCTGGGTGTCCTTGTACACGAATCACTGAAAGTTAACATGCAGGTACAGCAAGCAATTAGGAAAGCAAATGGTATGTTGGCCTTTATTACAAGAGAATTTGAGTGTAAGAGTAAAGACATCTTACTGCAATTATATAGGGCCCTGGTGAGACCACACCTGGAGTATTGTGTACAGTTTTGGTCTCCTTACCCAAGGAAGGATATACTTGCCATAGAGGGAGTGCAACTGAAGGTTTCCTGGGATGGGGGGATTGTCCTAAGAGAAGAGATTGAGTAGACTGGCCTATATTCTCTAGAGTTTAGAAGAATGAATGAGAGGTGATCTCATTGAAACATACAGAATTCTTACAGGACTTGACAGGGTAGATGCAGGGAGGATGTTTCCCCTGGCTGGAGAGTCTAGAACCAGGGGTCACAGTCTCAGAATAAGGGGTTGGCCATTTAGGACTGAGATGAGGAGAAATTTCTTCACTCAGAGGGTGGTGAATCTTTGGAATTCTCTACCCCAGAGGGCTGTGGATGCTCAGTCGTTGAGTAGATTTAAGATAGAGATTGATAGATTTTTGGATATTAAGGGAATCAAGGGATATGGGGATAGTGCAGGAAAGTGGAGTTGTAGTATCTTATTGAATGACGGAGCAGGTTCGAGGGGCCGAATGGCCTACCCCATCTCCTATTTCTTATGTTCTCATGAGCACAGCAACCACTGAGGGCTGGTGTGTGCCTTCAGTTCTACCCTGTGACAGTAAGTTCATTTTTCTTTAAAAAAAACCACAGATCGCACCTCCCTCACCAATCACTAATTTTCTCCCCTATCCGCCTCCTCTCACTGAAGGTGTTGGGACTTCTTCCTGAGTTGCAGTTCCATGGTAAGCCCTCCGGTACCTCATGGACATTATATTATGAGAGAGGATCCACAGTGAGTCTAAGGGGGCTATTCACCCAGGAAGGGCACCAGAGCCGAGTCCAATCCTGCCCTCACTCGATGTACTTGCATGCATGCTTCAGCAGGGCTATCGGAGAGAAAAAGTAGGAACTCTGGCTGATTTTTCTCACCCAAGGACAACTGTAGATCCTCTACCATTGCTCAATGGGTCCACTTTCTGATGATAATATGCCTGTCCCAAACTTATCTTCAGTTTTGAAGAAGAGCATGCCTCCAAAACAGCTGTCTGTCCTCTCCACAGCTGCCGACCAACCTCTTGTGTGTTTCCAGCTTTTTAATGCTTAAAGAGTTATCTTTATTAACTCTTAATTATGAGGACAGTACTTGGCTTGTATTTCCTTGAATTTAGAAGGTTGAAAGGTGATCTAATTGAGGTGTTTAAAATAATAAAAAGATTCAATAGAGTAGATGCAGAGAAGCTATATTCTCTGGAGGGGGAATCCAGAACAAGGGGGCACAATCTAAAAATTAGAGTTCAGCCGTTCAGGAGTGGAACCAGGACACACTTTTTCACGCAAAGGGTAGTGGAAATGTGGAATTCTTTCCTCCAAAAGGCTGGGGAGGCTAGGACAATTGAAATTTTCCGGACTGAGATTGACAGATTTTTATTAGATAAGGGTATCAAGGGATATGGATCAAAGGTGGGTAAAATGGAGTTGAGGTATATAGCCATGACCTAATTGAATGGGGGAGCAGGATCAATGGGCTGAATGGCCTACTCCTGCTTCTATTACCTTTAGCTTGTCAATTTGTAGGTTTGAGTACCACTGAGTAGTTTATCTAAAACTGGCATTTCCTACTGCAAACAAAACTGTGCCAATGGGTGGTGCCAAGCAGAAATCAAAGGCTTGCCCAATCTATGCACCTTTGAGTGATCGCAATTGTGAAATCAGTTGCAAACACAGATCAGTGGGTTTCAGTGGCGGGGTAGCTGATCCGTACAGGCCAGGAAAGCCCCTTGCTTGATTTGGCAGTTTGTGCTGAGTCAGCTGCTCTCAATGGGGTGGCAGTCGAGGCCCTACAATTGGTCTCAGTGCCCTAGGATTAGAAAAAAAATCAACCAGCCATCTAATGACCCCCACTAAATGTGTGCGTCTGTGAATGTCGACTGACGACAGCATCGGGCTCAGCTGCCATTCATCATCCAGATACCTAAACAAAGAGGAGCAAGAGCCATTTGGGGGAGATGGAACTGTATCTCAACAAGGAATCAACTGCTTCAGGAGAGGGGAGGAAACTAACAGAAAGGGGAAAAGAAAAACTGCAAAGCCAGATGCTGATGCTAACTCGCCCACTGATATTCTCAGCCGTTTGATAATATAGCACTGCTGGTGAAATATATGCAGAACCTAGACAAAAACCTTGTTGCCTATGTACCCAAGTAAACACAAGTCATTCACTCGGGAAAGTGGACTTCTGTTACCCAAAACCCAACAGGCTAACCAGCCAGAAAACTGAACAATTCAATATATTCAAGTATTGTACGGTATGTTGGAAAATGGATACAAAGATTCTGTCTGCAGATGCTCTCAAACCGGGAATCAACTTTGCACAGCCTGCTTTAGGCTTCAGCAGAAAGAGACACTTCAAAATGAGACATTTTATTCAGCGTAATAATTCATATGGGCAGCTTGCACCAACAAGACCAAATAGTTTTTAAATGAATAAATAGGAAGGTAAGGAGTTAAAAATCAGTGATAGAGATTGAAGACAGGGAAGCTAACAAATTGTAAGATTTTTATTAGAAAGAAAAGTCACTGGAAAGGTGCCCTTTAAAGTTTAGTATGTAATCTTCTTAGTAATCTGAAGCTGCAGTATCTTACAGTAAAACATTTTACACAGTAGTTTCCTGTTATTGTCACTTTTGGTTTGCTAGCCAAAAAACAAAAAGTGACAAGGAGGAAGGAGGACCCCAGGGCAATGCAGTTTTATCTTGGAGAAACATTCAAGATGAAATGCATTTTATTTAAAAAGCACTTTTTTTTTTTTGAGTGACGGTTCCTGCAGTCCTGTGATGATTGTGCTTGTAGTGCCTTTTTGAGGGACCTGCTAAGACCCGGGTCTCAATGGAGTAAGACATGAAGTTAATGGTTAGAAATCCATTAAAAATGAGGCAGCATAAAGACATTTTTTAAAAAGTGACAGGAAAAGTAGGTTGATGAGTTGTTCAAAGAAATTTCCTTAAGAGTGCAGGGGAAAGTTGTGGATATTGTTCAAAAAATAGTAAGAAAACGACATGCTCCAATGTCAAAAAAACATCTATATTTTACTGCTTGCAAGCAATTTTCTGGAGCCCTTCTCCAAAAGCACCTCGACATTTCCAGCGTTTTAGAGATGCTGGAACAGCCATGGTAATTTTTCCAATGAGAAAACATGTGGAGGTGCCGCCTTTCAGACGAGATGTTAAATCGAGGCTCCACCTGCCCTTTCAGATGGATGTAAAGACACCATGGGACTATTTGAAGAAGAGCACGCGAGTTCCCCCGTTGTCCTGGCCAACATTTAACACTCAACCAACATTACCAAAACAGATTAACTGGCCATTGCTGTTTGTTGGACCTTTCATGTGTGCAGATTGGCTGCCATGTTTGCTCACATTACAGCAGCGACTACACTTCATTGACTGTGAAGCGATTGAGGGCAGCCTGAGGATGTAAATGGTGCAATATGAATGCAAGTTCTTTCTTTCATAAGCAGATCAAGCACTTAATGTACTGTAGAGCTGTTTTTATTTGTCATAAAAATATTTTTGTGGGTTTCCTTTCCCATGAAAATATTCTCATCATGAATAATGTTGGCTTGTTTGCAGCACATGGGAGTAAAGCATCGTGTCTCATCCCACAAACTCTTTGTTTGATAAAAGACAGTTCCACAGTACATTCCATTCTCATACTTCCAACACAGCGGTGGTTGGAGGGGCCAGGGGAGAGATGTGGAAAGTTGGAGTAAACAGGTGAATGGACATCTATTAAATAGAGCGACACAATGCAACACATTACAGTGAAACACTACAAGAGAAACTCACTGCAACGTTTTCAGATCTCATTAGGAATGGATGCTTTTCATAACACCCAACAATTAAAAGCTCATAGCATTTGATTGGAACGGCCAAGTTCAATAGCTTTACCTGAGCCACATCTTCGTGTTTACACCACTTTACTGAGAGCAGCAGTTTGGGCAGCGACTGAGGAAAGTTTTCACGACAGTCATATCGCAGAGTCCATATTAAATCCATCTCATTTTCACATAGTTGAGACAATGGATCCCGCTCCATGATTTCTCTTAGCTCAATATGCAACTTCTTCCATCCACGGCCCTGAATGAAGAAATGGTTTAGTTAGAGGTTTAGTAACACGTGCAAGTTTATCTGAAGCACAAACTGGGCAAGAGAATTGCTTTGCCAACATTAATGTTTTAAAGTAAAAACCATAACCTAATAGCACAAGAGAACCATATTTCCAAACTAGGAAGCCAGGATGTTAATCAGGCTTCTCTACAGAGACAATTATGGTGGTCTTGACCGGATCGTCCCAACAGGGAATGGGATGCCTTCCTGCCCAGAGAAGGAATAGCACCGACAGGTCATTGGTTCCACTGCTACCTGGCACTGACACTATCTGTCCCACTGATAGCGGGAAACAACTCCAAAAACAAACAGCTGCCAAATTCTCAATTTTTAAAATGTATTTTTAGTTGTGTGTTTTTGATGAATTATGCTCCCAGTAACAGACATCAATACTAGGCAATGGGGCACTTTTCATCTGTAGCATGCACTGCCAGTATCCAGCAAGGTTAGGTTTAAACTAAAGATTATGTCTAGCCCTAACAACTATGTTAGGCCAGTCAGCCTAACCTCAGTGGTGGGAAAATTATTGGAAAAAATTCTGAAGGACAGGATAATCTTCATTTAGAAAGACACGATTAATCAAGGATAGTCAGCACGGATTTGTTAAGGGAAGGTCGTGTCTGACAAGCTTGATTGAATTTTTTTGAGGAGGTAACCAGGAGGGTAGATGAGGGTAGTGCATTTGATGTAGTGTATATGGACTTTAACAATGCTTTTGATAAGGTTCCACATGGCAGACTGGTCACGAAGTTAAAAGCCCATGGGATCCAGGGCAAAGTGTCAAGTTGGATTCAAAACTGGCTTGGAGGCAGGAAGCAGAGGGTAATGGCTGATGGGTATTTTTGTGACTGGAAGGCTGTTTCCAGTGGGGCTCCGCAGGGCTCAGTACTAGGTCCCTTGCTTTTTGTGGCATATATCAATTATCTAGACTTGAATATAGGGGGTATGATTAAGAAGTTTGCAGATGATACTAAAATCGGCTGTGTGGTTGATACTGAAGAAGGAAGCTGTAGACTGCAGGAAGATATCAATAAATTGGTCAGGTGGGCAGAACAGTGGCAAATGGAATTCAATCCAAAGAAGTGTGAGGTAATGCATTTGGGGAGGGCTAACAAGGAAAGGGAATACACATTAAATGGTAGTACACTGAGTAGTGTAGAGGAACAAAGGGATCTTGGAGTGCATGTCTTCAGATCCCTGAAGGTAGCAGGCCAGGTAGATAAGGTGGTTAAGAAGGCATACGGAATGCTTGCCTTTATTAGCCGTGGCATAGAATACAAGAGCAAGGGGGTTATGCTTCAACTGTATAAAACACTAGTTAGGCCTCAGCAAGAGTACTGCGTGCAGTTCTGGTCACCACATTACAGGAAAAATGTGATTGCACTAGAGAGGGTACAGAGGAGATTTACAAGGATGTTGCCGGGAGTAGAGAATCTTAGCTATGAGGAAAGGCTGGATAGGCTGGATTTGTTTTCCTTGGAACAGAGGAGGCTGAGGGGAGACCTTATTGAGTTGTATAAAATTATGAGGGGCCTAGATAAAATGGATAGAAAGTACCTATTTCCCTTAGCAGATGGGTCAAAAAACAGGGGGCACAGATTTAAAATAATTGGTGGAAGGTTTAGAGGAGATTTGAGGGGAAATTTCTTCACCCAGAGGGTTGTGGGGTCTGGAACTCACTGCCTGAAAGGGTAGTAGAGGCAGAAACCCTAACCACATTTAAAAAGTACTTGGATGTGCACTTGGGATGCTGCAACCTGCAGGGCTACGGACCAAGAGCTGGGAAGTGGGATTAGGCTGGATAGCTCTTTGTTGGTCGGCGCGGACACGATGGGCCGAAATGGCCTCTTTCCGTGCTGTAACTTTCTATGATTCTATGAACATGACTTAACCCTAACCTTACAAAAGCGCGCCTTACTGCACCAAAGTATTTTGCTCAATTTCTCACACCAACCTTTTTTCCTCCTCCTCTATCCACTCCTCTCCTAAAGGCATTGATTCCTTGCTGGGCTACAGTTTCATGGACATGCTGGGAGTAGAGAATCTTAGCTATGAGGAAAGACTGGATAGGCTGGGTCTGTTTTCCTTGGAACAGAGGAGGCTGAGGGGAGATCTTATTGAGGTGTATAAAATTATGAGGAGCATAGATAAAGTGGATAGAAAGGACCTATTTCCCTTCGCAGAGGGGTCAAAAACCAGGGGGCACAGATTTAAAGTAATTGGGGGAAGGTTTAGAGGTGATTTGAGGGGAAATTTCTTCACCCAGAGGGTTGTGGGGGTCTGGAACTCACTGCCTGAAAGGGTGGTAGAGGCAGGAACCCTAACCACATTTAAAAAGTACTTGGATGTGCACTTGGGATGCTCTAACCTGCAGGGCTACGGACCAAGAGCTGGGATTAGGCTGGATAGCTCTTTGTTGGCCGGCGCGGACACGATGGGCCGACATGGCCTCCTTCCGTGCTGTAACTTTCTATGATTCTATCACCCTCTCTGCAGCTTTTGACATGATCGACCACACCATTCTCTTGTAAGGCCTCTCCTTCAGTGTCCAGCTCAGTGGGACTGCCCTTGCTTAGTTCCAATGTTACCTATCGAATCGTAGCCAGAGCATCTCCAGCAACGTCTTCTCTTCCTGCTCCCATATCGTTACCTCTGGAGTCCCCTAAGAAACTATACTTAGCTCCCTTATCTTCCTCATCTATATACTGCCCTCGGCAACATCGTCTGAAGAAATGGCGCCAGATTCCACAAGTCATCTCTACATGTATGCTGATGACATCCAGTTCTAACTCTCCATGGCCTCTCTCGACCCCTCCACTGTCTGTGTTGTCATACTGTTTGCCTGACATCCAGTCCTGGATGACCTGCAATTTCCTCCAATTAATCATCAGGGAAACTGAAGCCATCGTCTTCGGTTATCATACCCTCACCACCGATTCCATTCCCCTTCTCTGGTCACTGTCTCAAGCTGAACCAAACTGTTCACCATCTCCGCGTCCTATGTGACTCTGAGCTGAGTTTCGGACTCGTATCCTTTCCATCGCAAAGACCATCTCCGCCCCTGCCTCAGCCCATCTGCTGCCGAAGCCCTCACACATACCTTTTTCAACTCCAGACATGACTATTCCAATGCTCTCCTTGCCGGCCTCCTACCTTTCACCCTCTATAAACTGAAGCTCATCCAAAACTCCCCTGTCCCTATCCTAACCCGCACCAAGTCCTGCTCAGCCATCACCCCTGTGCTCACTGACCAAGTTGGCTCCCGGTCTCCCAGTGCCTCCAATTTAAAATTCTTATTCTTGTGTTCAAATCCCACTTCACGCTGCAGCTTTATCACACTATTTCACTTCAGCCAATTCTTTGTTGTGGAATGTGAAGCTTATTAAAAAAAAAATCTCACTTTCTGAGCCCCACACCCTTCCTGACAGAGGGGACCTGGCACGCAACAAGTTCCTCAGCCTATTCTGTCTGACATGAGTCACTAGAAAGGGCATGGCAGCAAGAAAAACACACACAGATTTGTGTATTAGCCAAGGTTACAACTCCCGACTGCTACCCAGTGATCCCTGGTTGAAGAGCTAGGACATGACTGAATCAGACGTCAGAGATTCACTGACTGAGACAAGGTACCAGAGGGCTGCGGTTACTGGTTTCAGAATGGATGTTATAAATGAAACTTAAAAAGTGGCAGCAGATGATAAATGCCATATTCACATTGCAGTCTACCCATAATGAAAAGTCCACTTAATGGAAAATCATTTTTTTTTTTAAAAAACACCTCGGGGGCAAATTTGGGTCACGCCCCCTTTGGGGCGCTAACTTTGCCAGGGCGCTACTTTTAGCTCCCCGAAAAAGTTAGCACACCCGCGCTCGAAATTCACTGTTAGCGCCCCAAGAGGGAGGCGGGGCGCTACTGGAAGTGCCCCGCCTCCCTCTTGGGGGCACTGCGAGTGAATAGGCGCTGCTGCACGTCGCGCCGCGGTACTGCAGGCCTCCCTCCCCTTATAAAAGGGGAGGGGCCTAGTGCAGCGCGACCCGGGGCCCAGCTGGGCCACCAGGGATCGGAGTGCCGGCAAAAGAGCCCGGCACTCAAGAGAAGTGGCGAGCTCACGGAGCGTAGCCGGCACTCCACAGTGGGGGGGGGGGGAGGCGGGATAGGAGGCCGGGGACAGCAGCAGGGGCAGGTGCTGGCAGGCGACCAGCAACAAAAATGGCCGCCCGGCACCTCCCCTTTAATTTGCGCTGCCCTGGCCGCAGGTAGGCCCCCCTGACCCTGTCGGACATAGCATCCGGCGGTAACTCAGGGGGCGCTACCGAAGATCGTGGCCAGGGCGCGAGCGGGGCGCTGCGCACGCCGATGACGGCTAACGGTTACCACCACTGCTAACCTCCCGCTGAATTTCGCGGGAGGCATTAGCGGCGCCGTGCCCAGGCGCTAGTTGCTTTGCGCCCCGTTAGCGCCCTCTTACGGTGCTAATGGGAGGCACAAATCAACCGAATTTTCCCCCCCTCAAGTTCCACTATGCTGTGTTATTTACATTCTTTAATTCAAATTACTGGCCCATTCAATTTCTTTTAGTGCAATGAAACCCTGAATTATCAGTGTTGGACAGCAAAGGTGCATTCACAATATTTAACAATATCATTTTTGACTCTTTGAGTTCGATACTACAGGGCTAATTTTGCATGGCTCTGCTGCTAGGGCTGAGCCTCAGTACTGATGAATGGGGGTTGGAGACTTGGCTTGTTATAGTCCCCATCTCTAACCCCTGCTCACCACCAGCAAGGCCCCTCTCAAGATTACCAATCACATTTCAAGTTTCAAATAGCTGGCCAAACCTTACAATGGAGGTTAGAACTGGTTTGGCGACGAGATCCAGTTAAGTGCATTAAGAGCATTGTGAAGCTGCATATTGGTGTTTATTGTAATTTTTTTAAAGGACACAAATTTATATTCTTTAAAGTGTATTTTAGATTAACAATTTTTGTGTCTCTATAATATTGACTATATGGAGTATACTACATTCCTATGAAATGGTCAGTGCCACCTCACAACAGAATAGGGTCTTGATAACATTGCAATAGTTTGCCACAGTATAACTGGGCTGATGAGCACTAGGTGGCTCCACAGCATGCACTGCTATTCTCACTCTTATTCATGTCCTGTACTTACTGCTGTACTCAGTGAGTCGTTGCTTCGTGCAATCTCTGCTGCCTTCTCCAAAATCTTTTTTTTTTGCCAAGGGAGGGAGAGAAAGAAAAAAGGAAATATTGAAAATGTCAAACTGCAGACATTTCTACTTCGGCTATACAGCAATCCAAACAGTTTAGGCTTCTTTCAAGGTGGGGTCTGTCCAGACACTCAGGACAATAAAGCTTCTTGCATTAACTCACTGGTTTGCCCTCTATCCAGATTTTCCTTCACTGAACACAGATGTGCTTCTTGATTTAGTGAAATGGCACACACATTGTAAATGTCTTTTACCCCCTCAGGTGAACCCCTCAGCCCTAGTTTCCAATGCATCATGATCAAGTGAGCACTCCATTTAAGGACTTGCTTTTTGGCTTTTTGTTCTCCAATGATTTTGCTGTTTACGGTCAGCATTGCTTTATGTACCCGAGTTATTTTACAAGCCAGTCACTCAATAATACAGAAAAGATCAGATAATATACCTTCCCTTTTCAGTTCTGACAAAGCGTTTCTATACAAAATGTTAACCTGTTTTCTCGCTCTTCAGATAACAAAAGGAGTAGAGACTGAGTATTATCAACAGAACAAAGGAGCAAATTAGAGGACATTTTTTCCCCCCACAGAGGGGGTAATTTTCACCTTTACCGTCTGGGTGGTCATCTGGCAGAGCGGATCACTTTGGAATCAAGGGGGTGAAAATCGGCGGTTCTACAACGGGGGGACAACCAGCTCCCCCAGATTATCAGCCAAGTGATGAAGGTGAAAATTACTCCCAGAGAGTCACGAGGGCAAGAAATGCTTCAATGTTACGGAGACAGAAATTGCAACATTTAAAATGAAATTGGATTGGTATTTTAAAAGGAAAAACATAAAAGGATGCAGGGAAAGGACAGGAAAATGGGATTATGCTAAACTAGCTCGAGCTGAAGAGCTGGCACCAGCACAGGAGTGAATGGCCAAAAGACCTTCAGTGCTGTAATCTCTTTCATTCGATGAGATGCTGAGGGGTCTGATGTGTATTTCTAGTACTTGGTTTTTATTTCAGACAATATACCAAGTTTCCCATGTTTAAGTGCAATGTATAATAGACCCTAAAAAGATTAAAGATTAATGTTTTTTTAAAATATAAATTGCAGCTCGCAACATGCAGCTTTATTGAACACGGAGCAGAAAAGTTACACAACTATTTCTGGTCATTATTTTTAGTTCACGATGGTGCTGTAATGTTTGGTGTTTATAGCTGCAATTCCTCATCTCCCCAGGACCAGCAAGAGAGGTGCTGAGCAGAGGTCTGGCATCTATCTCACAGAGAAGAGGAAAAATATTCCTGGGCTATTCTTGTTCACCCATTAGTTAGTTAGTGATCAGTAAAGGTTGGTGACTAGGTAATACAGCAAGATAGGACATTGCTCTTTTACCTCTGGGGGCTGGGAAGGAATCTGACCACACGGAGAAGGAGATGAAGAGAGCCTGCAAGGATGGCTGGATTGAGAAATGCAAGTGTCAGACTAATGGAGTGAAGGTGTTCTTCTGAGGCTGAGGTGATGGCACACTGTAGAGAGCTTTACTTTGCAGCTGGTTGTGCTGCACCTCACCTCAGAGTGCTCAGTAGGGAGAATAAACACAAAAAGACAAAAGGCATATTTTCCATTCCCAATACTGCCCTGGATCAGCACAAAGCTTCACCAAAAATTTGGGAGGAAGGAGGAGGAGGAGAGGGAGAGAAACAAAGTGCGAGCACGAGCAATACCAACTTCCAATATATGTTAAAAAGTAAACCTCATGTATTCAAGATACAAGTGTAAAGGACAATAAAATATCAACATTTGGTTAAAGTGACTTGTAGCAAAAAACCTACCTTGTCAAAAGCAGGATAGAAGATCGGCGACTTACTATATTCCTGGAACTGAATATGCAAAGCTGTAGCATTCTCCGTGTACGGATTGGTCTGTGTTGTACCCATTGGGTTCAGCATTTCTTCCAGTTCATCTGAAACCCAGGATAACTTACTCGTAAATCACTCTCATTCTGGAAATGAGATTCTGAAGATTTAACGGTTATCTTTTTCCAAGTAGGTGGAATGAAATTCACATAGCAGCACACTTACCAGGAAAGGCTGACCAGCAGTGCAGAGAGGGATCTCCACTCTTCAGCTGTCCCCTGAAGTCAAATACCATAGTGTTCACCCATGCAATCGGATAGTGCTAATGGAAAGAAGGAGGATTTGCATTTATATCTTACTTTTCACAACCTCAGAACATGCTAAAATGTTTCATAGCCAATTAACTATTTTTAATGTATAGTTACTGTTGTTATATAGGTGGACACAGCAGCAATTTGTGGGGGGGGGGGGGCAACAATGGGGAGGAAGTTAATCTTCACTTATATCAAACCTTGGTCAGACTCCATCTGAGAGTACTGCGTTCAGTTTTGAGCACCACACCGCAGAAGGATATATTGGCCTTGGACAGGGTCCAGCGCAGATTCACCAGAATGATACCGGGGCATAGAGGGTTAAATTATGAGGATAGGTTGCATAAACTTGGCTGTAGTCCCTTGAGGTTACAGAGAAAGGGAAGAGTGTGGCCGTGAGCCAAAAGTCTATTCCATGCATTGACCAGACTCTGAAGAACTTCCTAACATCAATCCTGACGTTCCTCGGTTTGCTCATTCCGTCCTCTCACCTATTCCCTCGCCAGGTCTGAGGCAATGACATGTTGGGCAGAGGAGGGAATCAAACAAGAAAACCAGTGGCAAAAAAAAGAGACCCTATAGAACATGGATATGGGAATAAAAATACAGGGAATTAACTTTACAAGAAAGTGGCCATTCAGTTGGGGAGCAATCTTGCAAACAACTGTTGGCATGACATTGTTTATCCACTAGATGGAGTGCTGGCCAACTTGTGACTAAATGTCCTTGTTAGCAAGGAAAAAGTGTAAATTGGAGGAGCGAGCCAATCACAAATTAAATTCACAGGCTTGTACTACTTTCTGGGGCCATACAACACATGATTGAAGAGTTTAAGAGTTGTTTGTCCCAATACAAGGCCTTGCACAGTTGTAGTTTACACTATTACAAGCAATAGATTCCAAACTAATTTGTATCATCATTAAGAGTGCATTCACACAAGTATAGCACAAAGTGGTTTCAGCTTCGTACCAACGCTATCCTTGTGGAGTATGTAAGATATGAAGGACTGAGCTGATTTCAAAATGAAGTAGATTAAGACTCCCTCTTCTCAGAGTCCTCAGACCACTTTATTCTGGTGTCAACAAGAACAACTTGCATTTATATACAGGAAACTTTCGTTTATCCGGCATCGACGGGACCGGCGTGGTGCCGGTTTATCGAAAGTACCGGATAACAGAGAGTTATATCTACCGAGGCTATTTTTAACAAAGAGACTCCAAGCAGCACTGGAGAATCTACTCATGCGACTGCAATGTTTCGGACTTGCGACAGCGCCAGGAGGCCGAGTAGTGGCAATTTTGAAAAGTACCCCTACTGACTTAATCGGCGTTCGCGGACTCGGACTCGGACTCGGGATCGGCAACATTGCCGGTTATTTGAGAGGATTTTTCGGAGCACTCGGCGTTCGCGGAGACTCGACTGCGACTCGGCAACATTGCCGGTTATTTGAGAGGAGTTTTCGGAGGATGATTTTTGCCGGTTAAGCGAGAATTCCGGATATTTGGGTGCCGGATAAACGAAAGTTTCCTGTAGCACCTTTAATATAGTAAAACACCCCAAGGCACTTCACAGGAGCGTAATCAAACACAATTTGACACTGAGCCACATAAGGAGATATTAAGACAGGTGACCAAAAGTTTGGTTAAAGAGGCAGGTTTTAAGGAGTGTCTTAAAGGAGGAGAGTTGGAAAGGTTTAGGTGCAGGTCCTGGTTTCAGGCTACACTTGCAATTTAACTGCAGTGCGTTTACAAAGTGAAACCACTTACACAGACGCTACAATTACCATGCAAATGCAGCCTTAGTGAGGCTACTAAGATGTAAATCAGGTGAAAAAGTTGAGAAACTAACTACTTTTCCTGCTTTCCGAATGGTCTGGTATTTGGTCACGTTCTTTGTCGATTTCTGTTTCTTCACTTTATCCATCACTCCATACACTACAAAACAGAGTCGGGACATTCTTGGCAGGTCACAGATGTTAATTTCAAACTCCAGTGTCTCGTTCCAGATAAGATCATTTTTTCCAGAAATCTCGCTGCTTACAACAGGTTTACAGAGGAGCTCAGTTCCATGGAAAATCCCAGCCCTGACTTGAACCTACAGGAACAAAAAGAACATGAATAAGTGCTGGACTGTGGCAAAATGCAAGGGGCTGCTTCAGAATGGATGGAATGCAATTTCATGAAGGGATTTCACATAAACTCCTTTTACAAGCATGACCACCTAGGTTTTATCTACAGGCAGAGCACTGCAATAGCACAAACCTCACTTGGCAAGATTGTACAGCAGACAAACTTAACTGAAGACCATCCACATACTTGCCACATTTGGCAGAAATTTTCCAGGTTCTCATTCTCTTTTTCACTTTGAACAGGAGTTCCAGAGTTGGAATCAGCAATTAAAAAGGAAAAATTGGGCTTGAATCATTTCTGAATTAAAAACAATTGCAGGTGATACAAACTTACATCAAGTATTTTGTTACAACAAGTAACTAAATAGAGGACTAGTGACACTTCGCCAGTCTAGTTTCATATTCAATTAATTTGTGGGTTTTGACAGACTGGGGGTGAAATTCCTTCTGTTGATATCAGTATGATCACAGAACAAGGAATCCTAGTCTGTATTCACACTGACATTTTTGCCAAAAGTGACAGACAGGAGGAATTTTACCCGCTTTGATGTCCTTTGATGTGTCAGCTGTGGCTCAGTGGGTAGCACTCTCGCCTCGGTGTCAGAAGGTTGTGGGTTCAAGTCCCACTCCAGGGACTTGAGCACATAAAAAAGCTAGGCTGATGCTCCAGTGCAGTGCTGAGGGAGTGCTGCACGGTCGGATGTGCCGTCTTCCGGATGAGACATTAAACCGAGGCCCCGTCTGCTCTCTCAAGTGGACGTATAAGATCCCATGGCACTATTTCGAAGAAGAGCAGGGGAGTTATCCCCGGTGTCCTGGCCAATATTTATCCCTCAACCAAAATAACAAAAACAGATTATCCGGTCAGTATCACATCGCTGTTTGTGGGAGCTTGCTGTGCGCAAATTGGCTGCCACGTTTCCCACATTACAACAATGACTCCACTTCAAAAAGTACTTCATTGGCTGTAAAGCGCTTTGAGACTACAGAAAGCAGGAAACTATAGACCAGTTAGCCTAACATCTGTCGTTGGGAAAATGCCGGAGTCCTTCATTAAGGAAGCAGTAGCAGGGCATTTGGAAAATCATAATGCAGTCAAGCAGAGTCAGCATGGTTTTATGAAAGGGAAATCATGTTTAACAAACTTGCTGGAGTTCTTTGAGGATGTAACGAGCAGGGTGGACAAAGGTAAACCAGTGGATGAGGTGTATTTGGATTTCCAGAAGGCATTCGATGAGGTGCCACATAAAAGGTTACTGCATAAGATAAGAGCTCACGGAATTGGGAGTAATATATTAGCATGGATAGAGAATTGGCTAACTAACAGAAAGCAGAGAGTCGGGATAAATGGGTCATTTTCCAGTTGGCAAACGGTAACTAGTGGGGTGCCACAGGGATCGGTGCTGGGGCCTCAACTATTTACAATCTACATTAATGACTTGGATGAAGGGATCGAGTGTAATATAGCCAAGTTTGCTGATGATACAAAGATGGGTGGGAAAGCAAGTTGTGCAGAGGACTCAAAGAACCTGCAAAGGGATATAGACAGGCTAAGTGAGTAGGCAAACATTTGGCAGATGGAGTATAATGTGGGAAAGTGCGAGGTTATAAACTTTGGCAGGAAAAATAAAAAAGCAAATTATTATTTAAATGGAGAGAGATTACAAAATGCTACAGTTCAGAGGGACCTGGGGGTCCTTGTGCATGAAACACAAAAAGTTAGCATGCAGGTACAGCAAATAATCAAAAAGGCAAATGGAATGTTGGCCTTTATTTCAAAGGGATTGGAGTATAAAAGCAGGGAAGTCCTGCTACAACTGTACAGAGTATTGGTGAGACCACACCTTGAGTACTGCGTACAGTTTTGGTCTCCTTATTTAAGGAAGGATATACTTGCATTGGAGGCAGTTCAGAGACGATTCACTAGGTTAATTCCAGAGATGAGGGGATTGACTTAAGAGGAAAGGTTGAGCAGGCTGGGCCTATACTCATTGGAATTTAGAAGAATGAGAGGTGATCTTATTGAAACATATAAGATACTGAGGGGGCTCGACAGGGTAGATGCAGAGAGGATGTTTCCCCTCATGGGGAAATCTAGAACGCGGGGGCACAGTCTCAGAATAAAGGGTCGCCCTTTTAGAACTGAGATGAGGAGGAACTTCTTCTCTCAGAGGGTCATAAATCTGTGGAATTCTCTGCCCCAGAGAGCTGTGGAGGCTGGGTCATTAAATACATTTAAGGTGGAGATAGACACATTTTTGCAAGATAAGGGAGTGAAGGGTTATGGGGAGCAGGCTGGGAAGTGGCTTTGAGCCCAAGATCAGCCATGATCTTATTGAATGGCGGAGCAGGCTCGAGGGGCCAAGTGGCCTATTCCTGCTCCTATTTCTTATGTTCTTATGAGACGTCCGGTGGTCGTGAAAGGCGCTATATAAATGCAAGTCTTCCTTTCTTTCTTTTGCCCCACACTAAAGTAGGAATGATCCAACCCACAAACACTTCCATTGTACTGTCACTTGTCATTTCTTTCCAACCTAATAGGAAGAACATTGATACTGTTCCAAAAAGGAGTCCTTCTTGATTACGCTTCTTTCTCCATACTACAGTAGGCCAGATTAAGACTGCAAACTCACCCTCTAATCTAGAAGAACTCACAGTGCAACACTCAGTTGAGACTTGAGGGGGGATTTTAACTCCTCACCCATGGTAATGGGACAGGCACACAGTTAAAATAGCCCGGGAGTACTTAACGCCTTGTTGTTGCTGGATTCCCCATGCCACAATATTAACTGTGTACCTTTTTTTAGGCGGTCGCTCTTTGAACACATTCAAGTCAAGGCCCTATTATGTCATTAGGACCCCCATGTAACATTAACACAAAATAGCAAAAGTCCCACCCAGTGCGGAACCCGCTGAGTAAAAGGTAGCGTGATTGGTTTCAGAAGGCCAGTGGAAGCAGTATTTGAAGAGGCCCTCAGATTATACGGATTTGGTGTGTTATTGTGTTTTGTGGATTTCCAAGGGATATTTGAGTTTAGAGACTGCTCATCTCTCATTTTGTTTTGTGCCTTACTCACCCTGTATTAAACACTATGGGGGAGAAATTGAGTCGCGCCCCCTTTGGGGTGCTAACTTCGCCGGGGCGCTACTTTTAGAGCCCCGACAAAAGTAGCACCCCCGCGGCCGAAATTGAGTGGTAGCTACATGCCGTGGTATTGCAGGCCTTCCTCTCCTTCTTAAAGGGAAGGGGCCTTGCGCAGCGCGACCCGGGGCCCAGCTGGGCCACCAGGGATCGGAGTGCCGGCAAAAGAGCCCGGCACTTAAGAGAAGTACCGGGCTTATGGAGCGCAGCTGGCACTCCACGGGTGGGCGGGTCAGGAGGCCAGGGACGGCAGCGGAGGCAGGTTCTGGCAGGCGGCCAGCAACAGAAATGGCCGCCCGGCACCTCGCCTTTAAATAGCGCTGCCCTGGCTGCAGGTAGGCCCCCCTGACCCCATCGGACATAGCGTCTGGCGGTAAGTCAGGGGGCACTACCGAAGATCGCTGCTGGGGCGCTGCGCATGACGATGACGTCATCGCCGGCGGCGCTAACGGTTACCGCTGCCGCTAACCTCCCGCTGAATTTTGCGGGAGGCGTTGGCAGTGCCGCGCCCGGGCGCTAGTTGCTTTGCACCCCGTTAGCGCCCTCTTAGTGCGCTAACGGGAGGCAAAAAGCAACCAAATTTTTCCCCCTATAGTGTTCTAGATACAGAAGTTTAGATGCATGGATAGGTCTGGGGGCTCCCTACAATATATCCCAAAGAAAGTCTTCTGCATCATTGTAGTTTGTTGCATTTTACACAGCCTGGCAATCCAGAGTGGATTACATTTGGAGGAAACAGCAACAGCGATAGTCATCATCTGACGAGGAACGCTTGGGTGAAGGTGAGGAAGAAGGAGGGCCACTTGCAGCCAGAGATGTGTTCATAGCACAACACTTTGGGTGACCTACTCATTCCCCACCCCTGAAAAGTTACACTAAGCCCCTCTGTATTGTAATGAACCCAGTTAACTTTGATATGAATGACTTACTGGCAATGCAGACTCAGAAGCTTCTATAAAAATACACTACAGACAAATGTGCCAAATCTGAACAGATGATTAATGTAATGCCAAATATAATAATTGCCCTGAATTAATTTCCCACTCAAGTGTCAATCCAGACTGCATTCTTAAAAGCAGCTTTACTAACTTAGCTACTCCTACAAGGTGCTCCCTCTAGTGGCTTCAGCAAAGCTGGTGGAAGGTTGCTGCTGCTCATGTTGGGACCCTTAAGATGCTCATGACTGGCGACCTTTGGAAGCTCGATCCAGAGAAGGTTCGGCTGCAGATTGAGGCACATCGGCCGGTGCCGGGGAATTATGGCTCCGCTCCCTTTTTGGCACCATGGTGGGGACTGGTCAAGGGATGGGAAGGGAGCAGACGTGCTGACATTAGAGAGAGGACAACAGTAAAGGATAGCCAGAGGGCCTTAGAGAGAGACAGAAAGAGAGAAAGAGAGACAGACAGAAAGAGAGAAGGAATATGCAGATCAACTAGCCCAAGTTGTGCTACTGCATCTCTCCCTCAAGAGGAGGGCGAAGTGTCTGCTCACTAGAATCTGAATGCTACTGAAATTTGAATACAAGTAGAGGTTCAACTATCATGTTGCCTCCCAGAAACATTAAAAAGCATTCAAAGGTGACCCACTGAGAACTTCCTACCAGGCTGCGATTATATTTCTGATAGGACTATCACCTTAAGCTGTGCTCACACTCCTTGCCTAAATGTACTTTGAGTGACTTTGCATCAATTTACACTACACAGTCTGTGGCAATGCAAAAAAAAAGAAACAATTTTACATTAGCACTGAGTAATACAACTGGTCTGTGAGTGAGCACAGATACTATTATTAGATGACGGTACACGCAATTGTTTGAGGCACTACTTCCTAGAATACAATGAAGAGGAGATGGCTCACTGGTCATTTACAGTGAGTTCATTTTGAATATTGCAGAATATTGGAGTATAAGCTGGAATGTTATGTAGTTTTTTTTTAATTCTGTGAGGCTGCACTCCTGGCATATATTGGAATATCGGGGCCACAGTATTGTAGCCCTATCCCTGCTACCACATTGGCTGCTCCGGAACCTCACCAAATTACCCCCATAGTATAAAATTCATTATAATAAACAAAGAAGACCAATTAATCAAACACGATCACAAATAACTTAAACTGACACTTTTGTGCCAACGTAAAGTGGATCCAGGTACTCAAAGTGACTCTAAATGGCAGCAGAACTCAAGAGTCAGCTCAGCAATCTGGCTACTGAATGCACTAAAGCAGGAGATATCAAATTGCCTCCAGTAGAAGGTACTGTCAGTGTTTGGAGTTAACACTAGGTATAGTATAGCTTCAGTCCATCAAACCTACTGGTTACCTTAAAAGAGTGAAAAATTTGTTTATAATGTTAGGAGAAAGTGGATGCTCTCTCTCTCCAAAGCTTTAATATTGCAATATAACTCCAGAAAGCAGAGCTTTATGTATCTCCCCAAGCACCCAAGGGATCCACTTTCACTAAGCTCAGTGTGAAATGCGTGTGACAGTGCTAGAGCACTGTACTCTGCACATACCAACATAACTACACCCTTGTATCAATTTTGATTTAGAACACACATTTTTATCATTCAAATTTAAGAATATCGAAGCTACTTACCCGCAGTGCTTCATCTGCATTTACTTTGTTCCCTCGGACAAGAACAATCTTGAAAGGAATATTTATATCCCAAATATTACCTGTCATTTGCTGGAAAACAAGACATAAAAAACAAATAAATAAGGGAATTCTTTGCATTCAAATGGTAACTTTTAAATGTGGCACAAAAAAACCTCCATTAAGTTGCATCTGTCTGTTGTCAGCATTTTCAATTTAAGAATGCAGGTGTTGAACAGAACTTAATTACATGTCATCATTTCCAATAGTTACACTTAAGCCAAAGATGCCAAGAATGTATTTAAAATACCACAAACCATTGTGCACCATAGGTGTGGTGCATTTCTAAGCCATATAATTTCGGCTAATTATTTTACACCTATTTCAACTTTGGGCTATTATTTACATATGGCAAATAATCTATAAAGCTGCTTCTTGGAACCATACATAAAGCACAGCTGGCAAGGTGGTTTACATGACTCTGCTGTTAACAAGGAAGTCATGAATAACGCATGATATGTCAGGGAATTACTGCGTCATTTTTATCTAAATTCAGCTGGTAGTTTTGGAAAGAATGCAGAAGGAGAGTGATTGGTGAGATCGACATCAAGTTAAAAGATAATTAAAAAACAAACACATTCTATACAATGAACTATAGAAACAGACACCAAGGTTAGAGTTCAGCACTTAGCATTTAATTCTGTACACAATGGGGCAACTGCCTAACTTACTGTATTTATCACAGAACACAGCAAATCTATTTTCAGACATTTCCTTCCACCTATAAACCTATGTTTAATGATGTGAAATGTCTAATACAATAATGGTGCTTTGACTGACTGTCAGTGGAAACCATAGGTTCACAGTGAACTAAAACTTTAGAAAAAAAATATGTTTTTCATTTAACAACCACAACTCTTGACAAAAAAGCACTGCCATTTCACACCAGGCAAGAAAGGAAAGACTTGCATTTATATAGCGTTTTTCATGACCTCAGGTCGTCCCAAAGTGCTTTACAGCCAATGAAGTACTTTTGAAGGTCCCACAAACAGCAATGTGATAAATGACCAGATCATCTATTTTTAGGTGTTGGTTGAGGAATAAATATTGGCCAAAACACTGGGGAGAACTCCCCTGCTCTTCTTCAAAATAGTACCATGGGATCTTTTACATTCACCCGAGAGGGCAGACGGGGCTTCGGATTAACATCTGATCTGAAAGACGACACCTCTGATAGTACAGCACTCCCTCAGCACTGCACTGTCAGCCGATATTTTGTGCACAAGTCTTCTGACTCAGAGGCAAGACTGCTATCAACTGAGCCACAGAGGACACTGACACTAATGGAGAGGTAGTGATGCTTTTACCAGGTCTCTAGGCCACTGAGTGTTCTTGGTCCGGAACCCAACAAATTGAAACAGACAGTTTTATGATTAACATTGTCAAGAGGAGTTCAATAAAAAGCTAGCTACATTTTAGCACCCAAATTATAACCACACTTACTTTATCAATCTGTTCTCTCCTAACTTCCCCCTCCACAAGTCATTAATTCTTTGTTGGGTTACAGTTCCATTGGCTGCCCACCTGTCCTATCCTCACCAGACTTCATCAAGTGGGGCTTCTAACCGAGGTCACCGGATAGTGACCTGGAGTAAAATCCCGAGCTGATTTCCCCTCACCCCCCACCCCAAACCCAGGAGCACAGAAGCAAATCTTAGTATTACTGCCACTATTCTGGCAGAGGCCAGCTAACACAGCACAGGCCTGGGATAGACAGACCTAAAAGCTTACCGTTGTATGTTTGACTTACAGCACAAATTGAGATCACATCACTTTAAATGGTATACAGTAATCCCTCCCCAACCACGGGGGATACGTCCCTGAAAACCCCCGTGGTTAGTAAAACCGCGGTTGGCAAATACAGTATAAATGTTCAAATAACACAATAAAAAAGAATATAAAAGCAATAAAATCATGTTATTTACCTTAATCCTAAATTAAAAACCGCGTATACGCAAAATTCAGTGCCGCGGTTGGCAAAAGTTGTCGCAGAGAGGAAACCGTGTATACTTGAAATCCGTGTATGGCAAAACCGTGGTTGGGGCGGGATTCCTGTATATAAAAGTAAGATGTTCCTGCTGCTTCCTCAATTACTTACAGAAATGGTCCGTCTTTTGGGTGGCAAAGGAAGAGGAGCAGTGGACATTTTCCGATGCAAGGCAATACCGATGGCTGACATTTCGCGATCACACATCTCCTTAATGGTGTTGCAATCCACTAGAGTCAGTTGAGGGTTGATTCCTTTCAACACGCAATTCCTTATATACTGAAAAGTATAGAAATCAGGAGTAAACGGAATGCCTTGTTCTTATCTACAGGGAGACTTATAACACACAACAGCATCTTCCTTCCCACATTCAGAAGTACAGACTCAAAGTACAGGATGTGCAGACTCTGCAGTGATAAATATAAGTTGCAGGATTCAGGAGTGTAAATAAAATGCGCAATTTGCAAATGGAAATTTAGGACGGTTATTTACAGCGAAGCTCAGTGCATTATAACATCTATGGATTAACAATGAAATGAGTAGGCTAAAGCAATTGGAACAAGTAATAGGGAAGTGTACAATACTCCAAAACCTGGAAAATGATAGGATCTGTGGAACATATGGCACATGTTAAGTTAGGTGAGTGCTGTTGACTTCAGACATGCGGTATTCCTGCAGTTGTTGGCACACTAAAACAAAACAGAGGAACTCTGGACACCTGCAAACCTATATTTTTGAGGGTCTTGAGAGCTCCTGCTGGGTGTTCATTTAAATGCAAAACTGCAGAGCCACACTCTCTCCATTTTACTAGTAGTGGGATATGGGCCCCCTGTTTCCAGAGGGGCTTGATTGGAATAACTGCACTATTCACAATATGTAGATAGCAGTACACAAACAACTGATGGTCTCGGTTTGTGTGCAGCTCTCCTGGCAAGATAGAAATTCCCTCAGCAATGAAGTCATTGAACTGTAATTACTGGAACATGTGATCTTATAAAATTAGTTGTGAGGGGATTCCACTGAGGTTGAGATTACAGTCAACTGGTATCTGAAAAGCAGGAAGCATTTTAACATCTCTGATTCTGGCAAACTACGTGCAGTAGGGATAGGGCCACTGACTGCCTGCCAGAAGATATCAGGTGAAGAAACATACAGGTAGGTAATAGTAGCAAGTGTGCAGCAGAAATCTGACATTCATTTGCTCTAAAGCTATAACATGCACTCCCCCTCTATAATTAGGCTTGTGTGTAGTATAGTAGTCGGTGTAAAAATGCGCTGAGTGTGTGAATTATGCACAAAACCAGCGAGAGGAAAGTAGAGGGAGAAATTGTGGAGGTTGTTGCTCTAATTTGGGGATACCACAATATTATGTGTAACTAGTTCAGACTGTACGACAAGTTTAAATGTTTCTATATAGTACAAGTTAGGGTTACAATGCCAGGACAGCGGCCACAGGTTTTGTATGAATCTTGCTGGACGTGGGAGTTCCTGCAAAGTTTGAGTATCCAGGACAAAAACACTTGCAGGAATTATCTCCGGAATACGCGTTCACTCAAGCTCAAAGTCACTCAGCTTGAGGAGCAGCAGGAGAAGTTCTGGTCCATATGGCAGGTGCAAAGGCTGTCTGGAACACAGTCCAAGAGGTGGTCACCCTGCAGACCGAGAGATGGAAGGTAAGGATTGGGAAGAGGTGACTATCCACTGAGGTGGGAAGAGATGTAGGAAGGAAGTGAAGGGGTCGACTGAGGGCATTCCCTGGGCAAATAAAGTTTCAATACTGAGTACTTGATCAAAGGTTCGGAGAGGATAGCCACAAGCAATGTCATGGCACCATGGAAAAGTAGCTGCTAGGAAGGAAGAAACAGTTGAGTGTAGAAATGCAGTGCTGGAAGATTCAACATTGAGAGGAGTACACAGTAGGTTATGTGACTGCATCCGTAAGTACCGAATGGTGTATTGCCTCCCCAGTGTTAGGGTAAGAGACATAACAGACTGGGTGCAGAAAACAAGGAGGTATGTTGAACTAGTACAAGTCCTTAATCAGGCTGCAGGTGGCGGATTGTGTATGGTTAGTGCAACCCACTGGAAAGGGATAGAAAAGATGCAGCACAAATTCACTAGGATGTCATCAGGGACAAGGGGTTACAGATAGGAAGAAAGGCTCGAGAAGCTAGGGTTTTTTTGACTGGAGCCGAGAAGTTTAAAAAAGGTGACCTGACAAAAGCATGCAAGATTATGAAGTTATAAATCGGTAAATAATGATAGATTGTTTTCACTAGTTGATGAGGGGTACAAATTTATCATCAGAAATAATCAAAATGGGATGGTAGAATAAATCTCTTTACATACAGCAAGGTTAGAATGTGGAATTCTCCACTATTGTTCAGACAGAGTCCATAAACTCTTTTAAAAGGGAATTAGATAGCTGTTTGAAAAAGGCTATGGGTAGCAAGTGGGATTAGATGAGGTGACTCCTGTGGAGAAAAACATTAGTACAGTCTTGGGCCAAATGGTCTGTTTCTGCCCTGTAGCGTTCTATGATTTCTATGATACAGTAGGATACTACCTTACTAAAGTAAACTAAACTGGATTCAATTTGACATGGTCCTACTGTACCCTAAACTGCTAATTCTGAATTGGCATCGTCTAACATCAGACCCACCTCAGGAGTAGGCCTCACACTTGTGAGGATACAGTCCTGAACTAGGTTACAGCATCAGCTCTCAATAAATAAGACATCAGGGGGGAAAAATTGAGCCGCGCCCCCTTTGGGGTGCTAACTTTGCCAGGGCGCTACTTGTAGCGCCCTGAAAAAATTAGCACCCCTGCGGCCGAAATTGAGTGGTAGCGCCCCAAGAGGGAAGCGGGGTGCTACTGGAAGTGCCCCACCTCTCTCTTGGGGCGCTGCGAGGGAATATTGCGGCGCTACGTGCCACGGTATTGCAGGCCTTCCTCCCCTTCTTAAAGGGGAGGGGCCTTGTGCAGCGCGACCCGGGACCCAGCTGGGCCACTGAGATCGGAGTGCCGGCAAAAGAGCCCAGCACTCAAGAGAAGTGCCGGGCTCATGGAGCACAGCCGGCACTCCACAGGGGGTGGGCTCAGGAGGCCAGGGACGGCAGCGGAGGCAGGTGCTGGCAAGCAGCCAGCAACAAAAATGGCCACCCGGCACCTCGCCTTTAAATAGCGCTGCCCTGGCCACAGGTAGGCCCCCCTGACCCCATCGGACATAGCTTCCGGCGGTAAGTCAGGGGGCGCTACCGAAGATCGCGGCTGGTACGCGAGCGGGACGCTGCGCACGCGATGACGTCATTGCCGGCGGCGCAGCACCGCAAGGCGCTAACGGTTACCGCCGCGACTAACCTCCGGCTGAATTTCGCGGGAGGCGTTGGCAGCGCCGCGCTCGGCGCTGGGAGGCACAAAGCAACCGAATTTTTCCCCCCCAGAAGCCTAAAACATAATTCAGAGACTCCAGACTCTCACATCAATACCCTGTTTTAAAACATCAAGCATTCATATCTGTCAAAGAACTCGCATCCTAGGAGGGGGAGATGTCGTTCTATTTCTGGGGGAAGTTTTCAAGTACCTTAAACAAAAAAACAGCAAATGTTGGAAACATACAGAAGGTCAGTCAGCATCTGTGGTGAGGAGAGATTTTTTTCATGTTTGAAGTGTGCACCCATAACATTAACTTGCCTATTCTCCCCACAGATGCTGATTGACCTGCCCTGCTGTGTGTTTCCAACATTTGCTACTTTTGTTTCAGTTCTCCAGCATCTGCTAGAGATCTGTTGCTTTTTTAACTTTCAAATATCTTTGCTGAGCACGGAGAGGATTGACTCATGTCAATCTTGTACGCAAGTTAAATTTCAGATAGTTAGCAACCTTGTATGGAAAATGTTCATTCAACATTGGTGGCACAAGATTCTCAGAATTAATTCCCACTGTTTAAACAAAAATGTATAAAAAAGATTTAAAAAAAAATACTTATTTAGAATTGTGAATTCCCTCCCCCAATTTTGAAGGGGTTAACTTTTCGCTGGGATAAGGTGCCACGGCCACCAGTTACCCTCTCGTAACTTTCCCAAGTGGCCATTAGTCGTACGTGAGCACTGATGAGGCACGCCTACAGACTATTCAACCATCTATTCAATCATGCATAGCAATCAGAAGTGGCAAACTTGTCTGATTTTCCTCTCCATTACCCAGGGGCACTCAAACCAATGGTAGTGGCCCTAATTCTGCTATTGACCAACTCAGCAGGAATCTTTCTGGTCGGCATGGCTGAGTTAGTCACTGGTCAAACCTACCGAACTGATGAAGCCATTGTCTGGTTTTTGAGCAGAAGCACTGATGTTGAGACTCTCTTTAAAAGCATAGTACGGGCTATAGAGCACAAATTTGATAAATGGCTGGCAGATGTGGTCAGGGTACCAGCCAGCCATTAGTTTTTAATGCAACTGGTTGATCAACAAAACCACAAGGAAAATGAACAATTGAGATAGTGGTCAACGTTATTACTGGAATCAAAATAAATGATAACTACTATCTGGATAATTATTTTCATCACACTGGAAGAGAGACATGTTCAACAAGCATTCAACGAGATTACTTCATTCTTTAAGTAACTACCAAGCACTTTCTGGAGCCACTGACTATTTCATTAACTTTATTCTTCCTGCGAAGCAGAAATGAAAGCTGGATTTTTATCAAATTTGTTTACAAGCTTCCAGCGTAAGTGGCATTGATTTGGAAATGGCTAAGAGAAAGCTGTAATGAAGAAAGTATTTTTCTAATGAAGGAGACAAATTACTAAAACTGGTTGGCAAAGTGTTGTTTGCATAAATTATGTGCAAATTGAGCAACCAGAGGTAATGACAAGATGTTAAAAAAAGTCCCAGGACCTGAAAGTACAAAGACTGCAGTCTCCTTTACACAAATAAAGTTTGGCAAAGTTTCTTCATGGTTAATGCAACATATATGCATTATCCATAATAAATAGGAGCAGGAGTAGGCCATATGGCCCCTCGAGCCTGCTCCGCAAATTGATACACATATTTCACAAACATTAAGCTCCATTTTAGTTTAAATATTGAAGGTTTTAACTAAAGATTTTATTCTCTACTTCCTCCTCTTGTTCCTCTGTCCACCTCCGCAAAGTTACATTTACATGTTAAGTACAGAAGAGGAACACAAATAAATCACTTCTGATTTGACAAGATTCCCTGTTGAACTTGCTGCAAGTTCTGCCAACATACCCGGAATTGAATCAGCGGTTGCTCGCCGAACAGGTACTCCTGCTTTCCACTCACGCGTAGCACAAAGTCTCTGGGATTGAACTTCTCATTCTCCTTTCCATGGTTGGTCAGCTGTTTCCGAATGGCAAGCTCATTTAAGTTAATAGGATTCAAGTCGGGAGATATCTGGAAATTGAAGATGTCCTAGAAGGAGAGAGTGTCATTTTAAATGTTCTCTGTATTAAAAGATGGGTCTTGAAAACTTAAGACATGTAGCTTTTATTGGCCTCAAGCAGTGGTTTATACCCGAATATAAGAGGTGCTTGAAATACCAAAATGGCTGTAAACATCACTGTAGAATGATTACAAGATAGGAAGATCTCCTTCTGCCTACCTCATACCATTACTTTGATCCCTCTGTACTGGGGTTTCCTTTTATATTGGCATTTTATTTGCGCTAATCCCCCCCGCATAAAGACTCATTTTCAAAATGGTTTTGATCTCAGTTGGATTAGCGGTAGCGGCCTAAGAATTGACCTAGGCATTCGGATGGAGTCAGGCGTCCTGCTCCTGATTACTAGCCAGCGACCTTGCTGGGGTTAATAACGTGTGGACAGCGCAGGAGGAGAGCGTTGCTCTCAGCTGCGATGACCACCATGATCACATGGATAACAATCACTTGACCAAGGTACTGGAGGCTGAGCTGTACCTGTGGGGCCATAGCCCAGTACACAGTCAAGGTAAGGAGGAGGAGAAATGTTGAGGGAACACTGATGGAAAAAGTCTGCTCTACTTTCATTCTGTAATATATCTTGTTTACAGATAAAGAAACTGAGCAAAAGTAGGTCACTCTGTTGGAGCCAAGAATTTGCCTTGTGATTCAAACCTGCAGGTGTACAGTGATGATCAGTACACACTGAAGGAAGTGATTTGTAATCGCAGCCTCACTTTACGGTATCATTGTAGCTAATCCTAGGAATGGAAGATTATATCAAACAGTAACCCAGTTAATTACGCCACAAATACCAGTTACATTCATTTAAAGCAGCACCACCTTCCTAAAAAAGTTTACCACGGAAGATGGACACAATTACATTACTTTTTAACATCGGACTAAATCAAAATCTTTTGGATTATAATTATTATGAAAATGAACTTTGTTATGTCAACTCCTCTCCCTCCCACTGAAGATGGTGGCTTTAAATTCTGATGGAAAAATGTGCACGACGTCAGCAGAAACATGGAGTGCCATTTTGCCTGAGTAAACTTGTCAGAGTGAAAGAGAGACGGAAGGTCAGTGAGCAGAAAATTAAATTGGTATCCATTGATTTTTGAAATGTAGGAGAAAAAAAATACAAGTTCAAGCAATGTCAGTTTCGGCATTATTTAAAGAAGTAAAGTTAGGAAGAGAGCAATACATGGTCAGAGAAAAGGAGGTGAGGCAGGGACCAAGTATCTGAGGCAAAAATAATGGGAAGGGGGCAAAAAGAGAGGGAAATAACCAACAAAGGACTTAATTTGTGTGAAATTGTTTTTTCCTTGTGTAGATAGGAACCCGATTTTCCTTCATCAGAGCACAATAGTGTTCGTTTCTTTGCCCTACATGTTCCCAAGTCTGGAAGAATATAAGATTTATACTCCGTGAAAAAATGTTTTTCAGCAAATGAGAGCACTTGCCAGTTCTCCAGCAGACATGTTGATTCTGACTCACTCCCTGCCAAAGACAACAACTCTACTGAAGAACTTACGACTGGTGTCTGGAGTCAATGAAAAATACTTAGGAACAAACTAGATTGTAGGAAAGAAAAGATTTTTTTTTTAATCTATAAAAAGTGTCTTGTCAAAGGAGTAGGAATGGTTTACCATGGTATTAATGGTGTCCAAAGTACCAGATACAAGCAAAATATCATGCAGAAATATCGGGACAATGGCCATATCTAGGGCAGGGAGCAAGTGAAAGTCTTCCAGTGTCAGTATTCTATTTAGCACTACTAAAGCTTCATGAACTCAAATTGATCATTGTTGGTCAATTGACCCTGGTCAAAAGGAAGAAAGTTTAAAAATTACAATTCAACTCCCATGAACAGCTTAAATCAAATGATCTAAATGAAACTACCTTTCACAAATTTCAATCGAGCTTAGGCGAATGTCTTTGGACGCGTGTTACGATCACGTGGATCATGGCAGCATTCGACGCTACTTGAATTTCTCCACACCACCCCCCCCCCCCACCCCCAAGAGTCTTGTGGCACGTCTGTATTATACAAAATAGCCTTTTCATATAGAAGTGGTTCTGTTTCATCTTAGCTCCTGGTGCTGTGCTATTTACATTGTACAGCAGATTCCAGAGCACTGCTACGAACAAGAGACATCTGTGCTGCTATATTAATATACTCTGGAATCAAAATTAGAGGCACTATTTGGTGTTTATGTAAAAAAAGCAACAGTACACTCAACACAAAGCCCAAAGAAATATTCGAGTTCTGACGAAAGGTCATTGACCTGAAACGTTAACTCTGTTTCTCTCGCCACAGATGTTGCCTGACCTGCTGAGTATTTCCAACATTTTCTGTTTTTATACCAAAGAAATATTGTTCCCTTCCAGAATGTACTGCTAAGTGAGTTGCACCATTTTAGCGATGTTGCCACAAGGAAAACTTACAGCTCATTCAATGTTCAGCAAGTCTAGGAATTCATGACCTCACTGAAAATGAAGACAAACTTTTTTCCAGCTGTGTTTTTTACATCACTGTTTTATAAGCAGAGCTATGTGTCTATGGGCGTTAAATGCCTTCACTCATACCCTTTATGTAATTTAATGCAACATACCTGACAACATTCAAACCGAATGGCTACAAGGAAATTGTCTTTGTGTATCTTATCTTCAGTATTATTAAAGCCAGTAGATTCAATTTCAGGAGGGAAATTGTGCTGCAACCAGTCCATCCAGGAAAGACCCTGAAGTTTCAACATATTCTCCTCGTTGATTTTACGCATCTTGCTGCGGAATTCTTTCACCTCAGGGTCAGTCAGTGCATCAAACTCGTGGAGACCTAGATTCCAACAACAACTATTAAGCAATCTCGTCACCACAATCAGAACCTTTTTTTTTTGCTTAGTCTAATGTTCAAAGCCCCCTGTCCCAGATAATCAAAGTACTCTGCTCTCAGATTCAGGAATCCATACTATCAAGAGGCTAAATGGGCACTAGTCATGGGAGTGGAGCAGCAGCACAGTAAAGAAACTATTCCGCACCTTACATTTTCCTACAAAAATAAAAGGTCTTCATTACTATTTGTAGTCTGTGGGACCCAGAAACTTTTCAGGCCTTCTGCTGTCCCTTCCATGACATTATTCACACAGTGCATTGAGATCTTGCTGAACAATATGGGTCAGATCACATCACACATCACTGTTGGCATCCAGACAGTGCACATCAAGACAAAAAACAGTGCTCAGGCAGAATAAAGAATTACCCTACCTTTCCCAATAAGAACACCAATTTTTGAATCAAGTAGTTTTTCAGATCTATTGCAGTTCCTGGCTACAAGCTTTAGAACAGGAAGGAAAGGTCTGACATCACAGAGGCGGCGAGACTCATCCTCCAGTTCCTCGTGCACAGCTGACTGGTTTACACATTGAAACATATAGGAGTCCTGTTGGCCAAGGACACTGTACAGTGGGTATGTCTGTGCCTGTCTCCATAGGAGCTGCAATACAACAGAAGAGAGATTACCTAGATTGTGTGGCAAAATAGGAGGATCCAAATTTAAACTAGCTCAGTGAAAGGTACATCGCTGAAATTCTGGCTCTTTGGTTAAACAAAAAAAACTCAGACCCAAACCATTAAGAAAAAGAAAAAGAAAGACTTGCATTTATAGCGTCTTTCACGACATCAGGACATCCCAAAGCACTTTACAGCCAATGAAGTACTTTTTGAAGTGCAGTCACTGTTGTAATGTAGAAAACACGGCAGCCAATATGCGCACAGCAAGCTCCCACAAACAGCAATGTGATAATGACCAGATAATCTGGTTTTAGTGATGTTGATTGAGGGATAAATATTGGCCAGGACACCAGGGATAACTCCCCTGCTCTTCTTCGAAATAGTGCCATGGGCTCTTTTATGTCCACCTGAGGGAGCAGACGGGGCCTCGATTTAACATCTCATCCGAAAGACGGCACCTCCAACAGTGCAGCACTCTCCCAAGTACTGCACTGGCATGTCAGCCTAGATTTTTATGCTCAAGGCTCTAGATTGGGAGTTGAACCCACAACCTTCTGACTCAGAAGCAAAAGGGCTACCAACTGAGCCACAGTTGACTCTAGGGTAACTTGCGTCAGCCATGGCCCAGTGGTAGCACTCTCGCCTTTGTGTCAGAAGGTCGTGGGTTCAAGCCCCACTCCAGGGACTTGAGCACATTCACCAGCTTGACACTTCAGTGCAGCGCTGAGGAAGTGCTGCACTGTCAAGGTGCTGTCTTTCGGTTGAGACATTAAACGGAGGCCCCGCTGCCCTCTCAGGTAGACATAAAAGATCCCATGGCACTTTTCAAAGAACAGGGGAGTTCTCCAGGTTTCCTGACCAACATTATCCTTCAACCAACATTACTAAAAAACAGATTATCTGGTTGTTATCTCATTGCTGTTGTAGGACCCTGACTGTGCGCAAATTTCCATCGTTCTTGATTGGTACTCGGTGGCCCCAGCTAGAAATGTGCTTGTATGCGGATGTCAGGAGGGGTCAGAATTGGACTTGACTGTGATGTCCTCCATGTTTGAATAGTCTGTACAGGTAACACCGAGCCGAGAGAGGACAGCAGGCACCTGCCTATGGGTCCATACTCCAGCATGAAGCACCCCTTCAGGTGGGGAGGAAAATCAGAGGGGTAGGGAAATTTTTAAAAAGTAAATTCTATTTCATGAAGCATTACAGCATTACATGAATATGAATTATAAATGAGTTATTATTTTGATTTACATGGGAGGACAGTAGGAGTAAAGATTTTAATGGTCAACAACTAAATATACTTCTGAACTTGTGGGATTTGTACACGCTGGATTGAAAAGGAGCTTCAGCAGAACAGAAATTATATGCAATGTCATATTTTGTGTTCAGATCATTTATGCCAAGTTTTAGTTAAAATGGAGAACATCCAAAATTTACTTTATATACAGGAAACTCTTTATTAACCGGCACCCAAATATCCGGAAATCTCTCTTAACCGGCAAAATTCTTGAGTAGGTAACCGGGGTTTTCCTTCATCTCGCGTTTAAAATTAACTTTAAAAACCCCCCCGAGGCGTTTGCCTTGTATCGGAGCGTGTAGATTGGGAGGGGAATGTGCAGCCCGGGTAGGCAGCGGACACGACAGATGGTCAGCTGGCGGTCCCCGGGGAGACGGAGCTCCGAATGCAGGCGCATGTCAATGTGTACGGGGCTCTCGTACGTTGGGAGATATAACTCTCCGTTATCTGGACTTTTTGATTAACCGGCACCACGCCGGTCAATAAAGAGTTTCCTGTATATAAGTTGCAACCAAAAGTGACTTAAGCAGCAAGTACGGGTTCACTGTACAATTTACTGCTGCGAGCCCACCTTGTGAAGTTAGTGTCGAGGAAGCTGGAGAGAAGGTTCACAGCTTTATCATAGTCACTATCTCCAGCCATTTATGGCAGGTCATCTCTACTATTAAATTTGAATCTTCTACTTTTTAAAACTCAAATCAGATTGTAAACTGAAAAATACTAACAGAAATTGCTGGAAAGAGAGAGCAGCTCCGACCTTGGATTCTGATGAAAGATCTACATCCTAGATCGGTAAGCTGCCTTTTTTCTTACAGGTGCTGAAGGATCTGCTGTGTTTTTCCAGAATTTACTGGGGTTTTTAAAAAAATGTTCTCAGATTCAGATATCCATTTTTATATTGATTTTCAGTTTTTTAAAAAATCAAAGAATTCCTTTCCAATTGTAAACCGTCACATTTGCTGCAGAACCTCACGTACACACCTGATAAATATCGTGGGCCCTTCTCCAGTAAAGCCAAAACCACCACATCGAACTTTAATCACAAAGTCCGATGTATTAAGAGGTCTGGGTTTCATGGTAAATCTGAAGCAAAACCCACTACTAAACAGGACTTTCCAGGAACAATTATGGTGATCCTCATCGAATGGATTTGATTGTTACCACGATTAACATTCTCTTTGTTGAAAAAAGTCTAGAATATCTAATCTAAAAAGGTTTAAGAAGTTAAGCTTTGATATAGTTTACATCTGTACCATATCTGAACCTCTGATGGAATCTGCAATAATTTCCAGTCGTTTTAGTAACTTTCTTCTTTTCCAACTATCTGACACACATGGACACAGAAACAAAACTCAGAACACAACAACACTAGGATAGATATTAGAATTGGAAATCAGCAGCAGCGAGGTACAAAAATATATACCATATATTTATATACCATGCTCCTATTGGCTGATTGTCTGCCAAACAACAACAACTTGTATTAATATAGCGCCTTTAATGTAGTAAAACATCCCAAGGCGCTTCCTCGGAGTGTTATAACACAAAAAATTTGACACCGAGCCACATAAGGAGAAATTATGGCAGGTGACCAAAAGTTTGGTCAAAGAGGTAGGTTTTAAGGAGTGTCTTAAAGGAGGAAAGAGAGGCGGAGAGGTTTAGGCAGGGAATTCCACAGCTTAGGGCCTAGGAAACAGAAGCACGGCTGCCAATGGTTGAGCGATTATAATCAGGGATGCTCAAGAGGGCAGAATTAGGGCAGCTATCTCGGGGGGGGGGAGGGCTGAGGAGATTACAGAGATAGGGAGGGGCGAGGCCCTGGAGGGATTTGAAAACAAGGATGAAAATTTTGAAATTAGGCGTTGCTTAGCCGGGAGCCAATGTAGGTCAATGAGCACAGGGGTGATGGGTGAATGGGACTTGGTGCGAGTTAGGACACAGGCAGCCGAGTTGCGGATGACCTCAAGTTTACGTAGGGTAGAATGTGGGAGGCCAGCCAGGTGTGCGTTGGAGTAGTCAAGTCTAGAGGTAACAAAGGCATGCATGAAGGTTTGAGCAGCGGATGAGCTGAGGCAAGCGCGGAGATGGGCAATATTACGGAGGTGGAGATAGGCGGTCTTAGTTATGCCGCGGATATGTGGTCGGAAGCTCATTTCAAGGTCAAATATGACACCAAGGTTGCGAACAGTGTGGTTCAGCCTCAGACAGATGTTAGGAAGAGGGATGGAGTCAGTGCCTAGGGAACGGAGTTTGTGGCGGGGACCAAAAACAATGGCTTCAGTCTTTCCAATATTTAATTGGAGAAATTTTCTGTTCATCCAGAACTGGATGTCGGACAAGCAGTCTGACAATTTAGAGACCATGGAGGGGTCGAGAGAAGTGGTGGTGAGGTAGAGCTGGTCTCAAATTGGACAATCTATTAATACTACACATGCATGGACAACAAAAATACCATCACATTTTAGTATTTTAAATGCTGCTCAGTCAAAATTGCATGGGGAGGAGGAGGAGGATATGGAAGGAAAAAAACACAAGCAGGTCTAGAAAGCAAAGAGTTTAAAAAGCACAACACAAAATGACAAGTTTGCTTACCGATTTGATATGTTCGATAGTGGCCTCCCGAGGCACATCCAACTGGATGTACATTCCTGTGGGTAGTAAGAAGTCTGCAGTGATGCAGCTATCTGCTGGGATCTGGGAATCTACTGCCCAGATATCCAAGGGGTCAGTCATGGCGGGAGGCATCATGAAAAGTTAACGCTATGACAACCACATGGCCCTGTGAAGAAACAAAGCACCATCTCAACAAAATATCTTTTAGACAAAAATACAGCAGGTAATCAAAAGTTTAAACAACTCCATTCAATATTCAGCCACCTGAGAGAGAGAGAGAGAGAGAGAGAGGCAGGAGCAGGAAGAGAGAAACCATATTACTGGGGTGGAAGAGCAGCAATCTACCGTGAGTGGGTTAGATGGTAGCTGTTAACCTTTAGTTGGCACACATTATAAAAGGCAGTGCATCTTTTGATTCACTGCAAGCAACCCCATAGGGGATCTACCAGTAGTCTATAAAATGTTCCACTAGCTCAAGGGTAACATGCAAAGTGTACAAGTTGCCAACATTGCACCATAATTTGGAAGATGCAGTTTAAACTAAATATAGCAGCCACATATCGTACATTTTAATGAGCTCTTAAAAATAAAAGGCACATGGCTTCATGTTGGAAGTAATACAACGCGATTTGCGATAAATTTGGTTATGTCTGCTCCATATCATCATCATGGCATTTGGTTTCAAAAGGCACCTGAAAACTTTGGATTCAGTTTTGGGAGAGGGTGGTGAACTGGTTTGAAACATTAAGAAGTGCGTGGCAAACTTTGTTTTGGTTGGGGAAAGTAGAAGAGCCGTACATCATTTTATGTTCTGTTTCATTACACGAGGTAATGGAGGTCATGCAAGGATGCGTTATGACACTATTTACTGCAACATGTGCCTGCAAGCAAAGGTTTACCAAGTTCTACAAAAAGCAAAATACCGCAGCTGCTGAAAATATAAAATGTGAGAGACATTCAGCAGGTCAGACAGCATCTGTCGAGAAAACAAGATGTTTCAGGTGTGAACCGTTCCTCAGAACAGGTTGTTTCAGGAGGACAGTGGCAACTATATTCCAGAAACTCCATAGTTCTAAAACACTTTACCTTATTTATAATCAATTATTAGGAACAGTAGCATAGTAGTTATGTTGCTGGAGTAGTAATCCAAAGGCCTGGACTAATGATCCAGAGACGTGAGTTCAAATCCCACCATGGCAGCTGGGAAACTTAAATTCAGTTAATTAAATAAATCTGGAATAAAAAGCTAATATCAGTAATGGTGACCAGGAAACTATCGGGTTGTTGTAAAAACCGATCTGTGTTTTTAGGGAAGTCCTTAGGGCTTAAATGCCCTTTAGGGAAGGAAATCTGCAGTCCTTACCTGGTCTGGCCTATATGTGACTCTAGACCCACAGCAATGTGGTTGACTCTTAACTGGCCTAGCAAGCCACTCAGTTGTAACAAACCACTACGAGAAACAATATTAATAAAACCGGACGGACCACCCGACATTGACCTAGACACCGGCTTCGGACATGACAACGGCACACCCAACCTAGTCGACCCTGCAAAGTCCTCCTCACTAACATCTGGGGTCCTGTGCCAAAATTGGGAGAGCTGTCCCACAGACTAGTCAAGCAACAGCCTGACATAGTCATACTCACAGAATCATACCTTTCAGCCAATGTCCCAGACTCCTCCATCACAATCCCTGGGTATGTCCTGTCCCACAGGCAGGACCGACCCACCAGGGGTGGCGGCACAGTGGTATACAGTCGGGAGGGAGTGGCCCTGGGAGTCCTCAACATTGACTCCCGACTCCATGAAGTCTCATGGCTTCAGGTCCAGCATGGGCAAGGAAACCTCCTGCTGATTACCACCTACCGCCCTCCCTCAGCTGAAGAATCAGTACTCCTCCATGTTGAACACCACTTGAAGAAGCACTGAGTGTAGCAAGAATGTACTCTGGATGGGGAACTTCAATGTCCATCACCAAGAGTGGCTCGGTAGCACCACTACTGACCGAGCTGGCCGAGTCCTGAAGGACATAGCTGCCAGACTGGGCCTGCGGCAGGTGGTGAGAGAACCAACACGAGGGAAAAACCTACTTGACCTCGCTCTCACCAATCTACCTGTTGCAGATGCATCTGTCCATGACAGCATTGGCAGCAGTGACCACTGCACAGTCCTTGTGGAGACTAAGGGCTGGATTTTGCCGGCGTTCAGAGGGCGGGTCAAAGGGTAAAATCATTTTGCTTGATGGCGGGTTGCGATCCTGCCATCAATCCGCCTGCAAACAATTTTCCCAAGTGTCAGGTCCCTGATTTGCGCATGGACCCGACACCTAGTGGCGGGAAGAGGATTAAAGGCTATTAACAGGTAGTTGCTAGTAGTTGACAGGCTTTTTTTGAATTTTGCCGCTTCTGCCTCAGGTTTCCCGACATCCGGACACCATGCCAGGTAAGTGTGGCGTGTTGAGAGTCTGCTATAATGTTTCTGGATTGATGACAGCTGCAGAAGTGGTGTGAAGGATCCAATGTTGCACTGGTGAGTCTCAGAGGTAAGAAAATGTTGGGAAATGCATTTTTAATACATTTACACATTTCTTTAGGTTACAATGTTTTGAACTCCATGTCCAGTGCCATCTCATTGGGAGAACCTCTCTCACCAGTGACAGATCGCTTCTGTCACCTCACCTGCAGCTGCCATCTATTCCAGCCTATGGAAGGAGTCATTGGAGAGCCTGGGTGCAGTGATGGTCAGTATTTGCAGCACGTCAATGCTGTCAAACACTGAGAAATCAACTAACAAAAAAAAATTGTGCGTGGTCCCTTTAAGGAAACCGGCAGATGACGCGTCATCAGACCCGCTTCCTCTTAATTGGCCGGCAAGCCCGCTGGGTATGCTAAACAAAGTCAATCAATGTAAAATCACGTCTGTGGGCCAGATGCAGCTGGGGGCGGGACTGGAAGCCGGAACCCACCTGATCCGCACCCAACCCGCCTCCAGTGATAAAATCGCGGCCTAAGTCCCATCTTCACACTGAGGACACCCTCCATCGTTGTGTGGCACTACCACTGTGCTAAATGGGGTAGATTCAGAACAGATCTAGCAGCTCAAAACTGGGCATCCATGAGACGCTGTGGGCCATCAGCAAAAGCAGAATTTTATTCCAACACAATCTGTAACCTCATGGGCCGGCATATCACTCACGTGACCATTACCATCAAACCAGGGGACCAACCCTGGTTCAATAAGGAGTGCAGAAGAGCAGCACCAAGCGTACCTAAAAATGAGGTGCCAACCTGGGGAAGCTGCAACACAGGACTACATGCATGCTAAAAAGCCGAAGCAGCATGCAACAGACAGTGCTAAGCAATCCCACAATCAACAGATCAGATCAAAGCTCTGCAATCCTGCCACATCCAGTCGTGAATGGTGGTGGACAATTAAACAGCTAACGGGAGGAGGAGGCTCCACGAATATCCCATCCTCAATGATGTTGGAGTCCAGCAAACGAGTGCAAATGATAAGGCTGAAGCATTTGCAACCATCTTCAGCCAGAAGTGCCGAGTGGATGATCCATATCAGCCTCCTCCTGAGGTCCCCACCATCACAGAAGCCAGTCTTCAGCCAATTCGATTCACTCCACGTGATATCAAGAAACAGCTGAGCACACTGGATACAGCAAACGCTATGGGCCCCGACAACATCCCGGCTGTCGTGCTGAAGACTTCTGCTCCAGAACTAGCCGCGCCTCCAGCCAAGCTGTTCCGGTACAGCTACAACACTGGCAGCTACTCAACAATGTGGAAAACTGCCCAGGTATGTCCTGTCCACAAAAAAAGGACAAATCCAATCCAGCCAATTACCATTCCATAAGTCTACTCTCAATCATCAGCAAAGTGATGGAAGGTGTTGTCAACAGTGCTATCAAGCGGCACTTACTCACCAATAGCCTGCTCATCCATGCTCAGTTTGGGTTCATCCAGGACCACTCAGCTCCAGACAGCCTTGGTCCAAACAGGGACAAAAGAGCTGAATTCCAGAGGTGAGGTGAGAGTGACTGCTCTTGATATCAAGGCAGCATTTGACCGAGTGTAGCATCAAGGAGCCCTAGTAAAATTGAAGTCAATGGGAATCAGGGGGAAAACTCTCCACTGGCTGGAGTCATACCTAACACAAAGGAAGGTGGTTGTTGGTGGTCAATCATTTCAGCCCCAGGACATCGCTGCAGGAGTTCCTGGGCAGTGTTCTAGGCCCAACCATCTTCAGCTGCTTCATCAATGACCTTCACTCCATCATAAGGTCAGAACTGGGGATGTTCGCTGATGATTACAGTGTTCAGTTTCATTCGCAGCTCCTCAGATAATGAAGCAGTCCATGCCTGCATACAGCAAGACCTAAACAACATTCAGGCTTGGGCTGATAAGTGGCAAGTAACATTCGCGCCACACAAGTGCCAGGCAATGACTATCTCCAACAGGCGAGAGTCTAACCACCTTTCCTTGACATTCAACGGCATTACCATTGCCAAATCCCCAACCATCAACATCCTGGGGGTCACCATTGACAAGAAACTTAAATACTATGCCAACAAGAGCGGGTCAGAGGCTGGGTATTCTGCAGCGAGTGTCTCACCTCCTGCTTCCCTAAAGCCTTTCCACCATCTACAAGGCACAAGTCAGGAGTGTGATGGAATGCTCTCCACTTGCCTGGATGAGTGCAGCTCCAACAACACTCAAGAAGCTTGACACCATCCAGGACAGAGCAGCCCACTTGATTAGCGCCCCATCCACCACCTCAAACATTCACTCCCTCCACCACCGGCGTACCGTGGCTGCAGTGTGTACCATCTACAAGATGTACTGCAGCAACTCGTCAAGGCTTCTTAGGCAGCACCTCCCAAACCTGCGACCTCTACCACCTAGAAGGACAAGGGCAGCAGGCGCATGGGAACACCACCTTCAAGTTCCCCTCCAAGTTACAAACCATTCTGACTTGGAAATGTATCCCTGTTCCTTCATCGTGGCTGGGTCAAAATCCTGGAACTCCTTCCCTAACAGCACTCTGGGAGTACCTTCACCACACGGACTGCAGCGGTTCAAGGCGGATCAGCACCACCTTCTCAAGGGCAATTAGGGATGGGCAATAAATGCTGGCCTTGCCAGCGGTGCCCACATCCCAGGAACGAATAACAAAAAGTGGATATGGCAATATTAAAATAGTACCCGAGAGTTAGCGATATAATTGGGAGCACGGCTGTTCTGTTTATTTTTCTCACGGACCAGAGATGTGTGAACAAGACTGTGTGGTCAATCTTGGGAAAAGGAACTGACCTACCAGTGTTGATGGTAACAATAGTTTGTCTGTACACTGTCCAATTTAGTGCATATCGGCCTGCAGTGATCCAGTTGCTGCTCATCTTTTAGACAGGAAATTAAATACTTTGCACAGAGTGTTGCCGTCAGTAAAGAGAAATGTAATTTTGTATGGCATGCAAGAGAAGAAAAGAAACAGAAAAGGGCCAAAGCCCTGAAGGACATCAATATAGCTATTACAATAGACAACAAATGTTCATTTATTATAAACCAGTGTTTGCATCCTCTGAGGAAGTTGCATATTCAGTTCAGTACTTCACCAGACAGGATGTAAGAAGCCAAGTGTGCAAAGGCAAGTCTAGATGAGGGAGGCCATTACACCCAAATAGCTCATCCTTTCATAGAAAGAAGTTTATTCTAGGTAGCGATCACTGGCATTTTGCTTATAAACCAAATAAGCAAACACTCTCTTTATGATGTTCTGTTCAGTTTCCCACAAAAAGGTTATCTACTGTATGGTATACACACACACACACACACACTCTGAAACATTAACTCCATTTCTCTCTCCAGATACTTCCTGACCTGCAGTCGCAGTATTTTGCTTTTGTTCATAATCTAGATCCATTCTACTCGGTGTGTCAATGAATAATTAAAAAGTAAGAAAGGTCTCATCCATATTTTATCTACATTGCTCAACAGTCTTGTTTTAATTGAATGTCAGTGATGCTGAGAAAAGTGGATCTGTTGCATATGGTTCTAATGCAGGCAAAATCAGATCATTTGTCGGTTTTTAAAAATGACGGTGCTCCCATAAGTCCCAATCTGAATCCCCCCTTGCAAGACTTTGCAAGTTGAAAGATATGGGGGAAGAAATTGGGTATAGCCCCGTTCGGAGCGCTAACTTCGCCAGGGGCGCTACTTTTAGCGCCATGAAAAGGTTAGCGCCCCCGCGCCCGAAATTCAATGGTAGTGCCCCAAGGAGGTGGGGCACTACTGGAAGCGCTCCCCCTCCCTCTTGGGGCGCTCCCAGGGAATATCGCAGCGCTACGTATCGCAGCACCACGCACACCAACACGTCGCGCCGTGGTACTGCAGGCCTTCCTCCTGTTATTAAAGGGGAGGGGCCTAGCGCAGCACGCACTGGGGCCCTGCTGAACCACCAGGGAGCGAGGTGCCGGCAAAAGAGCCCGGCACTCAAGAGGAGTGCTGGGCTGCCCGATCGTGGGGGGACAGCAGAGGGGGCAGGTACTGGCAGGCGGCCAGCAAAAATAATGGCCGTCCAGCACCTCCCCTTTAAATATCGCCGCCCTAGTCGCATGTACCCGCCCCTGACCCTGTCGGACATAGCGTCTGGAGGTAAGTCGGGGGCAGGACCGAAGTTTGCGGCCGGGGCGCTGCGTACGGCGATGACGTCATCGCTGGAGGCCCAGCGCCGTGGGGCGCAACTGGCTACCGCCGCCACTAACCTCCCGCTGAATTTTGCGGGAGATGTTTGCAGCGCCGCGCCCAGGCACTAATTGCTTTACACCCCGTTAGTGTCCTCTTAGGACAGCAAAGCAACCGAATTTTGCCCCCATGAGTCCATATTGTCGACAAACATTAATGGACCATAGCAGCTAAACTCATTTGAGATATTTGTCCAAAGGCCATGATGTTTCACATGATGTCAAACCCTATTAAAAACACGTGAATATTTTTAAGGCTGTTGCCCAATGTCGTGCAGGGCATCAAGAGAACTGCTTCCTTTCTGAGTGATAGTGACATAGTCGACCAGTTAGTTCTGTTGATTTGACTTAGATGTGGGGACAGCTTCTTGTTCACTACGGTTATTTGTCTCCAAATTACACAAGTGATTCTTTAAACCTCGAGATCTGATGACTATCTCCCAACTGCTGTGTATGTGGAAATAAAGCAAGGAGAGGATGAGTCTGGCTCACCACAGTTTCCCACAGCTGAACTGTATGCTAATGTAGAGTCCAGCTGAGATAGGAAAATGGATAATGGGATTTTGTACTGGTGACACCTGCAACCACAGAACCTGACCCCAGTAGGGGTCACAGCCTCTCTCAGGGTAAACAATTGGAGGAGGGAAAAATAAACCTTGCTATCCATTGTCTTTTGCCTTCCTTTAAAATCACATTTCCAACCTTAACAACAATAACTTACAATAAATCTATATTTGTAAGTATTTTTCTCTTTGCTTCCTGGACTCTCCAAACAACACTAAGACTTTTGGATTCAAGTTGTTTGCTCACACATTGTGAGCAGTACTTAAATAATGCGGAGATGCCGGTGTTGGACTGGGGTGGACAAAAATGAGAAGTCGCATAACACCAGGTTATAGTCCAACAGTTTTATTTGAAATCACAAGCTTTCGGAGCTGTTGCTCCTTCGTCGGGTGAAGTAAAGAGATACAGAATCGCCAAAGCATATATAGATAGAGAACAATGCATGTGTACCTTACAATGGTAGACGACTAAATTTAATCATCCTGACTGTTTATCTGCCGAGAAGACGGACACCTCAGCACTTCACTCTACCACAAGCCCACGGACAACCTCACGATGCTCCACTTCTCCAGCTTCCACCCTAACCACGTTAAAGAAGCCATCCCCTATGGACAAGCCCTGCGAATACACAGGATCTGCTCAGACGAGGATGAACGCGATGGACACCTACGGACGCTGAAAAATGCCCTCGTAAGAACGGGATATGACGCTCGACTCATCGATCGACAGTTCCGACGGGCCACAGCGAAAAATCGCATAGACCTCCTCAGAAGGCAAACACGGGACACAACCAACAGGGTACCCTACGTCGTCCAGTACTTCCCCGGAGCGGAGAAACTACGCCATGTTCTTCGCAGCCTTCAACATGTCATCGATGACGACGAACACCTCGCTAAGGCCATCCCCACGCCTCCACTACTTGCCTTCAAACAGCCGCCTAACCTCAGAAGTACCATCGTTCGCAGCAAATTACCCAGCTTTCAGGATAACAGCGACCACGACACCACACAACCCTGCCACGGCAACCTCTGCAAGACATGCCAGATCATCAACACAGATACCATCATCACACGTGAGGACACTACCCACCAGGTATATGGTACATACTCATGTGACTCGACCAACGTCGTCTACCTCATACGTTGCAGGAAAGAATGCACCGCGGCATGGTACATCGGCGAGACCATGCAGACACTGAGACAACGTATGAACGGACACCGCGCAACAATCACCAGGCAGGAGTGTTCCCTCCCAGTCGGGGAACACTTCAGCAGTCAAGGACATTCAGCCTCGGATCTGCGGGTAAGCGTTCTCCAAGGCGGCCTTAGAAACACACGACAACGCAAAATCATCGAGCAGAAACTGATAGCCAAGTTCCGCACTCATGAGGACGGTCTCAACCGGGATCTTGGGTTTATGTCACGATACATGACGTGATCCAGACTCGAGTCGTCGTTGGCTTGTTCACAGATGCGATTCCCAGTAAAAAAGTAAAAATTTTAAAGTTTATCGTTTTACATACTGACTGCAGCTTTTGACACGTTAGACCCCCTGTAACTCCACCTCATTGTCTCAGTTGTATCTTGCTATGTCTTTGATGTGGGACCTTCCTGGCTGACCTGATTGCCTTTTGTCACACCTCGGCAGATAAACAGTCAGGATGATTAAATGTAGTCGTCTACCATTGTAAGGTACACATGCATTGTTCTCTATCTATATATGCTTTGGCGATTCTGTATCTCTTTACTTCACCCGACGAAGGAGCAACAGCTCCGAAAGCTTGTGATTTCAAATAAAACTGTTGGACTATAACCTGGTGTTGTGCGACTTCGTACTTAAATAAAGCAGAGAATAAATGGGAAGATTTGCTCCTCAAATAAGTACAAGTTTATATCTGCTGTAAAGCCTAATTTATAACGTACAAACTCAAAGATCAGCTCGGGTCAAAACCATCTAGGGTTTAATCAGAGGACTATGCAGTACCCATTTTGTCTCATCTTTCTATAATTATAAGGTTACTCACCTGAAGCTTTGCTACTCCCCTCCCTTCTTTTAAAATCCTCTTTAAAAAAATACTCTCTCTTCAACCATGCCTACCATCCCCCCTGAATCTGTTCCCTCTCTTACATGGTGTTGGCCTTGTAAAACACTCAGATGTTGTTCTATATGAGGGGTGCTATATAAATGCAAACAGTTGTCATTGAAGCAGACACTGATTTGCGTTTCAAACTAAAAAGCGATAGGAAATTTGTACCGCATATTTACACTTGCTCCTAAATTTGATCAAAAGTACATACAGAAATAGCTACACTACTTATACTTACCCAGTTCCTGTGAACCTAATGCAAATATGCAAAAATGAAAATGGTTATTGGAGCACATGGTACAAGAATGAATGAATGAAACCCAAGAATGTGGTTGTTTACTCTTTGTGCTTCTACTTGCACAATAAGCAAATGTCACACTCATACTCACCTTTACATCATGCTCAACACTGAGGTTAGTGCAAGTGTGTGCAGTTATGTAAAATGATGAGACATGATGAGTGAGTAAAATGATGAGCACTACATGACCAGTACAGGTTAGGAATTCCAGCTGCTGATGAAGCCTTCTCCTCCTCAACAACAACGTGCTTGTGGCTTTATCAGTTATTTTTACCCCAAAGTGAACCAGGTTGCCTGGCCTCGTCAAATCCTGCACCCGACAGTATTAACAGGGCTGTAAAACCTTGAGAGAAAATCAAATCAAATCAAATTGATGGTTTCTTTAATCTGTAATTTATATCTATGTTTCATTTTCCCTAGGATAATAGTTCCAGAATTCCACAAATGGAAAATTCAGGCCTGTATGCTACTAACAGCTTTTTGGAATCATACTATGTCACCAGCAATGCCATTACAGGGTGGTTGACATCACTGCTAAAGGGGGCAGTCAGTGTTCTATGAATGTGTGTTCAAAAGCATCCAAGGAATACTATTTCCTCGTCTCCAACTGCCAATGGATAGTTTAATAGTTGAAAAGAACTGTTGGGACAATCACCTCTTCGCAATCCACAGAAAATGAATGGTAGTACAAGTTCATAAAACATGCTTCACACCATTTGCAGTTATACCATTTACTGTATAGGAGACCCACCTCCTGCTCATTCGACCCTATTCCCACTAAACTGCTGACAAACCAACTTCCTTTTCTGGCCCCCATCTCCAACCTCCATTTACTCACCAAAGTACTTGATGCTATTGTCGCCTCCAAATCCATGCCCAACTTTCCCACAACTCTATGTTTGAACCTCTCCTATCAAGTTTCTACCCATGCCCAGCACTGAAACAGTCCTAATCAATGCTACAAATGACATCCTATGTGACTGTGGCGAACTACTCCATGTTCTTCTCACAATATTTGCAGCCTTTGACACAGTCGACCACACCATCCAATGCCTAGCCTCGCCTCCATTGTCCAACTAAGTGGGGTTGCTCTCACTTGGTTCCAATCTTACCTATCCAATCGTAGCCAGCGCATCTCCAGCAATGGTTTCTCTTCCTGCCCTGCACTGTTACCAAGATGTATCCTTTGCCCCTTCCTCTTCCTCATCCACATGCTGCCCCTTCTCGATGTCATCTGAAGACATGGAGTCAGGTTCCACATGAATTCTGGTGACAACCAGCTATACCTTTCCACCACCATGCTCAACCCCTCCATTGCCTCTGTGTTGCCAGCCTACTTGTTCGACATCCAATATTGGATTAGTCACAGTTTCCCCCAGATAAACATTGGGAAGACTGAAGCCATTGTCTTCAGCACCTACTGCGAACTCCGTATGCTCAACACCGATTCCATCCCTCTCCCTGGCCACTGTTTTAGATAGAACTACGGTTTGCAACCTCAGTGTCCTATTGGACCTAGAGCTGAGCTTCTGACCCCATAACCTCTCCATCATAAAGATCGTCTAGTTCCACCGACATCGCCCGCCTCAGCCCACCTACGCTGGAACCATCATCTACGCCTTTGTCACTTCCAGACTGGGCTATTCCAATGCTCTCCTGTCTGGCCTCCTATCCTTCACTCTCCATAAACTTCAGCTTATCCAAAGTCCCTGCCGCCCGTATCATATCCCGCACCAAGTTCTGCTCATCGATAACCCCTGTGCTCGCTGAACTACATTAACTCCCGATCCCCCAACGCCTCCACTTTAAAATTCTCATCCCAGTGTTTAAATTCCTTCATGGCCTAGGCCCTCCCTATCTCTGTATCCTCCTCGAGCCCTGTAACCAATGTTCCCCTTAAAGTGCGCGGCCGTGCAGTAATCTCAAAGGTCCCGCGCAGGCCGCTATCCAGCTTCTGCACTGTTAATACTGCGCATGCGTAGAAATTTGAAGGGGCTGGGCATTAAAAGCAACAGCCCGCGAAGCGCAGCTTATAGGGAACATTGCCTGTAACCCTCCAAAAATTCAGGGCTCCTTCAACTCTGGCCTCTTGTGCATCCCCCACTCCCTTCGTCCTACCATTGGCGGCCATGCCTTCAGCTGCCTAGGTCCTAAGCTCTGGAATTGAGTCCCTAAACCTCTCTGCCACTCCACCTCCCTCCCTCCCTGCTCCTTAAAACCCACCTCTTTGACCAAGCTTTTGGCCACCGCTTCTAATATCTCCTTTTTTGGCTTGCCTTCGGTTTCCGTTTGATGGGGCTTCTGTGAAGCACCTTAGGACATTTTCCTACGTGTCCAGATCGCCAATGCGAAAAGTGCATAACTGCTCTGTATGGACGTCCAAAACCTCAGTCCACTGCAGCCAGAAATAAGATGGCAGACCTAACAAAGTTCTGCCTTTGGCAGGGATGTATCTTTGCTGCAGGAACCACACAGGGAAATTATCTCCCAAGGTGGGTTTCAGTGCCTGGTCAGCAGTGTTGCTGGGCGGTTTAGTTTACACTGCAGGGTGATTTCCCGTAGCTCATTTGCAGCTGATTTTCCGTAGCTCATTTGCCTTCAGAGGCAACTCTAATGCAACGGGCTTCTTGAGGTAGTAAGTGGTCGATGTTGGACAGTGTGCCAGGTGCAGCACTGAGTAGCAGCAAGGTATGTAGCCACGGAGGGAGAAAACAATAAAACCATTAACAGTCAGCGCGCAGTCATTCTTCTTTCCTTTTAAAATCAGTCAGCTTTCTTAACACAGAAAACGTAAACGATTTTGAAATGTGAGCAATAGCCTTTAGGTAACAGCAAACTAGATTAGTGGTTGTAAGCTGGTTTGAATGAAGCATGCAAACCTTGTCAAACGAGAACCACTGGGGAGGTAAAAAAGTTACAGATGTCCCTGCAGAAACAAAATTGCTAACTTTTCAGATTTAGTAAAAGGATGCCTTACAGAGTATGGAGACAACTTCCTGTAGGTGAACTGCCATGCTTTGTTCTTCCTCTTTTTGCCAATTATATTACGTAACCATCGCCTCAAAACGACAGCCTGCAGATTCCATGCAGGATTATTGTAGAGAAAATAGCATTGGTCAGAAACACGGGACAGCTGTGAGCCTGACTCACAGGCCAAACTGTGCCAGGGTGCGAGAATGTGGTTAAATGACTAATCCTCCTCGCTACTGTCGGCTCTGTAAGCAAGCCAACAGGCCCATCTGGGCTTTCAAGATTAACATGACAGGAATTTCAATCAGCTTCCAAAAACAGATGAACTACTATTTGAGGGTGATAATGTCAGAGGTGTTTGTGTTCGCTCTTTCGATCTCTCCATTCAAAACATGGCCACATGCTAAACAAGGCAAAAAATAACATCCCACGTGACCTTCCATTCATCGGATAAGAACGCCTTTCATTGCAGAGTCAGCAACTGCACTTTTTCTAGAATACTTTCAGTACTGTCTGTTGAAGCACTCAGACATTTCTCCCTTCCTCTCCTGAAAATGCCAGCTTCTGCTAGGGTATGGTTCCATAATCGCCAGTCACCCTCCAGTAACTTAACCAAATAGTCATCCCTCTCGTCTTGGGGTGACATTCATTTAAAGCTTGAAAACAAGGCGATAAAGTCAATTTGTCCAGTGCTACTGTGCACACGTGTGAAAGAGGTCAAATTGGAAATGTGCAAATCAGGCCCAAACGGTGCATGCGCAAAGCAGCCCACTCATGCATGGGCACATGGGAACCAATCCCTTTTACTGAAGAGAAATGTTTCTCTTTAAAACATGTCCAGTCCAATTCTTGATGTAGGAATCTAGAAATTGAGTGGTTGGTATTCAATCATTTGGGCCAGGTTTGGTGTCCAAACGTTCCCTTACCAGACATCCACACATCCTTCCAGCCACTATCAGGAGCAGGAACCCTGGCTCATTTTTTTCCCCCTTTATCTAGCCCAAGGATGCATTGACCAATTATAGCATCCTACTGCCACCAGGAAATGAACTTGGGACCTTCTGCTCTGCATAGTTCAGTTACACATGCCCCTTACAGCCGAGCCCTATTGGGGGATCTTTTTCAGACATGCAAGTTCTCCTCTACATCAGTTTACAAACTGACCAAAATTATATATACCTATAATTGCAATGTTTTAATGGAGGTGTATACCTATTAAGGTTTTGTATGCAATATTCCTGACAACAATTTCCATATTATAGCTGGTACATTCCGGTTTCTTACTTTCTCCCTTCTCTCTCTCTCTACCTCAAACTGAGAAGTCGCACAACACCAGGTTATAGTCCAACAGATTTATTTAATTTTACAAGCTTTCGGAGCTGTCGCTCCTTCGTCAGGTAAGTTAGCAATGAGAGAATCTCCCAGAATTCACAATTTAAACCCAGACAAAATCTAATTCACATTATTCGCTACAACAAAGAGCACAGCCAAGACAATGAGATGTGTCCCAGGGGGTCCAACGTGTCAAACCACCTGCTGGCTGCATATCCTGTCAATTTGTGTTCTTGTGTTAGCCTTTTTAAAAAAAAAAACCAAAAAAAAAACCTGGAAAGACTGGCCATGATGTCAAGTCACGTTCTGTATCGTGACATGAACCCGATATCGCGATTGAGGCCATCCTCATGAGTGCGGAACTTGGCTATCAGTTTCTGCTCTATGATTTTGCGCTGTCGTGTATCTCGAAGGCCGCCTTGGAGAACGCTTACCCGCAGATCCGAGGCTGAATGCCCCTGGCTGCTGAAGTGTTCTGCGGGTAAGCGTTCTCCAAGGCGGCCTTCGAGATACACGACAGCGCAAAATCATAGAGCAGAAACTGATAGCCAAGTTCCGCACTCATGAGGATGGCCTCAATCGCGATATCGGGTTCATGTCACGATACAGAACGTGACTTGACATCATGGCCGGTCTTTCCAGGTGTTTTTTTTGGGTTTTTTTTTTGGTTTTTTTTTTAAAAAGGCTAACACAAGAACACAAATTGACAGGATATGCAGCCAGCAGGTGGTTTGACACGTTGGACCCCCTGGGACACATCTCATTGTCTTGGCTGTGCTCTTTGTTGTAGCGAATAATGTGAATAGATTTTGTCTGGGTTTAAATTGTGAATTCTGGGAGATTCTCTCATTGCTAACTTACCTGACGAAGGAGCGACAGCTCCGAAAGCTTGTAAAATTAAATAAATCTGTTGGACTATAACCTGGTGTTGTGCGACTTCTCATTTTTGTCCACCCCAGTCCAACGCCGGCATCTCCACATCATACCTCAAACTGATGATTCATGTCCTAAAACAATGTCAAAAAAACCAACTACTTTTGAGCTTATTGCTGATCAGCAACCGCAACAAAGAAACAAAAATGTTACTGATAGGAAACTTCCTGTGTTATTATTAAATTGTTTTATCTTTTAAAATTTACTCTGCAGCTTCCATAGTTTGCAGATTGCCAGAAAATTACAAACATGAAATCGTTCTCGTTACTCTCTGTGCATCTATAAGTGGTGTTTTTCAAATTCCGTTTTACATCAGTGAAAGCAAGTTAAGCAAGAAACACTCTGCTGAGTGCACTAAATTCACTTGGAGAACTGGTATTGATATATTAAGTGGATTAAGCCAATGGTTTCCCATTCCAGCACAAACTGAGTGATAACATCATGACTGAAACTACTACTTCACTTGAACTGCTGCCATATTCTGTCATTTTACTACAGGAGTGGCTTATTTATAGGCTGCTAGATATGGCTGAAGCAGAAAGAGGAAAGGGGGCAGGGAGAAAAGAATGCAGTTGTAGAGGACAGAATACATGGCAAAGGGGAACTGGAGGGGAGGGAATAGATGGCAATGAAGGAGGGGCAAAGTGGTTGGCAATGAAGGTGGAGGGAAATGATGGCTATGAAGGGGAGAAGAATGAGGGTAAAAGCTGGGAGCAGCACTTTTTTGTGGAGGGGGGGGGTTTGGAAGAGAGGAGAGGCTGGATGGGGGAGGAAGGAGAACGCGAGCATTAACTGAAGGTAACTGAGGAGAGAGAGTGCCAACGTCAATTGACTCCTTGAACTCTGGGGTGGAGGAAAGAGTACCAGCTTAAAAGAGGGAGTATGTCTTGGACGCCCCACCCCCCCAATAGTAATGCATCATCAATTTTGTACCTTCAATATTTTGATTTCCCCTTTTTTATACTTATGCTTTTGACTCCTCCGATACAAATGAAGGAATGTTGTGTATACCTAGCATTTATGATTAAAAAATAGCCCAACTTGTGGCTGTTCAAGTTCTGAATTTGTTAGTGGCTGTGTCAGCTTTAGCTGATTTTATAGGTTGGCATGTACGCCTATGGTAGTTGACAGAAACATCAGGATATTTAATTTCTTTGTGTGATGACTTGGACCTATGTAGTCACATCACCTGGTGACTTCCTCATAAAAGTAGCAATATACTTGCAAAACAGCCTTGTGAATGCAGGTGTGCGTGTGTGACACAGGTCATGAAAGTGGCCAAAAGCACCATGTGAATTTAACAAGCCATGGGTGCTGAAGAAAGTCCGGTGACAAACGGCTCAGTGGGTAAATGTACCACATGGCACAGTGCTACGCCATGCAGACTAACAAGAACCCAGTTTTGATTCCTCATTTTTGGCAAATTAGCTGATCTAAGTCAGGGCAGTGAGGCATCTAAAATGGCTAAAGTGCCCTCAAGGTAGAGGAGGGGGAGAGAAACAGCTCAAGTTTCTGCTCTGGGCCAGTAGTGATCCCTACAAGGGAAGACCCTGTTGACCCTTATAGTCAAGACTTGCACATGAGAAAGCCACTTGGACAGGGATCCTGAGGATTGCCACCAACTATGGATTGTATCTGGCATGAGTGAACACCTTCAGGAGCAGGGAGGAGAAAACTGGCATAAAGGATGGTTTAGATGAGACCACAGCAACTGTAGTACTACACAGTACACATAAGGATCAATATATAATTAAGATTTATTCTACTGATAAGGAACCTCTATACTTCAAGTGATGAAACTGCAAATCATCGCATCTTTCATTCAGTGAACTCCATGAGCACTATTTAAGCCTGGCTTAATGGGGGGTGCTTTAGTGTCATTCCGGATGAACTATGATGGCTTTCCTCCTCTATAATAATCTTAATTGGAGTTATAGGAGGAATTTTAACTTGCCGATGCGCTGCGAGCGGGGTGGGGCGTCTGGTAGCACGCAGGAAACCCGGAAGTCAGTGCAGCACGTCTATCAGTGGCTTTTTAACCCAACCACTGCATTAGCATACTACTTCCGGGTTTTCTAACAAATTAGGTTGAGCGGGCGTGATGACAACCCGCAAGAATCGATTTCAACTCCAGTATTTAAAGGGAAACTGCAAAGATGACATTTGATGGATTCTGCAGTTGGGAGCACAACACAAGGAATTGACAGAATGGAATTCACACGTTCAAAGTCTGCGCCTTGTTTTAGTGACGCCTCCCTGGATGTGCTGCTGGGGGCTGTAAGGGCCCGCAGGGAGATACTGTTCCCTACCGACGGGAGAAGAAGCCTGCAGGTGAAACCAAGAAGGCGTGGCTGGAGGTTGCCCATGAGGTCAGCAGCAGGAGTGTGATGCCACACTCCTGGATTCAATGCCAAAAGTGCTTTAATGACCTAAGCAGGGCAGGAAAGGTGAGTACAGTGGCAATTCAACTACAGCTTGATGTGTGTATCACACCAATTCCCTCACTCTGCCTTCTCAAGCCTACTCCAGCACATCACTCCTCACACTAACTTACTTTGCAGTTGCGCCCATCCCTCTCTGTCTATGCACTTCCTTACATCCCCATCTATCCATCCACCACTGACACTCACCCTCATCTTAATGCAATATCATGCCTCTCCCTCAGTCAACCTCAACAAATGCTTTCCATCCATCTGTTCAACATATGCCATTACTCTCACTCATAGGTCTCTTCTTTCCCTCCTTGCAGGAGAAGAGAGCACAGAATACGAGGGAGAGGCAGAGAACCGGAGGTGGCCCTCCAGCCATCTCGCAAATAATAGCTGCAAAGGGGGTGGCGCTGGACATCAGTGGAGTCTTGACATGCTTGGCCATCAGAAATGGGGGCCTCCCAGCTACCTGGTGACAGAATTAAATATCACACAGCCACATGGCATACAACACTCACTCATATTGACCTGATGTCAGCAGCGAGTGAATTATAATCATGTGTATAATGATCACTCAAAACATTCTTACCGTGACAGTTCTAATTCATGTCTCTAATCTTCCACAGGGCCTTCAAGCATCCCGCAAGAGGTGGTGCAGCAGATCAAGGACGACTCCTCAGAGGAGGTCACTCACTCTGAAGGTGCACCATCACAGGACTCATGCACCAGCTCAGATACCAGCTTCAGTGGAACCGGTAAGGAAGATAGTTGGATTTTCACCTGGTGACTCACACATCACAAGTGAGCAAGAGCAGATGGTGGAGACAGGGACAGCAGTGGAGAGTCCGCGTCGGAGGCCGCGGGATGCTCCAAGTTCTGCTCAGCTGGACGCAGATGCTGAACCTCGGGGGCCGTTGACAAAGAGGATACTTCTGGACCAGCAGCAAAGAATGTGCGATCTACTGGCAGGATTTCCAGCCGCACTGTGCACGCTTGCAGAGAGATGAAAGGAATCCACCTCAAGCATGAGTGGCAAGATGTCGCAGGCCTCAGTGATGATGTCTTCGTCCATGGACAGAGTGGCCACCTGCATAGCGTATCAAACGTGGCAATCAAACGAGTGCATGTAGGCCCTCCCCAATGGCTTGCACACGATGAATGCCACCTTAAATAGGATTTATGAAACCTTGCCTTGGCCGTTCATCGCCTCCCTGATCTGCAGCAAAGTGCTCTCCAGCTCATTGCTAATGGAAGTGAGGGTGGGCCATGAGAGGGATGATGGTGAAAGGAGACATGGAAGTGGGGACTTGGCTCAAAGTGCTTCCACTTCTCACCCGTTGACCCTTCCCCCCCCCAGTCTGTACCCCACATGCTGCCTCGTGTCCGATGGCCGAGTCTGTTTCTGCACAGGTGCAGGTGGAGCAGTCTTTGACGGGGCCCTCACAGGCTCCAAAACCCAGAGAACGTCGGCCAAGAGCATCTCAGCAGTCAGAGCAGGGATCTGAGCAGCCTGCCTCAACCTCTGCTGAAGCCGCAGGGGTCGCACCACGTGGAAGTGCTAGGAAGAGGACGAGTAAAGATTTGTAGTTGCACAATGGTATGCACATGGGTGTGTTACACAATGTTAGATTGTTAAGTTTCTGTTTTATTTTTGAGTCAAATAACTTTTTTTTTCTACCATTTTCCCGTGTTGCCCATTTTTGACTGTTTGCAGGACTGCTTTGTGTTGGAGGAAGCAGGGAGGAAGTGGATTTTGCATGTGGCTGCCAGATGAGTGGACTGGTGGAACATAACTGAACCTCGCAACAATGAGGGCATCCCGGGCAGCAATGTGCGCCGCTGCTGGTGCATTGGCCACATCACGTTCCTCCTCCTCGGAATTGTCTGAAGAGGCTCTGTGCTCTGTACCTTGTTCCTCCTGAAGGTCCAAACCTCGCTGCTGTGCAATGCTGTGCAGAGTGCAGCACACCACGACCATTCTAGAGACCCTGGCTGATGCATATTGAAGGGCGCCTCCAGATCTTTGGAGGCACTTGAAGCGCATCTTCAGCATGCTGATTACTTGCTCAATGACACACCTGGTTGTCATACAGCTTTCACTTTATGCTCCTGGGCCTCATTGGTTGGGTTCCTCATGGGTGACATCAGCCACATTTTAAGTGGGTATCCCTTGTCACCAAGTAGTCTGGGAATCTTGTGCACACCTGCATAAACATCTTTCTGTGGTTGCGCACCGGCTGCACATTGATGGAGTGGAAGCCCTTGCGGTTGATGAATACTCCTGGGTGACCTGGGGGTGCCTTAATTGCCACATGCGGCAGTCGACGATGCCCTGCACCTGTGGGAAGCCAGCCAGAGTCGCAAACCCGAGCGGCCACTCATTCTGACTGGCATCATCGGTGGCAAAGTTGATATAATTGCCAGCCCTAGCAAACATGCCATCAGTCACCTGTCTTATGCATTTGTGGGCCGTCGACTGTGAGTTCCTGTAAATGTCGCCGGCAAAGCCCTGAAGGGAGCCAGAGGCAAAGAGGTTAAGGGTGGTGGTGACTTGACAGCCATTGGTAAAGCATGGCCATTGACATAAGAAAACTACTAGGCACTTGGTCTAAGCGTTAAACAAAGCTTTAATCAACTGTTTTACAACATGGAGGTCTAGTTGTATCCTTCATTAGTTCCGGTTAAGAATGTCCTGCGCAAGCTGGGCCCGTGCCCGAGTATTTATACTCTCCCTGGACAGCGCCACCCACAGGCCACTCAGTATTATTTCATAAGTCATGAATGACAGATTCATGTCAGCCACCAAGTCCACTTGGAAGCAGGTCTTCTTCCAGCAGGCTGCAAATGTCTGCCACCACCTGACGCGAGTCCCTGAGCCTCCTGAGACACTGGTATTGCAACATGTCGAGGAAGCTCATTTTCTGCCTGTACACCCTGTGTTGTGGGTATGGCCTCCTGTGAGCTGCAGCTCTCTGCTTATCCCTTCTCTCCTGTGGAGCGGCAGGTCTGTGAGGAGCAGGCTGTTGTTGCACCTGCTGGCAATCTTGGTCCTCATCTGAGGTCCAAAGTAAAACAATATAAATGGCACCCATGCTGATCTTCACCTGAGGAAGGAGCAATCGATAGCTCCGAAAGCTTGTGATTTCAAATAAAACTGTTGGACTATAACCTGGTGTTGTGCGACCTCTCGATCTGATAGATCACAGCTCCAAAGTGGAGATCAGACGTACAAACCTCCAAAGTTGTGAAAGTAAACTCTCAGCACAAGTACTGTGAACAAAGCCTTTCACACAATCAGGCAAGAAAGCAGCTGTGAGGTTTCAGTACTTATTGGAATATTTGCCTTGTCATGTCTTCAGCCCCCTCAGTTGGCGCTGTGTTCTCACCTTGCTTTCACAGGCGAGTACCAGGAAGCCCGGGAAACCCATACACCCACAGGTAAATCCCAAATCCCATGTTAATATCGCTGTTAATGAGCGATTAACATGTTGAAATTGACCGCCCGCCTCTCCCAAGGTGGTTGCTTGCACGTAGCCTAACTTGCTGCAGTTAAATACAGAAGTCAGCGGGTTGGAGCTGATTTCCCGAGGCTGTCAATTTTTGCGCTTTTAACCCCCAACCCGCTCCCAAACCCACACGCTCCTGCAAGTTAAAATTCACCCCATACTTTAACCTGTCAGGGCCAAGCAGCCTTGAGGAGAGTCTCACGCTGCTGATTCTGCAGTTACAGTGGGACCTGAATGTGGACTTACACTGGTCACTTCTTCCATCACTATGGCACAGAAGCCTCATCCCAGTGATGCAAAAGTCATAGTATAACTGCACCTCCAGTATTAGGGAGTGTGCCTTTTCGTAAAGAGCCCTGCATCTTTAAAACAAGATGCGGAGATGCCGGTGTTGGACTGGGGTGGACAAAAATGAGAAGTCGCACAACACCAGGTTATAGTCCAACAGTTTTATTTGAAATCACAAGCTTTCGGAGCTGCTACCCCTTCGTCAGGAGAAGTGAAGGAATACGAACTCTTTAAAACAAATCCACTATTGACATTTTAGAAATTGTAAAGGTCTCACACGTTTATATCATAAAATTGTGAAAATCTCAATCACATGTAAAAATATACACAGAATGAGGAACAGAAGTTACTTCCTTCCTCCACCCTCCCCCACCACTGCAAAAGGAAGAACCAAACAGGGAAAATGCTTCTCAGAATTTACAGGCACTGAAAACTATTGTACAACCCAAACTACAGACAAAAGGTACACCTGTACTGAATATAACAGTGCTGGACATGTTAAATGTTAGTAAGAGTACCTGCTGGGAAGGTGGCAGAGGCCCAAAGCTGTAATCCAGTTCAGCGTGCAAATCCAGACGGGACACTGAATAAAGCTTCCCTCTTTACAATGTTGGACAACTGCATGGCTGCATTTTTAAAGCCACAGTAATAGCACCAATTACTTCTAACTGACAGAGAAAAACCTCTTTGTCATCCCCCTACTCCCCCGCCCCCCCCACACATCACCCTCAATTTGCAGTGGCTCTGAAGTTGATGACATACATTTCCAAACAGCACCTTTTTATAGATGTAAAAGGCAGCCAACATCTCCATTGCTAAACTGCTTTACTTTAACATTAAAGAACTCCGTTTTAAAGCATATTTAGTTATCACAACCGTACCCACAGCAACACAATGCTGCTGAATGTGGGGCCGCCAGCGTTCAGTGCCATGATGTGGGATGAACACGTGTGCAATTCTTCACTCACTTGGCTCCTTATCTGAGCTGCACTGAGTGGGGAAGCACCAGAGACCGGGACATTTCCTAGTAACGGAGCTGGAAAAAGTCTGAATGAGGAGGTCACCCCGGTTAATGTTTAATGCGTTGCGTTTTATTCAGCACTAGTGCCTCTCCCATCAGCTAGTCACAGGAGACGTACTTTCAACTGTGGCACCAAGGACTGTACCCATGCTCTCAGACTCCAGCGGCATCTGAAGGTAAGGTGCACTTTACTGAAAAAAGTAACAGTCACGAAAAATACAACTGTGTCACTTTCATTTGTATATATAAAGCATTTGAGTTTAGTTTTTGTAGTGAAACAGCACCAGTTTAGAGCAATAACATCTGCAGACACAAAACATATATATACACAGGCAATTAACACAGGTTGGGGTCAAACCAGTTATGTCTGGCAATGCAATTGATCACTTTAAAGCCATCATTGTAAGGAAGCCAAGTGATCCTGGATGATACTGGTTTAGTTTTGTATCGCTCATGATTCACCTGCAAATGTGCACTTAATTTTTTTAAACTACTGCACAGAACAGTGTTTCTGCAACAAAGATTTAGGTGGTGGCATGACTCAAAATATATTCTATTATCCCAGACTTCTCAAACTGCTTTTGTTAAACCAGACCACAAGCACAAACCAGTATGGAAAAAAATTGATTAGGAGATTCTCTGCAACCCGTTAGTCCAAAAACCAGGCGCGAACCGTCAAAAAGCAGAAGCATTGCAGGACCCAGGATAATCTTTTCAAGCTGAGTCCCCGCAGCCGAATCCACCGAGGAGGAAAGGAGTTTGACTAAGACTCCTCAGCATAGCTCTCCTGATGGCCCTGGTCCCAACTACTATGCAACAAACCTTGTGCACATTTGGCGGGGTCAGGATTGAGCGTGGCTGTGATGCGTACTGCGACTGAATAGTCTGCTGCCTCTCTCAGGCAAGGCTCAGGCATGAATAATGGCCACTTGGGCGAGTTACAAAAGGGCGCATGGCAGGTTTAGATCTGTAGTCCCGAAAAGGAGTCAATGTCTTCAGGAGAGGAGGGAAGAGAAGAAAATTGGAAAGAAGAAAATTGGGGCGAAAAAATTTCTATCCGCCCATTTACACGGACAGGCACCTGTAGACGGGTCTGGTTTACTCAAGATCAGATCAGAACACAAAACCTTGCCAAATTCTTGTGGCAAACAGGAGATTAAATTCTGGCCAATTTCTGGGTGAATCTGACCTCTGTTTATCACCAGGAACACAACTTTACAGGTTTTGGCTTCTTACAGAAGTGTACACTTTTTAATATTTTATAACAGGTTCAGGTACATTTAAAGAAGCTCTGCAAGATACTGAAGTAGAAAAGTTGCTGAATTTAAAGAGGCTGCTTTTTATTGCTTTGCTACTTATGTTTTAGGTTATCCATTGCACCAAAGGCCCAATCTTTGTCATTTGGAAACGCTACTCTAGAGTTCTCCTGGGAATTCAGTGAGCAGGAGTGAACAGATATGATGAAATACACCAGCAATACACCAACCTAGCTTTAGTTTTCCAGTTATTTTAGGGAATAAAGAAGTAGCATTCACGTTTCTGGCTATTTATTTAGGTATTTTCTTGGGTTCGGTGTCAATAGTCACTCCCCACTAGCTTGCTCGCTAAACAAAGGTGACTATTATAATCTAACCCGCTTGGCGGGAACCTGATGGGATAGGACTGACTGCCCATTTTCTACTCATTTCAATAGAAAGTAAGCTCAGGCAGGCTGTAAAACAGGCGGCCAATCCAATCCCAGCAGTTTCCCACTGAGTGGGTTAGGTTAAAATTACCCCCAATCGCTTTAAGCAGCAGATTCCTGGCCATAGCCACAACCAAGTTGATTTTCTCTTTGCTAAGCTGGCACTGACTTTAAAAAAAAAAGACAACATTGCAGCTGTCGGCTGTGAGATTCACTCACTCACCCAAACTAGCCATGCACTGTCAATATAGTCCTCTAACAAGAAGTAACTGACCCCCAAACTGTCTGTCACAGAGGGCTCCAACCAATCAATAGCCCTATCCATTTCTCAGAAGGCTCAGTCACCACTACCCCAAGCTGGGACCTATCCTTGTGAACAGCTCCATAACTATCCTGTCACAAATGCAGCAGGCGACTGTATCTTGCATAACTATATTGGAACAAATCGCCTTACTTCAATATTACATAGGATATACGGCACAAAAACAGGCCATTCGGCCCAACCAGTCCATGCCGGCGTTTATGCTCCACTCGAGCCTCCTCCCGTCTTTCCTTATCTCATTCTATCAGCATAACCCTCTATTTCCTTTTCCCTCATATGCTTGTCCAACATCCCCTTAAATGCATCCATACTATTCGCTTCAACCACTCCCTGTGGTAGTGAGTTCCACATTCTCACCACTCTTTGGGCAAAGAAGTTTCTTCTGAATTCCCTATTTGATTTCTTGGTGACTCTCTTATATTGATGGCCTCTAGTTATGCTCTTCCCCACAAGTGGAAACATTCTCTCTGTATCCATTCTATCAAAACCGGTCATATTTTTAAAGACCTCTATTACGTCACCCCTCAGCCTTCCTTTTTCAAGAGAAAAGAGACCCAGCCTGTTCATCCTTTCCTGATATGTATACCCTCGCATTTCTGGTATCATCCTTGTAAATCTTCTTTGTACCCTCTCCAGTGTCTCTCTATCCTTTTTATAATATGGCGACCAGAACTGTACGCAGTGTGGTCTAACCAAGGTTCGATACAGGTTTAGCATAACTTCCCGACTTTTCAATTCTACACCTCTAGAAATGAACCCTAGTGCTTGGTTTGCTTTTTTTTTTATGGCCTTGCTAACCTCTGGCGCAACTTTTAGTGATTTGTGTATTTTTACACCGAGGTCCCGTTGTTCCTCTAGCCCACCTAGACTCGCACCCTCCAAGTGATAAGTGGCCTCCCTATTCTTTCTACCAAAATGTAATACATCACATTTATCTGTGTTGAACTTTTTCATTTGCCAGTTATATGTCTATTCTGCAAGTTTATTAATGTCCTCCTGTAATTTGTTGCAGTCCTCCTCAGTATTGACTATCCCCCCAATATTGAATAAAGGTCATTTCTAACAATGGCAGGGTTATTTATGAATGCAAATAAAGGCCCCAGTTTGATTACCTAATTACCAATTCAGACACCATTATGTGGGCCATAAGAAACTTGCACCTTGTCGAAATTTTCCAGCCAAACTGTCTGGCTTGAGCTGATGGCTTTCTGCTAAGAAATCCTTGATGAGATTTTGGATGTTAACTCCTTATGTGCTGTTCCTAGCAGAACACCATACATGTTTCAAAAAACTTCCACGCAGACAATATTTTTGACAGAATAATGCAAATATATAGATATAGATTTTAAAACATTTTATTTTGAGCAGTGAGCTGCTGATAATCTGAGGAAATGGTGCAAGAACATAAGAATTAGGAGCAGGAGCAGGTCAAATGGTACCTCTAGCCTGCTCCGCCATTCAATGAGATCATGGCTGATCTTCGACCTCAACTACACTCTCCCGCCCGATCCCCATATCCCTTGATTCCCCTAGAGTCCAAAAATCTATCTATCTCAGCCTTGAATATGCTCAACGACTCAGCATCCACAGCGCTCTGTGGTAGAGAATGTCAAAGATTCACAACCCTCTGAGTGAAGAAATTCCTCCTCATCTCAGTCTTAAATGGCCGACCCCTTATCCTGAGACTATGCTCCCTAGTTATAGACTATCCAGCCAGGGGAAACAACCTCTCAGCATCTACCCTGTCGATCCCCCTCAGGAATTACTTCAGCAGACAGCAACAGACGGTAAGAGATATCGTCAGTAGTGATCCCAGGATGCTTTAGCAATCCTGTCATTTCACTTATGCTCATTAATTGAGTTTCCTCCTATCAGCAGGATCAGGAAATCCAACTTCACCAATGGGATCATCAGCTCTCACTGCTCAAATAAAAATGTTCCAGCTAATTGCAGTTCATTTTTTTTTAAAGCTAACAGCAATATGGTATTCAAAAGCAAAATACTGCGGATGCTGGAAAATTGAAATAAAAACAGAAAATGCTGGAAATACTCAGCAGGTCAAGCAGCATCTGTGGAGAGAGAAAAGAGTTAACGTTTCAGGTCGATGACCCTTCGTTCTGATAGAAGAGGAAGTAGTTTCACATGAATAAATGAAGCATTTGTATATTAATATTCTATGGTGTAATATCAAGATTAAAAAGTGAAGTGCAATAACCAAGAGATCATCCTGGTAGGCTGGTGAAACACAGGATAAAAAGATAACCGAAACAAATTTCCATCAAAATCCAGTATAAAAGGATCCCACCGACAGCATACTCAGTTTATCCGATATTTAGAGTACCTGCATTATAAAAGAGGAGGAAAGTCCAAGGTTCAACCCCCAAGCTCTGTTGATACTAGCTGGGGTGATAACGGCAGTACAGCAACTGGCTATAGTGCCCCACGTTAGGAAGGAGAGAAAAAAATCAGTTAGAGTTCACTCTTTTGAGCACTCTCCATGTGATCAGTGCTCGAAGTGCACGGCAATGAGGTCTGCATCGGGCCTGATTTGCGATGTTCTCAAGAGGTCAAATAGCCTGCTGATGCTCACCGTCAAGGATCATATTTGAATAATGGGAACTTAGCTCAGCGCTAAGTTACATCTTCGGGTGAGGTGGGGAGAAAATTGGTCGGAAAGAAAAGAAAGTATAAAATCTGAAGCCCAGCATCTGTTTTAAGATTAACGACTTAAAGAAAACACAAATACACTTGACCTTTAGCACAGACATGAGTAGAATGAATGCAATGCAGATAAACACATGCACGTGGTATGAAAGAAACAAAAAAAAAACAACAGAAGGCAGATTGTGCACCGCAGACACGTCAGAAATCTAAATGACAGTAGTTTTCTGTCCGGACACAAAGTAAAATACATCCATTTATCGCACAGGAAAATCTCATGCCAAATAATAATACTTTTGTGTGAGCATCCCCGGCAGGGTAAACATGCAGTGGAGAGAAAAACAACAACTCGCACACACTTTGAGGAGGGATGAGTCTGGGTGTGACTTTTACATTTGGAATGCTATCACATGCTGCATTCTAAATGTCAGCAAATATCATTTCCTGGGCTTTTTAATAGACTTGTCCTGAATCTATTACTATTCTGTTTAGTGCCCTTTCTCGGATTTGTGTGCATTTGATTCCAGTCATTACCCATTTTCTTGTATTTTTAAGCATCATAAAATACTCACCAACTGTTAAAGCTATTTTAAATAAAGCAAATTTTAAATCCTACACCAAAAGTATTTGGAAGGTGAATATATTCAATAGCAGATGGGTTATCCACCCAGCTCACTTTAATAAAGCTCAATGCAGCTTGGGCTCCTCACAGGTTCAAAAAACAGAGTTAGCACCAAACTTGAATCTTTTAGTTTTCTTCCATTGTACTAGCAGGAGTTATAAGTATGATTATTTTATCATGGGGATTCAAACGTTTGAGGACAAATTTTGTGTACTTCTGCCACAATTTGCTAGGGATTAAAGATTTTACTTTCTAACAAAAAAAATTAACAAGTCCCGTTTCCTTCTCGTTAATTTGCCCCTCTCAATAAAGATCCTTTCAAATGTTCAAACCACTGGTTCACTACACTAATAAACTTGTTACTAGAAAACACATAAAAGTTTAGCCATACTAGTAGTTTCTCCCATTTTGTAAAACATTTAAGAATGCGCCTATGGACAATGTCGTGTCCTCTCGTGTACAGACAAAGCAGGGAAGTGAGAGGTGTAATTGGACAAATGGGCCTGAAGTTTCCGCTAGATTGCATTGTTTCTTTTCAGCACAATTTGCCTGAAATCGGCCAAACCAGTGCAAAAGATTACGGAATTTCAAGTGCAAATTATGTCCAGCGCAAATCGAGATTGTGTGTTCGGCATTAAGCAAATGAGTTTGAGCGGAAACTCAAGAAAAACACACATCTCAAAACGGGTGCAATTTTGTGTGCAATTTGTGCTCGGATTGCTGTTTGCGGCCAATGCGGAAACTTTACCCACAGTCATCCAGAATTTGGTCTGGAATATGTAATTTGATCCAGTCAGTGGCAGTCAGACTGCACGCAGTCTGTGCAGCCTTGACAATGCAGAGAGATAGTGCCCAATGTATAGTGGTACTGCAGGCATAATCACACATAATCAAGAGTTCAGACAATACACGGGATTAACAATCCCCACAGTTCAGACAATGCACAGCGCTAACACTCCCGAGTTCAGACAACGCAGTGCTAACACTCCCCACAGTTCAAACAACGCGCATTGCCAACGCTCCCCACAGTTCAGACAACGGACAGTGCTAACACTCCCCACAGTTCAAACAACGCGCATTGCTAACGCTCCCCACAGTTCAGACAGCGCACAGCGCTAACACACCCAATTTCAGACAATGCACAATGCTAACATTTACTACAGTTCAGACAACGCACAGTGCTATCCTATTCACCAATGCCAGGCCAGCCCAGTAACTGACGCATGGGCCCCTTCAAATATATGAACCCATGCACAGGCACTGCAAGCTCACGTGAGGTGATACAGCTGTTTCTAACAGGACTCTTGCCTCACCTCGCCCTTGACTCTGAACATATGTTCTCAGCACAGACACTAAATCCCTGCAGTGAACAGGTTGACAGTCCACACCCAGCTCAAGCTTGTTTATTCTGCTTGTTGATAACAGGTGACTGCCAGTGTGTGCTGCAACCTGACCTCAGAGTAGGCATAAGACAGGCATACGAGGGTAGGGGTGTGCAAAGCAGCAGATCAGTAGAAGAGGAATGCCAGCCACTGACATGCTCATGGATGCCAAGGATGGATGAGTTTTCCACCTGGGCAGTTACAGAATCTCTCAACAATGCCCAAGAGCCCCCCGAGCGGTAGACCAAAAGTGCTAAAGTGAATCTGCAGCCCATGTTACCCCTTCCCCCGATGTTCTTTTCCATTCGGAGGGAACGGTAGCATAGTGGTTATGTCACTGGGCTAGTAATCCAGAGGCCTGGACTAACAATCCAAAGGCATGAGCTCAAATCCCACCACAGCAGCTGGGAAATTTAAGTTCAGTTAATTAGATAAATCTGGAATAGAAAGCTAGTATCAGTAATGGTGATTGTAACGACTGGATGTCCTTACCCTTAGCTATAGGTGACTCCACACCCACAGCAATGTGGTTGACTCTTAACTGCCCTCTGAAATGTCACTCGGTTATCAAGACGGTGGCTCACCAACACCTTCTCTATTAGGGATGGGCAATAAATGCTGGCTTTGTCAGCGATGCCCACATCCCGTGAATGAATATTTAAATAAAATTCACTTCAATGGGCTGCCCATTTGCGATCACCCACTTTGCACTACTGCCAACGACTAATTTCACTGCCCAACCTATATTTTCAGAGAAAGGAAAGCCAGAGATAAAAGGAGGGGAAAAAGATTTTCATGCGGAGTGATGAGCGATACCGTGTAGCCCCCTCCGGTTTTCATAACCGTCGGTGGCGTCACTCCCCACGCATACGCAAAAGGCTGACGTGACTTCTTCACCCATCCTGGATCCCTATGCCATGCTGCCTGAAGTTGTTGCTTGAAATCAATCGGTGCTGCTAAATGAAGCAGCTATGGTGACTTTGTGCTTTTTATGTAACGATGTGTTGATAACACTACAGTAGCGGCTTTTGTCTAGTTGTTTGCTTGCAATCCGTAGTGCTACAATTGATTGATAAAAATCAGAGACTGGTTGAGCCAAATCGCCTGTATCCATGCTGTAACTTTTATGCAAATATATTTATCTAAATATGCTAATATCAGCAGACTATTTGGCCAGGGCAAGCCTGTCCTCACCCAATGTCGGTACACAAGCAATTTCTAGCACGAGTCATAATTAGATAGTGATTAGGAGCAGGGACCCAAACCTAGACATGCCGAAGGCAATTACAGCATCCCATCACCACTCTAGCTAAATCAGCTAAAAAAGCACAGACTGGAGATCAATCATGGAACTTCCTGGTCCGTACAACTCTGCTTCACATGGGACAGTGCACTAACTTGAGCCATCAGGTATCCTTGGGTTGGGGGGGGGCGGCGGGGGGGCAGGGGGGAAGAGGAAATAAAAAGAGAATTTAACTTGAAATTGGTACCCTCAACATTTAACGCGTGACATGCACACTTACTGTGCTGTGCTATATACTAGACTTCAAATTAGAGCGAAGTGACTGCTTCCCATTCACCTAGGGCAACACGGTGGCATAGTGGTTAGCACTGGTGCCTCACAGCGCCAGAGACCCGGGTTCGAATCTGACCTCGGGTGACTGTCTGTGTGGAGTTTGCACATTCTCCCCGTGTCTGCGTGGGTTTCCTCCGGGTGCTCCGGTTTCCTCCCACAGTCCAAAAATGTGTGGGTTAGGTTGATTTGGCTATGATAAATTGACCCTTAGTGTTAGGGGGGATTAAATATGTGGGGTTATGGGGATAGGATGGGATATGTTAGGGGGAATTAAATACGTGGGGTTACGGGGGTAGGGTGGGATATGTGTACTGTGGGGATTAAAGCAGGGACAGGGTACTGGATTTGGATGATCAGCCATGATCGTATTGAATGGCGGAGCAGGCTCGACGGGCCGAATGGCCTACTCCTGCTCCTAGATTCTATGTTTCTATGTTAGCAAGTTTGGCAAAAACATAATAACACAACCACACATACTGGTAATGTGCAATTAAGGTGTTTTTACAGCATGGAAGTGCAGCCGCAGTCAGACTCCATGGTTCTGCCTGTGTTGGCTGCACAGATTGGAGAAGCCGATGGCAAGATGGTGGTCTCTGAGTATGCCACTGGGCTAAGACCTGCTTCAGCGAAGTAAATGCTAGCAGCTGGCCGCACATGTGTTTACTTTGATCTCTGCATTACACAGCAGAACCCAAACGTGCCTACAGAGCCCCGCTCCCAACACACAGCGTGAAGCAGGAAGGCAGTGCGCAGAGATCGCTCCTCCAAAACAGGATACCAGGATGGGCGCAGAAGGACAAGTGCCTTTAAATGGAAGAACTCGTGTTGTTCTCAAACATGAATGATGACGACCTGCATTCTGAGCACTTGTACCAGCATCAAAATCAAAAACTGACATACATGAACTGCTCATAAGTATTCACAGGAAGCTTAGTCACAAATATTTTGCAACTACTGTGCAACATTCAAGCATAAACAAAATTCCTCCTTTCAAAGTCATTCTGCTTGGCAAATTTAAATAAAGCAAATTTTCATATCTCGCTAGTCAAAAAAACACACACAGCCCAACATCCGTAAATGTGCAACGCTAATTATCGACTTCCTGAAGCGGAGTCTGACCAGATAGTTCTAACCAAGCCATCGACAGATGTAGCAACTCTCATCTAAAAATATTCCTTTGGCATGTTACTGGGATCAGCCCTTTACCACTGGACAATAATATTCCCTATTCACGTCCACGAGAAGCAAGCATCCCTCTGGATTCTGAGCAGCAACAATGTGGCCACAAATAGCGAAGACCATGACACTGAATGAACTTTTGCACATCAATGCCATCAATTTGAAGCCAAAGAAATTTTACAGGTAACTGTCAAGCCAAGGAGTTACATTGAGAAGTAAAAATGTCACTTGATAGTTAATTTGTTTTAGAAGAAAAGTTACTGACTCAAGTGTAACCGCCAGACATAATCCGATTACAATTTAAACAATGGTCAAGCACAGTGTAACCATTCTAATTTTAAACTTGAATGCATGTCATCATATTTACATACTGATCCAGTCAGGCCCCTTTCATCCTGTCTCAGTTAATAGCCATTTCTCGCTTAAATGGGAACCTTGAAATTGAAGGGTTGAGGGTTAACCAGAGACAGTTATTTTTTTTTAGGAATCTAGTGGAAGACTGTGCGTCTGTCTACATCTTCTGCAGACATTATAGTTCTTATCTGGATCACAATTTTACAAAGTGCGAACTTCACCAACTATAAACTCTCTTAACCTCTACCCTTTCAAATAGCTGAAAGAATAAAGGCCAAGTTGAAAAAAAAGCCTCAGAGCAAATTTATCTAACGAATAGCTGAGCCATGCAAACCAGGAGCTTCTCAGGCGATTTTCCGGTCGGTAATGATTTAGCTCATCTCTCGCTCGTCTTAGCTGACCTGGATTACAGATAGGGAAATCAACCAAGATTCCCACTCCTGAAGACTTTACATCAATCCTTGCTGGAAATGATTGCATGTGGGCTTCAGGGGAAGACAGGCGTGGACATGTTGTGATACTCCCACGACAGTCACCGTCAGGGCTCGTGCATAAATCATGGAACCAGAGCTCAGCAAGGAGACAACACACTCAGGAAAATAATTGGCAGATAAAATTATAATTCCGTTGCTGTAGCATTATACTGACCATAAATGGCCGAATTTAAAAACACAACTGAAAATATAAATAGGTTATCCCCACGGTTAAAATAATGCCCGTTGGAAAATTCAAGTTAATGGATCCAATATTTATAGCCTCCAAATGCAAACAGGGACTGTGAATAGGGCAGGAGGAGTATATAGCATGCTTCAAAATGGGGGAAAAACAGACTAAATTCAACTCGTACACTGAAACAGAGATTCTGCAGTTCAGCACAGCATTTTAAAAGAGCCCTGCCTTTACAGTAAACCTGTCTGAACACTGCAGATATTTCAGATCTCTAGTTGAGGCACAAGTTTTAACTTGAGCCTACACAGTTGTAAATAGATGGAAAGGAATTCATTTTTCAACAGGGATGAGGAATAGTCCTGAAACCAGCTGCATTGGTTGTGGGAAAACAACTAAATAGTGAAGGGATAGTTTACAGCAGCTGAATTAAAATTTGATCCTGTGACCACTGAGATTCACTCTGTTGCATCTCACACGGACATTGTTTGTGTACAGTTATACACCCATTTGCTTTGCACAGGGGATTTATTAGTTGCCACTCCTCACCCCTTCTCATCTGAAGGTATCGATTCCTTACCAGGGTACAGTTTTGGTGGTAGTGATCACACTCTGGCACAGGTCCCTCTCTGGCACCTTGCTCAATTGGCAGTTAGTCATATATAAGCCTTGATCGCGAGTGTCGACTAGGGAGACAACAGAGCTCAATCCTGTTCCTAATGAACATAAACACAAAGACACACAAACACTGCACCACCGCCCCACCTCCCCCACCCCACCCCCCAAGCAGGGGTTGCTGCATAAAACCAAGAGTGGAAGCCTTGGACAATTTTGCTTCCACAGTCTGGAAGCATGGAGGCCATTTGCAGTGTCCACCCCGCTGGGTGGGATAGGATAACAGGACATACCAGCGATTGAACCGGAGACCTACTTGGTCTGAATGGTGAGGCTGCTCACTGGACAAAGTCACTGGGCTCGAATTTCATCGGGCCGTTGAGGCGGGATAGGCCGTTAAGGCCCTTAACAAGCACTAAATTGCCTCTATAATGCCATTTTGATAGGCCTTTGTGATTTTAACCCTTTTCCCACATGAAGCACGCCTGTTCTGAAACACGACGGTGAAACCTGGCGGTAGCACAACTGGATTGCTGACTATCAGCTGCAGCTCAACCATTAAATAGGAAATTTGATCAGCCATCATTTGCAGGTGGCAGGACTTTGCTGTCTCAGGTCTGGGGGCACTTTTAGAAGGCATAACCACAGCTGTGGAAGTTTGGAGCCTGACACCCATCTCCAGTGTGACCTCCTGGGAAACCCCTCTCGCCACCTTGACTGAGCGCTTCCTCAACTGAGGCATATACCAGAAGCATGGGAGCAATTTATTTCCTTCCCTTCTGGACATCAGATGAGGAAGAAGACCAGCCGCAGCACCAGCAGAACCATGAACAACAGCAGCACCAACAGCAGCAGCAACAACAGGAGTGCTAAGCTGCTGCTCACCCACCTGAAGCTGCACAGGCCAGAAGGTGCCAGTGCATGGAAGCCCATCGGCACAGGACATACCCCCCAAACAGGGTCTACAGACACAGGGTCAGCTACCTCAACATGTCTGAGCAGCAGTGCCAAAGGCGGCTCCGACTTTTGCGAGAGGTAGTGGGAGACATCTGCGCAATGGTGCAACAAGACCTGGAGCCCAGAGGACCAGGTGGACAACCCATACCAGTGGCCATCAAAGTCACCACCGCACTCAACTTTTTTGCCTCAGGGTCATTCCAGGGATCAGCAGCAGACATCAGCGGCATCTCCCAGGCGGCCGCACACAGCTGCATCACGCAGGTAACTGATGCCCTCTTTGCCATCGCGCACAATCACATCCATTTCACCAAGGATCAAGCAAGTGTCACGGCGCGTACGGTTGGATTAGCTAATCTGGCAGGCTTTCCAAGGGTGCAGGGCATCGTTGACTGCACACATGTGGCCCTTAACGTACCCCATCGCAATCCAGGTATTTTTGTCAACCGCAAGGGCTTCCACTCCCTTAATGTTCAGCTGGTGTGTGACCACAAGAAGGAAATTTTGCATGTTTGTGCCAAGTACCCTGGCAGTTGCCATGACTCCTTCATACTACACCAGTCTAGTGTGCCTCCGCTATTCAGTCTGCCAGACCAACTTAACAGACGGTTACTTGGAGACAAGGGCTATCCCCTGAAGACATGGCTAATGACGCCGTTGAGGAGCCCATCCAACGAAGCTGAGGAGAGCTACAACTCCAGCCACATGTCCACCAGAGCCATAATCGAGCAAACCATTGGTTTGCTGAAGATGCGCTTCAGATTCCTGGATAGATCAGGTGGAGCCCTGCAGTACTCAGCAGCCAGGGTCTCCAGAATCGTCGTGGTTTGCTGTGCACTTCACAACATGGCACAGCGTCGTGGCTTGCAGATTCCTGAGGACCAAGTGGCTCGTCACATATCCTCCTCAGATGAGGAGGAGGAGGAGGAGGAGGACGAAAACGAACATCTTGCAGAGGCCCATCAACCAGCGGCAGCAGTACGCGAGAACACTGCTGCCCGGGATGCAAGGAATGCACTCATCTTGGCCAGATTTGCTTAGCCTAGCCAATCAAGCACTTTTGCCTCGCAGCTTCTTACCTGAGCATCGACAATGGCCAAGAACCAGCGGATTCCTAGCAATTTGAACACCATACTGACAATTGCAAGTAATCCTAAGCCCTCAATGTGGAAGTCCCATTCGCGAAATGACACACGCCACAACTACAGCAGTAGCCATCAGATTTTTTATTTACAGTAATCATCTGATGGCTTTTTAACATAAAACATCAAAATTCACCCAAGTGACTACCCTTGCGACTATTTGTGCACTATCTTTCTCTTACGCGTGCTCCTACGTGGTGCTTCCCCTGTGGCTTCAGCAGATGTGGAGGCCCCTTGCTCACTTTCTTGCTGCTCCTGTCTCGACACCTTTGGCGGGCATCCTCTGGGGTTACGAACCTGTGAGGGCTCGCCAACAGTCTGCTGCTCCTGCGGCTGTGCAGGGGTTGAGACGCCGATCTCAGTTGGGTGCGGACTCTGGTGGGGCTTTGACCGAGGACTTGTCAGTGGCATGGAAGTGTCAGCGCTTGGAGAGGAGCCCCCACTTCCTTGTTCTCTGCAAACAACATCCCTCTCATGGGTCAGGTCCACCTCAGCACTTGCAAGTGGATTGAGAGCACCTTGCTGCACATCAGGGGGGCCATGGAGACCCGTATCTGCACTAGAAGTCCTACTCAGAAGGACTTCCATGAAGGTCTGGTTTCTGTGTTCAATAGATGACTATCGCTCCTCCAGAGATGTCATTCTATTCTGAACACTCACCATGTTTTCTGCACTCTGACGACTTATCTCCTCCATGGCCACAGCCATCCTCTCATCTACTGTAGCCATCCTTTCGACGGAGGTTGCCATTCTTTCCGTGGTGATGCGTTCATGCGCCAATGACTCCACAAAGGCTCTGCTCATGTTCGCAATGGACTCCTCCATTCGCTCCACACTCGCAGCGACCCTGGAGACAAAACTTGCCAGAGACTCCTGCACCTGTTCCTGGAGTTCCAGCACCGCTGGTCTTATGGATGGACCCAGAGGCAGAGGGTCGACATGCAGCTGAGCCGAGCTGGGAGAGTCCTGCACCCTCCGACTGGGACTCTCCACTGCTGTCCCTGTCTCCACTATCTGCTGATGCTCACTTGTGAGCTGTGATACACCAGGTGACAACACTACTCTATCTCGCGATGTTCCCTCCGAGGTGCGAGTGTCTGCGCTGGTGCTGGGTGCGCTGAATTCTGCTGACGCTGCACCCTCAGAGGTTGCAGCTCCCTCTGAGGAGTCTTGAGGCTCATGCTCTTCCTCCTGGATAGTGGGGACGGGTGCTTGCAATGGTCCTGGGGGGCGGGGGGGGGATGGAGTAAAGGAAAGAGTCAGAGATGTGAGGCCAAGGTTACATGCACATTGCATATTGCAGATGATCATAAGTCCATCTGTTAGAGCTTCAGAATCATTATCAGCGACTCATGCAATGTCATTGAGAGAGATGGAAAACTATTCTGTCACCAGCTTGCTGTGATGCGCCTGTCTGTCCATCCCCCACTTGGGAATCTTCCTCCACTCCCACCATCTCCAGGACCGCCTCTTCCCAGGAGGTGAGCTGGACTACTGAGGGTGGCCCTCTTCCTGTCCTTGCTCTTTCCCTCTTATTGTGAGCTCTCTTTTCCTGCAATGAGGGAGACAAGTGGAGTTTGAGTGAGAATGAAGGAGTGAGTGTAGAGAATCCATAGCATAGATGCTTAGGAGACAAAGATGGAGTGAGGTGGCAAGACCAAGGGCCCTCCTTGTGTGTTGTAAGTTGTAATTGCATCACAGTGATAGGGAGTGTGAGGGCTGCATAGTCGAATAGTTAGGTGAATGTGACCATAGAGAGAGAGGGAATGGGTAAGGGTGCCTGGATGTCAGTGTCAAGTGAGATATGGAGGAAGAGATTGCTAAAGCCGAGTGCTGGTGAGGAGAGGCAATGGGGATCAGATTGAGGGTGATGGGAAATTCACACTCACTTTTCCAGTGCGCAGAAGGTCATGAAGCCTCTTCCTGCACTGAAGCCAGGTTCTGCGGGTTATTGACAAAGAGTTGACCTCCTCTGCCACCTGGATCCACACAGCCTTGGTTTGCTGGGGAGGCTTCTTCCTCCCTGAAGAAGGGAAGAGCACCTCTCTGTTTGCTCTTGCTCCCTCTACTAAAGCCTGCAGGGCAACGTCATCAAAGCAGGGTGCAGACCTAGGTCTCTGGCTGGCCATTCTTCCTGCAGGTGCCTCTAACATGCAAAGGCAGAAGCTTGGCAGTCTGCAGAAGAAGCAAGGCTTGTCGCAGACCTTAAAAGCAGCAGCAATGATGACGTCATCGGAGGCGACTTTCAGACTGGAAAAACTCACTGGCCATGGGTTCCCACACGTTGGAACTCAGTTGGCCAATTAGGTTAAAATGGCATCATTCTCCCACATTGATTTAGAATCGGGTGGCTAACACAAAATGCGGATTACACGACCCCAGCCCACCCCAGTATCAAAATCCAGCCCACTATATCATAAAGGGGGGGTGGAAGTCTTCACTTAAAGTTAAATATATATTACATTTTAATAGAGAATTCAATTATTTTAGTATAGAAGCTCCAATGTAAAAGGGATTCCTTGTACTCAGATAGTTAAAAATAGAAAGTACAGTGGGAAACAATGTTAATCAATTTAAGGTGGATTGCAAGAGTCATCTTAATGTTAAAACTGGAAAGTGATCCAGAACAGTACAAGACACAAAACAAGGTTCAAAAATAGACAAAAACTGGTGTGTTGGGATAGGTAAAGGAGGGGAAGGGGTACAGAGTACAGGAAACTTTCGTTTATCCGGCATCGACGGGACCGGCGTGGTGCCGATTTATCGAAAGTACCGGATAACAGAGAGTTATATCTACCGAGGCTATTTTTAACAAAGAGACTCCAAGCAGCACGGGAGAATCTACTCATGCTACTGCAATGTTTCGGACTTGCGACAGCGCCAGGAGGCCGAGTAGTGGCACTTTTGAAAAGTACCCCTACTGACTAAATCGGCGTTCGCGGACTCGGACTCGGGATCGGCAACATTGCCGGTTATTTGAGAGGATTTTTCGGAGCACTCGGCGTTCGCGGAGACTCGACTGCGACTCGGCAACATTGCCGGTTATTTGAGAGGAGTTTTCGGAGGATGATTTGTGCCGGTTAAGCGAGAATTCCGGATATTTGGGTGCCGGATAAACGAAAGTTTCCTGTACTTAGCACTGTGAATGGATAAGGTATTGACAAAGTAGTAGGAAAGCACAATTTCAAAAAGGGGCAGATGGGAAATAGATGGAAGAATACTGGATAAAGGGTGTTTCATGGATGGAGCCAGAAGGGGAAGACTGTGAGAAAAAGGAAAAAAAAGTGTTTTGGGCTAAGCAACTGGATCAAGACTGGTTACAGAACAAGACAAGGAGAGCAAGATAGTGTAGAGCAGCAAAACTACAACTCTGAGACCAGTGTTAAGCCATTGGGCCAGAATTTACTGTAGTCGGCCTTTGCCTTTTAATTTCCATGAGACGTTGCACTGGAAGTTGATGTGAGAGATCAAAACAGCGCAGCACCCTCTACAAGGCATCGGAGACCTGTGTGAACAGGGCAAGCAACTGTGTATCTCCTTAACCAATCAGATTGAAGGATTGAGGAATGCACAGTACAGTGTCTGAACCAGGAAGTCTAAGTTAGAAGAGTGAATTCAATGTCAAATCAGGTACAGAAAGCAAATTAAATAGAGGGAAAGATTGAAAGAAAGAAAGACTTGCATTTATATAGCGCCTTTCACGACCACCAGATGTCTCAAAGCACTTTACAGCCAATGAAGTACTTTTGGAGTGGATTCACTGTTGTAATGTAGGAAAAAGATTGGATTAAGAGAGAGAGAAAAGAGACAGAAAGAAGAAAATAAAACATAATTTAATATTTTTTAAATCTCCAACAACGATTAAAAGCTGAAGGAATGAAACTTCATGCTTGTAATAGTTAATTTTCAGTGTCAGGGAGGTTGTTTGGCAGTAATTAAAACTCATCATGACATTAAAAAGGGTACTTAGATGGAAATGGACAAGCCCTAACTTTATGTGGCGAGTTTAGTTCGTATCTACCATGCAAGTACAGGAACTTCACGCCGTTCAATGCATTTCAATGGTGAGGCAGACAGCAAGATGGCATTTTCACGAAGCTAACGGCAGAACGGTGCATCTTGGACAGTAAATTCTGGATTTTCATGTTTAACTCCGCATCTGCCCTCATCTGAAGTTGCTGTGCGATTTGCGTATTAATAATGGTGAACGCCGTTAGTCTCACCATTACTTTAACTGTATATTCTGGCCCTTTGTGTTTCTTTTACATTTTAAAAAAGAAATTCTAGGTAGATTTAAGGCTGCATTTATCAACTGAACACTCTGGAGGTGCAAAGATAAAAAAGTTCACTATCTTAAAGTAAGTGAGTCACATCCTTTTTCCCCCAAAGTTCCCACGTGTATTTACTAAGCTCTTGTTGGTTGGTGAATACCAATAGAAAATCAAAGAAAAGATGAGAACACCCATTTTCAAAAATTTATCAATTTTTTTAAACTTAGTTGGAGCAAGATTGTGATCTTCAGCTACTCTGCAGGATCTGGCCTGTCCCTTTAATGCCATTGCTCATGTACTCACTGTGAGGATGTGGTCTAAATGGACACATAATGAAGTCAGTTGGAGGCCACTAGTTGAGGAGAGTCTCTAGATTGGCAGCGCTTGTAATCCCCTGTCCTTGGGGAGAGCCCAAATTACTCAAATAATTAAGATTACTTTTTTTTTTTAAGTTTTGAGATTTTTATGTGAGCCATTTGAAGTGTGTAGGACAGACACTAAACAGAATATTAAACATTAGATATCCATAATGTAAAAAAAATTCCATATACATGCCCATTTTGAGTCAGGTGAGGTAGCATTTTTTTTCCATTTCCCAGCTTCAAACAACATCTTGACCTTCACTCATTATGTTCTCGGATTACATATTTCAACCCTCGTAAGCTCAGGGTGATAGGAATTGGAACACATTAAACCAAACCTAATACTTCAAGTCACAAGTGTACTTTAAAGACTGCACAAAACATTGGCTGTGGAAGGCGGTTAATGATTAATCCTTCACTGATAAGGTAACAAAAAAGCCAAAAGGAAATCTTAATGCACTACTGCATTTTGGTTTGTAAACAAGGTAATGCTGGAACAATGCATTATAACAGAATCCTCTATAACCCATACAGTTACAAATCATAAAAAGCAAACGTCTGATAGTTTACTTCGACTCCATTCCTCCCCTGAAGATGCCAGCGTGCTGTGGTGCGCTCCCAAAGGTGCTGGCTGCCCACCAGCTCCCTACCCAAGTAGTCATCCTCCATGCACAAGCTGGGACAGCAAAAAATTAAAAACTGATGAGTCATAGAGTCATAATGGCACAGAAGGCGGCCATTTGGCCCATCGAGTCCATGTCGGCTCTCTGTAGAGCAATCTAGTCAGTCCCATTCCCCCGCTCTATCCCCGTAGCCCTGCAAGTTTATTTCCCTCAAGTGCCTATCCAGACTCCCCTTGAAAACATTGAGTGTCTCCGCTTCCACCACTTCCGTCGGCAGCGAGTTCCAGGCAATTCCTCACATCCCCCCCTGTATCTCTTGCCCAAAACCTTAAATCTGTGTCCCCTAGTCCTTGTACCATCAACTAGTGGGAACAGCCTTTCCCGGTCTAGCCTATCCAAAACCGTCATAATCTTGTACACCTCTATCAAATCACCCCTAAACCTCCTTTGCTCCAATTTAAACAAATCCAGCTTCTCCAACCTGTCCTTGTAGCTAAAATCCCCCATCCCCGGGACCATTCTGGTAAATCTCCGCTGCAACCTCTCAAGGGCCTTCACATCCTTCCTAAAGTGTGGTGACCAGAACTGGATACAATACTCCAGTTGTGGCCTAACCAGCGCTTTATAAAGGTTCAGCATAACCAGCGCTTTATAAAGGTTCAGTATAACTTCTCTACTTTTGTACTCAATACCTCTATTTATGAAGCCCAAGATCCCATATGCTTTGCTAACCACTCTCTCAATATGTCCCGCCACCTTCAGGGACCTATGCACATTAACTCCCAGGTCACTCTGTCCCTGCATACTCTTTAAAACTGTGCCATTAAGTCTATATTGCCTCTCCCTGTTCCTTCTGCCAAAATGCATCACCTCACACTTCTCTGTATTAAATTACATCTGCCACTTGTCTGCCCATTCTGCTAGCCTTTCTATGTCCTGTTGCAGTCGATTGAAATCATCATCACTGTTTGCCACACCCCCAAGTTTGGTGTCATCGGCAAATTTAGAAATTCTACTCTGTATTCCAATATCCAGGTCATTTATATATATGTCAAAAAAAGCAGTGGCCCCAGCACTGACCCTTGGGGAACACCACTGTCTACCATCCTCCAGTCTGAAAAACAGCCATTTACCACAACTCGCTGTTTTCTGTCCTTAAGCCAATTCCTTATCCAAGCTGCCACTGACTCACCTATTCCATGAGCCTCAATTTTGTTAACCAGCCTTCTATGTGGTACTTTGTCAAACACCTTCCGAAAATCCATGTAGACAACATCCATTGCATTCCCTTCATCAATCCTCTCTGTTACTTCATCAAAGAAATCAATTAGATTAGTCAAACACGATCTTCCTTTTACAAACCCGTGTTCGCTCTCCTTAATTAACTTAAACCTCTCCAAATGCCCGTTAATTTTTTCCTTGATTATTGTTTCTAAAACTTTACCCACCACTGATGTTAAACTGACCAGCCTGTAGTTACTAGGATTGTCCTTACACCCTTTCTTGAACAATGGTGTCACATTTGCCACTTTCTAATCCTCAGGCACCTCCCCCGCATCTAGGGAAGATTGGAAAATTATGGCAAGCCCTTCCGCTATCTCCTCCCCCAATTCCCTTAGAACCTGGGATGCAAGCCATCTGGACCAAGCGACTTGTCCACTCTAAGCATACCCAGCCTTTCTAGTACATCCTGTCTATCAATTTTCACCCCTTCCATTGCTTCTACACTTTTTCACTTCTACCGATATTTTGTCAGCATCCACCTCCTTAGTAAACACCGATACAAAGTTCCCATGACTACCTAACACACACATTAGATTGAAAAGATAGAAGAACAGATACAATGTGCCACATTTGTGTGAAAGTAGGTTTGGAACATTCAATCAAAGGACCATTTTAAAAAGTTAATAAATCCCCTGATGGTTTGGTAGGTAAACTCACCACATGATGCGTGCCCGATACCCACAGGCCAGAGAGATGCCAGTTTTGATCCCTGGCCTGTGCTGAGTTAGCTGGTCTCAGGAAGCGAAGAATCAGATAACTGATTATCTAATGATTCTTGCTGGAATTATGGGGGCGATTTTCTCAGCCCCGAGGAGGCGGGTATGGAGGCGGGTCTGCCAGGAAAATGGCAGAATTTGGGGGCAGGTGCCCAACCCGCCCCCAGCCCGCCTCCGTGCCAGGTAGTTAACAGGCAGAAAATAGAATTATCCCCTTTTTGTGCCCTTAAGTGCAGGCTTCCCGACCTGGGGGAACCCCGCCAGGGTGTAGGAGGTGAGCAGTGTGTCTGCAGGGGTCAGAGGGGTCTGAAAGTGCGCTGTAGAGGTGAGTGATGGGTGCAAGTGTGGAGTGGTAAGTATGTGAGGTGCGTGTAAAGTGTTAGAAAATGTTAACTTACCTTTGTTTCTTCCTGCAGCCTTCAGCCGCTGTGGAGCCGGAGTCCCCGACATCTCCATTGTAGAGATCACAGACTGGCTGCTGCATCCTCCGATACAACAGTCATCTGATTTCTGCAAAGTAGAAAGGTTTGATGAGTCCTGAAAACAAGGACTCATCAAACTACACAGGTCAGTGTTTGACAGCTTCACAGAGCTGTCAAACGATGACATTTCTTCTTTCAAAAATTCTTGACAGATGACACGTCATACGTGGACGTGCTCTGCAACCGGCTTCTCCCTAATTGGCTTGCTAAGCCCGCCGGGCGGGCTTAACAAGGTCAATCAGGGGAAAATCCCGCTGGTTGGCCAGAAGCTGATGGAGGCGGGACTGAAACCCGACAAGTGGGAGTCCCACCTCCAAAAGCTTCCCATTGAGAAAATCACCCCCTATGTGTGTGTGTTGGGGTGGCGGGGGGGGGGGGGGGAAGAAAAGGAAAAGGAAAGAAGAGGAATGGATACAGATAATCCAGCACCTAAATACAGATCAAGGGCAGGATTAGTTTATCACCAGCCAATCAGATACTAAATTGCATTTTACTGGCAAGTGCAAGTGATTACTATAGGAATATAGAAGAAAAGAATTCAGCAAAATAATATTCACAAATTTAATAAAATCACTCATATTATGACATCTACTACCTGAGCTAAACATGTATTTACAGTGGAACAATGTCAACTCCAGCTGACTTTCGTCACTGCAAAAAAAGTTGGGTGAACCACAACTTATAGGTTGTTCATCGAACCATGGTAACTGAGGTCATCCAACAGTCATGCAATGACACAGCATTCTTAACCAATGATGAGGTTCTCTGCTCACCAGTAACATGAAGCAATTGTAGGTATGGACATACTGGTTGTTGAGTGTTTCAAAAAAAGAGATATGATTCATCTGGCTTTCATTTGGGACACCTCGGGAACACTCAGATGGGTCAGTTTGCAAAGTTCCACAAAAAACGTTGGAGTGAAAAATGTGAAACAATGAGCCATAATTTGCTGTAGCAGGGTATCTAACGGGGTCTGCCCTTAGTTAAACGTCCAGGGACAATTCTAGGTTTTTTAATTTTTTTGTGTGGCAAATTGCTGAAAGTGCGAGCTGATAACGTTGCAGCGAGGGAAACAGGGCATCAGGGACCTGACTGAACAGATCAAGCAACTGCGTATTTCCTTATCCAATCCGATTAAAAGATTGTGAAATAAACAGAGGAACAACAGAAAAGCAAATGTAAGTTAATGTGGGTGAATTCAATGTCAAATCAGGTACAGGAAGAGAAATAGAAAAGGGAAAGAAAGATTGGATAAGAGAGAGAGAGAAAAAAGGGACAAAGGAAAAGTAAAAAAAAATTACAATTTTAAATATGACATTTATAAATCTGACAATTAATTCCTGAAAAAATGAGACTTCACACTTGTAAGAGTTAATTTTCAGTGTCAGAGAGGTTGATTGACAGTAATTAACAGTTATCACACTGTTAAAAGGGCACTTGCACGTGCAAGGACAAGACTTAACTTTCTGTGGCGAGTTTAGTTCTATCTACCGTACAAATACAGCAACTTCACGCCATTCAATGCATTTCAATGGCGAGGCAGACAGCGAGATGCCGTTTTGCGAAGCTAACGATAGAGCGGCACACCTCAGACAGCAACTTTTGCATATTTGAGTTTAACTGCGCATCTGCCCCTCGCCTGAAGTTGCTGTACTATTTGTGCATAAATAACAGAGAGTGCCATTAGCCTTACCTTATTTTGACAACAAATTCTGGACCAATGTAACCTATTTCTCACTGGAAAGCAAATCACTGTTATTTAATGCAGAAGTATATGGTTTACACGATGCAGTATTAGAAAATGTCGAGAAACTAAAACTACATCAGCATTTTTGCAGTAAAATATTAACAGCCAAACTTTTTAATAAAGGAATACTTTAGGGAAGGTTTACACAATAATATTTGGAAGCACTTCCTGAACAAACAAAAAAATTCCCCATTGCTAAATGCTCCTCTAATCCAAGAATGTTGGGTATTCATTTCAAAACCCCAGTGCTTCTTTACAAATCCTTCCACATCCTCGCAACCTTCTCCAGCCCTATGTGTCAGTCTGCGCCTGTCACTCTTCTGACTTTGCCCTTCTCTGCATCCGCACCATTCCAATAGCATTACATCCAGTACTTGTGAATTAAAAATAAAATACATTTCAGCCAAGGGACACACCAATTGGCCCTTAACCTGCATTATGGCCGAGTCTGCTCAGCTGGGTGTTACTGATCTGCTGGCAATTCTTGTGCTCAACAGCCCTTTCCTGATTAGATATCTGAAAGCCTAACCTGCCACATTCGTGCTACAGCCAGATACAACAGGCTGAAAATAACTGGCTCTTGGAGTAAGTTTTCAGTCAAACAGTGGTCAATTTATCCAATGTGGGTTTCATCTCCAAAATATGTGGTTGGATCCGGGAGACTCTGAAAATGTCGTCAGGAGCTCTCTTCCTCAGAGGGCGGTGGAAGCAGAGTCTTTGAATATTTTTAAAGGCAGAGGTCGATAGATTCTTGATAAGCAAGGGGGTGAAAGGTTATCGGGGGTAGGCGGGAATGTGGAGTAATCAGATCAGCCATGATCTTATTGAATGGCGGAGCAGGCTTGAGGGGCCGAGTGGCCTACTCCTGCTCCTAATTCGTATGTTCGTATGAAAGAGGTAAAAGTTAAAATAATAAAATGGAAAACCAGAGGGAAGAAAGATTACAGGTCCAGCGAAAGTAAATTTACTTTTTTGCTTTTTATTTTAGTAACTATAGTAACAAAGCTGCTGCTGATATCTGTGTAGCTTTCGTACTGCAGTATTAATGTTTGTTCCAGCATTACAATTCAAGGGTTGGAAATGTTTTAAAAAGTAGCCTGCCCAGTGAGCCTGAAAGCTCTTGCACTTGCCTACACAGTCTGAGGGTTAATGTAGAATGATCATGCCAGCTTTTCAGCCAATGCCACACAGCCATGTTAAAAAACTTCCCAATCACAAGATTTGCCGTGCCCACATACTGCAAATACTCCTTCACATTCTTTCTACAGTTTATTCAGAGAATTTTGACAAAATAAAGAAACTTCCTGTAGCTTGGAGCATTCCTCAGACTTTTTTTTTAAATCAGCAGTTCAAAAACTACACAATGCCAGAATTCAAACTCTGTTTTTGAGGAAAATTTACAACCAGCTTTACTCCTGACTAATCCAATAATTTTTATTCATATTAAGCCTTAAGTACACTGACTGTTCCAGTTTTTATTGTTTCTGTGCTCACTGTCTTTCCAAATCTTTTTACATATTTTAAGTAATTTCCAAATCAATATTTGCTGTTGCTTTTGGGACATCTAGAAAGGGAGTGGAGTGGAAGAGCATGAAAGAAGACACCAAGAGAGCACAGTTCACATTTCTAGGTACATAGCAGTACAATTGAAAAAAGTTAAACAGTAAATTTAAATTACGTGCCATTATTTGTGCATTTATAGAAAGACTTGCATTTATATAGTGTCTTTCACGACCACCAGACATCCCAAAGTGCTTTACAGCCAATGAGGTACTTTTTGACGTGTAGTCACTGTTGTAATGTAGGAAACACAGCAGCCAATTTTCACATGGCAAGCTCCCACAAACAGCAATGCGATAATGACCAGATAATCTGTTTTAGAGATGATTGATTGAGGGATTAATATTGGCCAGGACACCGGGGATAACTCCCCTGCTCTTCTTCGAAATAGTGCCATGGGATCTTTTACGTCCACCTGAGAGAGCAGACGGGGCCTCGGTTTAACATCTCATCCGAAAGACATTAAACCAAATGCCCAATTTAGTATCATGATGTACAAAATAGCTTCAGTCTACTTACTGTGAGACATCCAGGGATTTTAGGTAATAAGAAAAGTTGATCTTAGATGACAGCTCCTTTTTACTAACCAGGTTTCTCAGTCACAGACAACCAATACTGCTGAGTAATGAAGATTCAAAATGTAATACTATTTGAATTTCAAGTCAATTAAAATTGCATTTTCCACCCATATCAGTTTTATTTATAATGCAAGAGAGTCATTGTAAATGGAGCATGGCAGCCATTCTCTTCATCCTTCATTCCCACATTACAACAGTGACTACACTCCAAAAGTACCTCATTGGCTGTAAAGCGCTTTGAGACATCTGGTGGTCGTGAAAGGCACTATATAAATGCAAGATGTGTGTTCATGCTGAGATTCTATCTAAATGTTTGATCACAAGCCACTTCATCTGTGTTGAAAAAGTGCAATGAGCAAACACACAAGACACACCCCTGCACCACCCAGATTTCCAGCACATTTATTCCCCTGGATATGCAATGTCAAGTTCCTTACAATCATGTCATCCATGGCAGCTCGTGCAGGAAGTCAAAGCTATTTTCAAACACTGATCTGAGAATTGTCATTCTATAAAAGCTGAGAGCATCATCACTTGGATCATGATACCTTGACCATGTAACCTTCTTAAAGTTGTAACAAACACATGGAAAGTTTGAATTTTTTGTACTATTCAAAGTAACTGCAGGCCGACTTTGAAAATGTTACATTTTTCAAAACCATTAAAAAAAAATTCCAATTACTTTTATTCAATTTAAAACAAATCTAGAAAAGTGTTAAAATAGAATGGTTTATATTTCACGTTACACTTCTACTGTCGCATTTTTTGACAAGCTCGTAGATACGCATGCACGCACTCAAAATGTTTTGGTTGCATTTTCTTTCTCAAATCCAATATCCAGGGCTCAATAGTTACCAATGTATAATTTTTAAATGTTTTAATTCACAATAACTTGACCATGTAACTTTCTTAAAGTTGGAACAAATACATGGAAAGGTTGAATTTTCTGTACAGATAAACCTACCTATAAAATTGTCTTTTGTATCATTTGGGTACGTTCATTAACATTTTTAATCTGAGGTCTCAGCCTCCCTCAGAAGTCGAGGCTTGGAGTTAAAATTCTTCCCTGGTCAGTTATACTCGGCCGGCACCTCCGTCTGAAATTTCCGGGGCAATGTATTTATTCTATGTGTGCGTGTGCGCAATGTGGAGAATCTCTCCGCATGCATCAATATGATTCAGTGGAATTGGCAGCATGTCCTTCCTTAGACTATAGCAGAATTTGTCAGTTTGTTTTTGGAAATTATTTCAAAGCAACCTGGCCCATGAATTTTAGAAGTCTGAAGTAACTATATTCAAGTATTTATTTGCTATCTGAGAGAGCGGACCAGATAATTATTATGCCTGTGCTTTATTTTGTCTGTACCTTGAAATAGAAATTATTAAAATAATCAAATTTTTATTCAAATAAAGACTTGTTTACACTTCTTTATTCGAGCACGTCACGCGATCTTTTACAGCGTGTGGCACCTTGCACAGTTGAGAAACCTATCTTTTGGTATACTGTTCGTAAACTGTAGCAAATATTTTGGGCTGGATTTTACGAACCTCGGCGGGTCCGTGGCGGGCGATGTCAGTGGCGGGTCCCGACCCCGCTGTTGGCTCCATCCCGGCCTCTGAAATGAATTTCCCCTGATTGAGCTTGTTAAGTTCGCCCAGCGGGTTTCCCAGCCAATTAGAGGGAGCGGGTCTGGTGACGTCATTTGATGACTCATCATCATCAGCCAGTTTCCTTAAAAGGGACCATGGCCAACTTTATTTTGACATTTGTGCTGTCAGTGTTCTACAGCACTGAGGTGCTGCAGACACGGACAAGTACTGCACAGAGGTGCACGGCTGCACCCAGGCTCTCCCATGACTCCCTCCATAAGCTTATGGAGGGAGTCACAGCACGCAGGGAGGTCCTCTTCCTTTCCCATGGTTAGAAGAGATCTCCCTAGGAGATCAACACAGCCTAGTTGCACAGTGCAGAGGAGGGCACAAGCAGGGATGTAGTCAGGAGGACCTGGGTGTAGTACTACAAACGTTTCAATGATCTCAGTAGATCACGAAATGTTAGTACAAAGCCACACTCAACCTCATCCTGCTGTGCCTCTCATCACGTCCCCATCACTCTGCCTTCCCTACCCTACTCCTGCACATCCTTACTCACAACAACTTACCTTGCACCTCCCCCCATCCCTATCTACATTATCACATACCCATCTCACTAGCCACCCCTCACCCTAGTGCAATCAAACCAACTAACAACACACAAGGGTAGGCACTTGGGTGTTTTATGCAATGCTCATGTAAAGTTTCTGTTAATGTGGTGTCAAACATTGAAACCTTTATTTTCAACACTTTGCATTCTTGGACAGATTTGTGTGCACCTTTGGAAGTGGCTTAGTGAGTTGCAGTGAATGAGAGACATAACAGTACCCCCACAACAGAAAAGAAACCCCCCACAATGGTGATGAGTGTGAAAGGAATGGCTTGGGCATTGTAGGGATGCTTTATGGTGTTGGTGTGGGGTAATGCCAACCTGGCGCATCATGTGGCAGCCAGGGTGTACAGCGTCAAGTGAAGTAAATCTGGCCATGGTGAGGCCATCCCTGGCCACCGGGGCAGCAATGTGGTCGGGCGCTGATGCCCTGTGTCCTGTGCAGCATCAGGTGAATGCGGAGAAGGTTGGTGATGTTATTGGTGCTGTTGGTGTGCCTGGTGATGCTGGTGTTGGGGCTGATCGTAGTAGGATTCTGAAGACCAAGGTGAGAGAGTTTCAAGGGCACCCATGCTGATGGAATAGATGGCAGGTGAAGTAGAAATGACAGAAGCAATTTGTCAATGGTGGGAGAGGTAATGAGGTCAGACTGGATGGAAACTTGTGTAAAGACTTGCAGTATCCTGAATCTGTAGTGGAAATGCAGTTTAGAGAAGCTTGTGGTTAAGGGAACATTTCTCAATCAGCTGGGAGCTTTGACTTGACATTTGAAGCTGCCAACTCATCAGCTGATCCAAAGGCCTTCCGCCTCAGCTTCACAGATGAGGTCTAGGCACAGCAGGAAACCAGTGGGCGACCTGTCAAATCCAAAAAGCTGGGGGAAAATCATTGATAAGTAGCTGTAAACAAACCACTAATGATTTTAATTGCCTCCCCCGCCGCTGTGTGTTGGGTCTGCTCAGTGCGGACAGACCCGACATTTGGTCTAGGTGCGTGGCGGCGGGTTCACAGCGGGGTCCCATTCCCCGGGGGAAAAAAAACACTTTCCCACCCGACCCGCCACCGATTGCGCCCGCTGATCCTCCGCAAAATCCAGCCCTAAGTTTAAAAAAATAAAAGTCTAATCAAAATGCATGACAGGGTGTATAGATTTATCAATACATTTTTTAAGTTTGCATTCTAGACTGTAGACAGCAGATTATTGTGTCAACATGCTTAAGGTCGATTGCTCGGGTGCTTTTTTTGCTTGGTGCTAACACTTTGGCTGACAACTTGAAGGTTGACATGAAGATTGCACTGTATTAAGTCAATGTCTCTTCTTTTGGCCAACATAAACTAGATTTGAAGCCAAATTTTTGGTTATAAACACACATGCACACACTCTTGAAATTAAATCAAGTGTTTATTTTAAGTTTTGAAGAGACACCATCTGGAGAAGCCTGCAGTGCATCGCACTTATGTTGTTTTGATCAATGTTCCTTCATAAAGCCAGGCAAAGCAAGAGAATCCGTAGACATCCCACGCTATGAAATGAAAGCAAAGCAACCATAGCAGCCATGTATGTTTAACTGTTTGGTGCCCTTTTATTTGTGGTAATGTAACCTGAGTCGGTGCTGCCTTCAGGCAGAATGTAATCTGACTTGTGGAAACTCCCCACAAGACAATACTACAAGGAAGTAGAGAATTTCCTGGGGACTGATGTCATACTCTCAAAACAAAAACAAAGCTCCAGCCATTCAAAACAGGTTATAGGAAATGCTTTTTAAAAACCAGAACATTGAATAAACTAGTGCTGATGCAGTGAAAGTCTTGGGGGAGGAGGGGGGCAGATTTTAACTGGGGACTGGTTTCAGGCGGACGCTGGGCAGGGCAAACGTCAAGCTCGTCTGATGTCATCAGTTTGAGGCCCGGGCTATTTTAACTCCCGGTCGTCATTTACATCCCGCTGGCCAGGTGCCACTTCTAAATGGGTGAAAAGAGACTGGTTAAAATCACTTGGCCTGGAGTCTGCTCACCGGCTCAAAATTAAGCAGCGGGAAGGGGCATTCAGCAAGGTCTCGTGGGTAGGAAGGTGGGGGCACAGCCTGGGGCTGCAGGGGCTGAGACTTTCCTCATGGAGCCCGGAGAAGCTTGACGGCTCCTCCTGGCCCCACAAATAAAAGTTTAATACTTGCCTTTTGTGGCCTCGACGGTCTTAAGAGCAGCTCTCACTGAATTAGCCCGCCCCTTTTTAACTGCCTCTTCGCCTGGTTTCTGCCATGTGGGGTGGTGGTGGGGGGGATGGGGATAGTTCAAATTTCCCCACTTAGTAACTGCACAACTAGTGCAATCATATCTATGGCACTGGCACACCCCCTTATTTTTCTCCTAGTGCTTTCTTGCAGCAAATCATCCCCCTTCACCAACTGGCCACACAGTACAGTCTAGGTCACATATTTCTGGACCTGATAATGACAACAGACCAACATGTTGAGCAAGGACAGACCAATTAGCTTGATGAGAATGGAAAACCAATATGGACACATTGCTCCAATGTGGCTGTCAGTCTGACAGTGATCTGGGAGATAACGGATAAAAATTGTCCAACTAAGAGACAAATGGAAATCAAGTAATAGGCTGCCCTGGGATTTGAACTCAACCATCTTGACCAATGCATTTGTTTCTGGGCAGCGAGCTATTTTAAGACAATTTTGCATGTCAAACAAACATTCATTGCATACACATGACATTGCATTGGTTAATTTAGAATGTTTCCACGAGTGAAAGCTAAACTTTGGAACTCCCCAAGTTACTGGTCCTTTAGCCAGGTCAATTAGAAAACAAAGCAAACAACCTTTATGGTAACAATTCCTATCCTGAACTCTTACAAAACATCCTCTTTATAGACAGAGTGTAAACGAGAGAGAGAGAGAGAGAAAATTATATAACTATGGAAAGCAAAAGTCCAATGATACTTCTCAATGGTGACATATAGAACTTGCACTAAGACAAGTCTATGCTTTATGCAATTCGGAGTTGTGTTGAAATTTGCTTCTTCAAAGTTACACAGTTCAAAATCTGAAGTGTTGTTTAACACATTTATTACGAAACCAAGATCAGCAAAAGATTATTACACATGACATAATGGCCCACACATTTCAGAGAACAACCCCACAAGCCACTGTTCCATTTGTTTGAAATGACATCAAGATATTCAAACATGCAATGGAAGTGTGAAAACACATGCACAGCATTCCTGAAAGTCATAGGCCGGAATTTTCTGGGGGGTCAGCAGGCGGGATCAGTGGCAGGTCGGGTGGGAAAGTGTTTTTTTTCCCCACAGCGGGTAGGGACCCTGTCGTCAACCCGCTGCCACGCGCCTTTCCCAATGTCAAGTCTGTCAGCACTGAGCAGACCCAACAGGCAGCGGCGGGGGACCCAATTAATCTCATTAACATCTAGTTGACATATCATTAACAGGCTTTTTAACTTACCTTTTCACTTTAACTTCATGGCCATGGGAACCACGCTGTTCGGGGACCACGGCTGTCAACCTGAGGCGGGAGTTCAGTGGCCACTGCTTCAGCTGATTATTTGACAGCTTCAAATATACAGTAAAAAATCCCACCTGAGAGACGATCGCTTTCCTCAGCCCACTTCCAGCACAGATTCTGCAGGCTTTCCACTCTCCATCCAGTATCACCTCATTGGAAGAACTCTCTCACCATTGACAGAATGCTTCTGTCATCTCTACTTCACCTGCCATCTATTCCATCAACATGGGTGCCCTTTATACTGTCTCACCTTGGTCCTCAGAATCCCACCACAATCAGCCCCAACATCAGCAGCAACAGGCACACCAGCAGCACCAACAAGAACACCAACCTTCTCCGCAATCACCTGATGCTGCACGGGACAGAGGGCATCAGCACCCGACCACATTGCTGCCCGGGAGGCCAGGGATGGCCTCACCATGGCCAGATTTACTTCACTTGACGCTGTACACCCTGGCTGCCACATGATCCGCCAACACCAACACCATATAGCATCCCTACAATGCCCAAGCCATTCCTTTCACACTCATTACCATTGCGGGGGTACTGTTATGTCTCACCATTCACTACAATCCACTAAGCCACTTCCAAAGGTGCACACAAATCTGTCCAAGACCAGAAAGTGTTGAAAATAAAGATTTCAATGTTTGACAGCATATTAATACAAACTTTACATAAACATTGGATAAAACTCACACGTGGCTACCCTTGTGTGTTGTTAGTTGGTATGATTGCACTAGGATGGGGGTGAGTGTGGGGGTGGCTAGTGAGATGGGGATGTGATAATATAGACAGAGAGGAATGGGTGGAGGTGCAAGGTAAGTTGGTGAGAGTAAGGATGAGCAGGAGTAGGGTAGGGAAGGCAGAGTGATGGGGATGTGATGAGAGGCACAGCAGGATGAGGTTGAGTGCGGCTTTGTACTAACGTTTCGTGATCTACTGACATCACTGAAAGGTTTGTGCCACTGCACCCAGGTCTTCCTGACTACATTCCTGCTTGTGCCCTCCTCTGAAATGTGCAACCAGGCTGTTAAGGTCTCCATGGGAAGGGAAGAGGACCTCCCTGTGTGCCATGACTCCCTCCATAAGCATATGGAGGGAGTCATGGGAGAGCCTGGGTGCAGCCCTGTGCCGTTGTACAGTGATTGTCAGTGTTTGCAGCTCCTCAATGCTGTAGAACACTGACAGCACAAATGTCAAGATAAATTTGGACATGGTCCCTTTAAGGAAACCGGCTGATGACGGAATGACATCACCAGACCCGCTTCCTCTAATTGGCGCAGGAAAGCAGTGGGCGGGCTTAACAAGCCCCATCAACGGAAAGTCATTTCACAGAGCAGGATGGAGCCAGCAGCGGGACCGCGACCCGCCACCAACATCGGCCACCACGAACCCGCCGGGGTAAGGAAAATCGCGGCCATAATTTCTAGTCCCTTAGAAGTATCAACCTGTGGATAATTTTTGGACATGAATAGAGCCCTACAAAAAGATTCTAATAGCAATAAACCAAAGTAATCTTGAAAAATGTCAGCTATTTAGTTATGCAAACACAAAAGTGAAGGTGCTTTTATAACAAGTGATTGATGGACATTGCCAACTACAGTGTTATTTCTGTATTATAACCAAGGGCTCTCAAACCTTTCTGAGTGGGGATCCTTCTGCAAATATTGGCACACTGCCAGGATCCTCCTGTCCTAACTTCCAAAAGATAGTGTCACCTACCCGAAAGAGAATAATACTGCCATACCAACATACGTTAAAAGACAGGGAGAGACCAACTGGCCCATCAAGCCTGTCGTACCTAGCCATGGTGCAGCCTACATGTATCAGCAATCCCACCCGCCCATCACCCTCACATCCCAAGTCACACAATAATCTGAGAGAGGCAATAAAAAAAGAAAAAAATGTTCAGCCAATTTAGAACAAAAACTGTTGAGAAATTCCTCTCTGACCCCCAATGACAAAAAAGCAAGCTCCAGAATCCGCAGTGGCTGATATCACTAGAACCAGTTAGCCCACCTATCTTCGATAACTTCAGATGTCTTTCACTCGCAGCAACTCATCCAGCTCCCTTTTGAAGGCATGCAGCAAATCCGCACTCACCCTACATACTGACAACCTAATCCACAGGTAGACAACTCGCAGGGAATAGTGGTACTTTGGGTGCCTAACCTAACTGTGCTTTCGTAACTTAAACTAAATGCCCCCCTAATCCTCCCATGTATATCTAGTTCAAATAACCTGTCCACTTGGACAGAATCTAATCTTTTCATTATTTTAATGACCTCAACCATATCCCCTTGAATTCTACACTTTTCCCCTCAAAGTCACATTTGACTAACCTCGGCGGGCCCCAATCCCGCTGCTGGCTCCATCCCACTGTCTAAACTGAATTTCCCTTGATGGGGCTTGTTAAGTCCGCCCAGCATGTTTCTCGGCCAATTAGAAGAAGCGGGTCTGGTGACGTCATTTGATGACGAGTCATCAGCCAGTTTCCTTAAAGGGACCATGGCCAAATTTATTTTGACATTTGTGCTGTCAGTGTTCTACAGCATTGAGGTGCTGCAAACACTGACAATGACTGCACAAAGGCTATGGGCTGCATCCAGGTTCTTCCATGACACCCTCCATATGCTTATATGGAGGGAGTCACAGCATGCAGGGAGGTCCTTTTCCCTTTCCCATGGGCGGAAGAGACCTCCCCAGGAGATCAACACAGCCTGGTTGCACAGTGAAGAGGAGGGCACAAGCAGGGATGTGGTCAGAAGGACCTGGGTGCAGTGCCACGCCGCAAACATTTCATTGATCTCAGTAGATCACGAAACGTTACTGCAAAGCCAATCCTGATAACGAAGGACCTTTAGACTATCAATCGAATGGTTCTCCTCTGTACCATTTCCAGGGCCCCAATATGCACGGCTAAGTGAGGGAACCAAAATTGCACACAGTATTTCAGATACCTTGTACAAGGCTTTGGTTCAGTTGTAAGAATTGTACTTCTAGTTTTCTATTTAATTGTCCTAACTATACAGCCGAACACCCTACACATTTTTCCAGCAGCCTCATGACACTGGCCCTGAGCAGTCAGTGTTTCATGAACTATAACCCCCAGGTCCTTCTCCCATTCAGCAGCCTTAAGCATGATGTAGCTATGCTTAGAATTGCCTCTGCCCAAGTATATCATGCTGCACTTGTCGACATTAAAAGTCATCTGCCACACGTAAGCCCATTCCCTCAATGGGTATCGATCCGGCTGCAGACTATTTTTCTCATCTAACTGCCACACATACCTTCGTGTCATTCGCAAACTTGTGGACTATTCCCTCGATGCCTTCGTCCAGCTCATTAATGAAAATGTGGAAGAGCAACAGACCCAACATGGATTCCTGCGGGTCGGCACTAGTGCCCAGAGAGCTGCTAGCATTAATAACAACCTCTATTTACACAAATGCAGCCAATCCGCTATCCAACCCAAGATCCTCACACCAATCCCATAAAACACAGCCTTTTGTGCGGCACTTCATCAAAGGTTTCTTGAAAATCTTAAATACAATAGCTACTGGGCTGACATCATCCACCAATTTTATAAGCTCTTCAAAAAATTCAATCAATTTGGAGAGACAGAGCCTCCTTTTCCAGGAGCCACACTGTGATTCCCTAATAACCCCCTGTTCTTTCGATATGATCATACAATGTGTTTCGAGCAAATTGCTTGTAACTGAAGTTTAACCAATAGGCCTATAGTTTCCCTGGTTCTAAATTCTGCCTTTCTTAAATATAGGCACCACGTAGGCCTCTGTCCAATCCATAAGAACAATCCCGGACCTTAATGAGACGTTAAATATATGAGCTAGTGGTTCGCATAATATGGCCCCCCATTTCTTTCAGCACCCACGGGTGAAGAAACCGTTTTATTATTAGTAGAGGACAACAGAAATAAAATGCTTGGCAAGTCAACAAAGAAACAAAAAGATATAGAATACAAAATATGAGACATATGGCTAGCCCCAGAGGGACAGAAGTCTTATGACGGCTGGGATTGTTCATGAATCGGTTTGAAAACCACATTTCTTCTGGCATCCTCAAAAACACAGCATAAAAATACACACTGGGGTCATAAGATATCTAGCCATCTGAGACTGGGTATGTGTCTCATATTTTATATTATATATATATATTTCTCTGCATCTTTGTTAATTTTCTAGTGTGTCATTTCAGTTCTATACTGATAAACTACTTTCTGCAATGGTTGTGCTATCTACTTTTGTGTAGCTAATACTGTTTTTCAGAAGTGTGGACAGGAGGCTCTGATTGATGTGGGGGCAGCCATTAATGAAGGAAAAGAATAGGAAAAAAAAGGATGCAAAATTTTAATGCAAGAAACTTGCAGTTACTGGAATAAGGCTCACAAATCCTACTGCTGGGGAACTTCCCTGGAATGGACAGATGACAGATGACTGTCTTCCTGAAATATTTTGCAACCCTAACTCCGCCCTCCCCCCCTCCCCCGGCCACAACACTCCCAATTCAACAAAAACAATCCTGTTAACTTCATCACTTCCTTATAATGTAATCATTACAAGATAACTAGTACCACTGGACCCCTCAAAAACTTTTTAAACTTAACGTGCAAACTTATCACTATCCTCTGTCTTTCTGCAGCCATAATTGTACAAGATCACAGATAATTACAGATGAGGAAATCCATTTGGCCCATCTATTTTTTATTAATTCTCAGGATATGGGCATTGCTGGCAAGGCCAGTATTTATTGCCCATCCCCAGTTGCCCTTGAGAAGGTGGTGGTGAGCCTTCATCTAGCTCATTCATGCAGAATGACCCTAAAGTACCCTACCCCCCTGCAGCATGCAATTAGTTCTTAAATGATTGCACAGTTTTTGCCTGCACTACTCTGTCCATTCCATGTATTGATCACTCTTTGCAGTGAGATTCCATGTATTGATCGCTTTTTGTGTTGAGAAGAACTTCCTGTTAACAGGCCTAAAACTGTCTTTTACCAGTTTGAACTACTCTCACAAGTTAATATACAATTTACCTTTTCCATACCCTTAACCATCTTATATACCTCGAGAAGATCACTTCTCAGATGCCTCCTTTCAAGACTGAAAAGCCCAAGCGCAAGCCAGAGCTCTTGGTGCCGTCTAAAGCAGGCAGTCATAAAAGAAAAGATAGGCTCATTATTACGCACAAGTTATTCATCAACATGCCATAGAGGTCACAAACTGCTGATAGATAACCACAGTTTCCATGGAATCCATGGCATGTGCTGTGGCTAGCTGCAACCATAATGGATTCATGATCAAAGAATTCATTTCTTTTCAATCGTCTTTGAAGTTATTACATTAAAGCTGCTCAAGTGGATCCACAGTCCCCATGATTATCAGCACCTTTTAAAAATACACGAGTGTACTATTATAAAATAAAACGTATTCTATGCATTTCTAATGCACATGTACCACATGGGTTATATATATACACAATTTGCTGTAGTAATAACGGCGAGGCTGTTAGCGCTCACCGTTAGTACTAGGTAAAACTGACAGCAACCTCTGGCGTCCACACAATGCGCAGTTAAATGCGGAAATCCGGAAGCTGCTGTCAAAGATACCCTGCTCCTCCACAGGGTGCACTGTTGCAGTCTTCGTCAATGTAATCTGCACAGAAATCACTGTTAAGGCGTGAACTTAAACTAATTACCCACTATTATTGCAATAAAGACCAATGATAATCTTAAGCCTTGTTCAATCAGGAGTAACTGAGTTTTTAACAGCATAGTAAGTCATAATTACTGCTGAACAGCCTCTCTGGCCCTGAAAAATTAATTTTACAAGTGTGGAAGCTCATTCCCTCAGATGAAAATTAAAAATGTTGCAGATTTTTTTAAAAACATTTTTAAATGTTAAGTTTGTGTTTTTCTATTGAAGTTTCTCCCTTAATCCCATGTGTATGTCCCAATCTTTATTTTGCTTTCTGTACAATGATTTAAATGTAATTTATATTTCCTGCTTTTTACTTCCTGCTTTGCTGTTTGTGAGGATTCTTCAATCTGATTGGTTGATTAGCCTGCCTGCTGCCTGCCCTGTTCCTGGACACCACAGATACCATGTAGAAGGCGCTAAATTCAAACTGATGTCGGAAAAGAGGAGGTCTGCACTCTGTAGCCCACTAAAACTTTGTGGGCAGCTTTTTCCAAGGTAAAATGCGAGCGTCATTCCTTCGCCGCTGACCGCAAAATCTGGGCCATTATATTTAGAGCTGTAATTTTGTCATGGCAATTATTTGGGAATACAGTCTACTCTTAACTCAAAAGTTAATTCATTCAAATTATTTCATCGTTTAAATTTTTAGCACTAGATTTGTACTTTCCTATGTTACTTACATTGTTTAATTCAAATAGCTGGAGAATTCAATTTTTTCATATAAAAACAACTTTAGGTTATGATTAGTCCACATCATGGATTAGCCACAGTGATAAAGTCAAAAGTCATAATACTCATAGTAAAATCACTAACAGCTACATTAGTGCACAAATACCAAGAGGTGTTTGTGATATGGGGGGGCGGGTATGGAGGCGGGACTGCCGGGAAAATGGCAAAATCTGGGGGTGGGTACCAATCCCGCCCCCAACCCGCCTCCATGCCATCTTCCCAGGAGGCAGGTACCCGACACGTGCCCGGTCCCATCTCCTCGAGGCAGGAAGGGGATTAGTGTCAATTAACTGCCTGTTAACAGGTAGTTAACAGGCAGATTTTTGACAAAGCCCTATTTTGAGCCCTAAAGTGTGGGCTTCCCAAAGGCTCCGAACCTCGCCAGGGTCAGCGAGGCGGGCCATCGGTCTGCGGGGCCGAGATGTCCGGTGTGCAGGTGAGTGATGGGTGCATGTGTGCAGAGGTAAGTGTGTGAGGTGGGTGTAAAGTGTTTTAATAAGTTTTACTTACCTTTACTTCTTCCTGCAGGCTTCCTCCCTTCAGGTCTCGGGAGTCCCTCATCTCACCGGCACAGAAAGCAGAATGGCCGCTGAACTGTCAAAAGCTGCAGCCTTCTGCTTTCTGCTCAGGAAGGCTTTCTAATTGAATCTTGAGTAAAGACTCAACTTAGAGGACAAATTTCTTATTAACTTTAAAAACAATTATTTCTAGGTTTGTTTGGGAATATTCTATTGAACAGTCTTCTAAAAAAAATAATTCTATATAAATCAAGAAACGGTCATGATTTCTACAATCATTACAGACCATAATTAGATTCTCAATGCCAGATACTCACAGGCACAGTTACTGCCCAGGGCAGTACAACAACTTGCACTTATATAGCACCTTTAGGGGGAAAAATTCGGTTGATTAGCATCTCTAAGTGGGCGCTAATGGGGCACAAAGCAACTAGCGCCCGAGCACGGCGTTGTTTGCGCCGCTCGCGAAATTGACCAGACATTTTGCGGCGGCGTTAAACACTACCATCACGATCTCCTGCGCCTGCAGATCGTGACGTCAGTCGAGCGTGCAACGCCCCGGACCGGATATTGAGTCGCGCCTCCTGCCTTAGTGCCTGCCGCTAGGAATGACAGGTAGAGGGGAACGTTTTCAAGTCGGGAAGGGGCTGGGGGAGCGCTATTTAAAGGCGGGCGCTTCCTGCCTTTTCTTGTCAGCAAAAGTTTTGGTTTTAACGCTGTCCTAAGGAGTTTTGGCCCTCAGCACCACTTTGGAGGTTCCTAAGTGCCGAGCTCTTTCCGTGGGCCTATCCATTAGTGCTTCCACACAATTGCTTTTGAGGTCACTCCAGGCTGAGATTCAAGGCTGCAATGAGCAGGGTGTGGCTGGTCAGCAAGATGGCCCCTCCCCTTTAAGAACTGGATGGCGCCAGTCTGTCTGGTTTCCATGGTAATTGGCATCGCCTGAGCTTCGGCAGCGTTCTGAGGTAGCGCCTTGCTCCCTGACTTTTGCGCCTTAAGAGAAGTGTGTAGTGCCTGATTTAGTGCTCAAATCACCTCCAGGGGCGATAGAGGCGAATTTTGCAGTCGGAAGCGATAATTAGCACCAAGTGCTTAACTTTGCGCCCAGCCGATATTAGCGCCCCAAAATGGGCGATACCGAATTTCTCCCCCTTAATGTATTAAAACATCCCAATGCACTTCATAGCAGCGTTCTCAAACAAAATTTGACACTGAGCCACAGAAGGAAATATTAGGACAGATGACCAAAAGCTTGGTCAAAGAGGTAGGTTTTAAGGAGTGTCTTAAAGGAGAAGAGACAGGTAGTTAGAGAGTTTAGGGAGGAAATTCCAGAGCTTAGGGTCTAGGCAGCTGAAGGCACGGTTATCAATGGTGGAGCGAAAGAAATCGGGGATGCGCAAGAGGCCAGAGTTGGAGGAGCACAGAGATCTCGGATGGTTGTCATGCTGGAGGAGGTTAAAGAAATAGGGAAGGGCAAGGCCACCAACATTTAACAGGAGCTAACTTTTCAATTTTCCGCTTGCAAAAACAGAGGCAGTGTTACAGAATAAAGCTGCGGTGGCTGTTGCCGCCATGATGGGACAGAAACTAAGGGCTGGATTTTGCCAATGGGGAGCTTTTGGAGGCGGGACTCCCACTTGTCGGGTTTCAGTCCCGCCTCCATCAACTTCTGGCCAACCCACGCTATTTTCCCTTGATTGACCTTGTTAAACCCACCCAGCGGGCTTAGCAGGCCAATTAAGGGAAAGCCGGTTACAGAGAACGTCAACGTATGACGTTTCATCTGTCAAAAAATTTTGACAGATGAATTGTTATCGTTTGACAGCTCTATGAAGCTGTCAAACACTGACATTCTCTGTAGTTTGATGAGTTCTTGAATTCAAGACTCATCAAACCTCTTTATTTAGCAGAAATTAGATGGTTGCTGCATTGGAGAATGCAACGGCCAACTGTCATCTCTGCCGCGGAGGTGCAAGACTCTCCGCATACCCACCAATTGAAGCCTGCAGGAAGAAACAAGGTAAGTAAACTTTTACTAACACTTTCAACTTACCTCACATACTCACCTCTCCACACTTGCACCCATCACTTACCTTCACAGTGCACTTTTACACCTCTCCGATCCCCGCAGACCCACTGCTCGCCTCGGTGACCCTGGCGGGGTTTGGAGCCTTCGGGAAGCCCGCAGTTGTGTGGGTAAAATGGGGATAATCCTCTTATCTGCCTGTTAACTACCTGTTAACAGGCAGATAAGTGGCACTAATCCCCTTCCCGCCTCCAAGGAGACGGGACCCGGCGCGGGTTGGCTACCCGCCTCCTGGCAAGATGGCACAGAGGCGGGTTGAGCACCCGCCCCCAGATTCTGCCATTTTCCCGGCAGTCCCGCCTCCATACCCGCCTCCCCAGGGCTGGCAAGATCACGCCCTAAGTGATGGGGGTAGAGAAACAAGCAGCAAAGTGGTGATATAGGAGGGTAACGCTAGAAAAAAAATAAAGAGGTATTTGCAGAGGGAAGACTAGGGGATGTGCAGGCCGGGTCTGTTTGCAGAGCAAGAGACACCATAAACTGAACTTGAATGGAATAACCTTGGAATGTTCAAGCAACTTGAGCATACGCACACCTGGGTTTTCTGCTCCAAGCATTAACGGCATAGTTCAAGTGACTGGGAGCAGGAAAAGGGCAAAAGTTCTGCCCAGTGAACTCTGCCCACTTTGTACCATGGTGTAGTTCCCAGGGATTGGGCGCCCATCTGAAAAAGGCGGGCGTTTCATTTCAATATTAATTTGGGGGCAGGCCTTCCTGTCTTCCCCATCATTTCTCAAAATCTTGGAATGCAAGATGTCCGATGTAAAAGGCATTCAGAAAGGACAGACATTTTTCTCGCTGGCACATATGTCATCAAATGTGCAGGTTGCTAAAAGTTTTATTTATAAACTTTGCTGTTATTGAAGGCTGCCAGTCTCTGAGACGTTAGCACCTAATACAGGTTGATACTGTTGGTACAGTACCGAGGGAATGCTGCATTAACAGAGGTGCTTTCATTTTGATGAGGCATTAAACAGAGGTCCTCCCTGCCTGTTTGGGTGGTTCTGGTACATGTTAATGATCCCATGGCACCATATGAAGAAGTCCAGTTCTCCAAGTGTTTTCAGCAATTCTGCCACAACCTCAACCAACAGCACCAACAGATTAACTGGTCATTTGCCTCATTTGCTGTTTGTGGGACCGTGCTGCTTGAAGTTGGCTGCCATCTTACCTACATAACATTGTCTGCATTTCAAAAAGTAATTCATAGGATGTGAAGTGATTTTTGATGTCCTTAGGGACGGGATAAGGCATTACAAAAAATGAAAATTCTTCTTTTCCTTATTGCTATCACTTCTTGTAGTTTTATTAGTTCAACCAACATTTGTTCTCTCATTCCAGAGTCTCTTGCCAATGATTTTTGTTTTAATGTATAATAATCACCCTCCATTTTGACTTGGGGGGGTGCGGGGTAGCGTACATTATACATGAAGAGCGTAGCAGATTATGTAGATTAAGAATCGGAGACCAGACATCTCAGGTATCCCTTGCAATTTATGACAAAACAATTTCAATTCTTCAGGATTTAATTCTTCACTTCATGAAGGAAATCACACACCTTGAGCTCCTCAACTTTGTGCTGAAGCATCTAAACAATTTGAATTCCCAGACCATTTAGGTTTTGTGGTCGAGCAAACTATATCTTCATTAGCTGCATTTTTGTGATAATATGAAGACATTCACTGCCTCCTGAGTCACCCTGAAGAAAGACTAGGCATCTAGAGCGCTTAGCTTGACGATACACGAGTATACTGTATCGATAGCACTCCAAACACAAACTTTGGTGACAAGCTATTAAATGGTTTCAGCCACAGACACTTCCTTTCAAATATGATCTAAAAAGAGATAAGATGAGCACTAACAGCACTTCCATTTTTTGTGACTCGTACAGCAGAAGAGTAGAATACATCTGGTTTCACAGTGATAATTTCACTTTTACAGAACATCTGCAGGGTATTCTGTGTAACTGGTGCATGAAAAGATAATTTTGAAATAAACCTTTACCACAGTAAGATCATCACTCGCTTCCTGTAACAGGAATTAGAATGTGATAAGTGGCAGTAAGGGTGGAGAGATATCTATGCACGTTGCTACCACTTACTCCATTCTGATAGGGGGTGCGGGGGGGGGGCGGGGGGGAAGTGAGCAAAACTCCAGAGACCATTCATCAAATCCTTCACAAATAGCGACACTAGGATTACCTCAAATATAACTGGGAGTTGGGAATTCCATTTCTGAACTGCTTTTAAAGTGAATGGAATTTTGGAGGCCACCTCTCTTTCAACCAGTAAACATACTGCCTGATATGGGAAAGCAAAAGAGTCTTGGTTTAGAGAACAATGCAGATAGAGGAAGGAAACCTGGGGCTAATTAAAGTTGCAAAAATCTAGTCTAGCAAGATGATAGCTTTGTGGTGGAAGGCAGACCAAGAAATACCTTTGAATTTCAGAACAGGCTAGTTTAGTTTAAACTCTCGAATACCAAGGTAGATTTAGTAAACCTCCATGTGGGGAAGGGTTGTTATACTCTTAAAAATAAACAGATGGTTTGAGGATTTTTACACAAACCCAGCAAAACAAAACAATATGATACATCTATAGTTACTATTATCCTATGACAACATCCATTACTTAGTACATGATGTTAACAAATTTCAACTCGTGAAGCTCATGCATCTTGCTCAGATGGCAGCTTAAACTACCTTAGCCCTTAAAGACAGCACAATGGCATTTGTTTGTTACTACAGCAAATCGTTTAGGTGATATTCAACATTCATTCACAAGATTACACAGTATGGCTTACTCAGTGGTACTAATGTCCCACCTCTCCTTAAACAGTGGTTCTTAGGAGACCTGCAGCTTCATGACTGTAGGTCTCCACTGACAGCTCCAGAACATAGCCAGAGATGGAAACAGAGACAACACAGGTATGCACTTGGGGGGGGGGGGGGGGGGGGGGGGGGAAGAAATGTAACCCTAGCCTACTAAAACACATGAGCAAGTCTCATCAGGTGGCAGTCTACAGCCAATATAGATAAAAGTCTACTTACATTTGTGTACTATGTGAATTTGAAAATGACCTAGTTAAGTGTGGTTTTTTTTGCCAAATGCATTTTTAAATCTTCACTCCCAAGTGCTTTAAACTAGCAGTCAGTATGGTCATATTTAGAAAGTTCGGAATTAAAACTTGAGGCAGTTATCTGTTCTACCTCAAGAAAGCTCAAAAGTGGCTGTATGTATATAACATTAAAAAATCTAGAGCAAGAATAGGCTGTTGCACCCATCAAACCCGCTTCATCCATTATATTTTTTATCATGAACTTCCTGCCCACATTGATTGTCGATCCTCTACTTTAGGGAGCACTAATTTTGTTCCCTGACCTCCCCTGAAAAAATATTGTGCAGTGGTGCATATCTCTAAAACCCTCAATCCCACATCTCAACAGATATTGCAGGGGCATGCAAACCAGACACACCTGATACGTCATCAATCAAAGTGCTCAAAAGATGGTTACCAGATTGTCACTTCACACTAATCAAAGATTACCTAGTTTTATAGTGTCACGCCCACAAAGAGAATCATAACCTTAAAATGAAATCAGTAGTTTGAAAATCAGTCAGAACAATAAGTGCCTTTCCTGTAGGTGTAATCAAAATCAGAGAAAATCATCAAAGACGATTTGTGACTGCTGCAGGCCCACTAGTTTCTATAGAGAGGAGATACTTTCTATCCAAAGCACCAAAAATCACATATACCTCTGAACCTTGCACTGTGATCTTCAGGAACCCAAGCCCCGACTTCGACTCAACGCAACTGGGACGGGCGGGTAGTCAGGGGGTTCGCTCCACTTTCCCAACGAGTTCCCGCCCACCAACATTTTAACTCAGCAAAAATATTGTTCGGTAAGGCAGCCCACCCCAGGCAGGCAGGGCCCTAATTAACATTCAAAAGTCACGGCCCAATGATGTAATCGGCACCACAACATGATTTTAAGAAGAAATTTCAGGAGTCCCACAAGGCTCCAAAGCCGCCAGCACAACTTCGCAGGAACCAGCAGAGTGGTCAGAAGAGGCCAAATTAAGGATTCTGTTATAATTTCTGTGAGGATTCCCTGTGGGCTAGGAGGAGCAGGAGTGTTCCTCTTGGCCACGCAAGAAATCTCAGCCTCCCCAGTTCCAGCCTTCCCTCTCCCTCCCAGCAACAACATCTATTTGGAAACAAACCCTCCCCCACCTCATTCTGGAGCCCATTCCCACAGGTCCCCAGCGATGTCCCACTTCCACCCATCGGCCTGGTTGTCAGTTCAGAACTATTCAATTGAGGCCCGAGTGTTAAAATGGGCCAGGATTTGAGCTCAATTCTCCACAGGGGAGTTTCCCCCACCCCACCTGCTCCAAACATGCCCAGAGTTAAAATCGGGGCTTGTCCAGTCTTTCTGTATGGCTCCAACCAAAAAAACAGATTGGTGTTGCTGTGTTAATTGGCAGCACAAAGTTATTTTACATTCTTCGGAAGAAAGTGAAAATGGACTAATAAATTGATGCAATTATTTGATTGTGAAACTGAAGCCCAATCCCTTCACTTTCCAAGTTACAAATAAGGAATTAGTTTAAAATGATTGTCTACGTCACTACCATTCTCCTCTATGCTTTGTGTGGGAGTGTTAATTCTTGTTTTTTTTTTAAAAAAAGCAACTGCAATAAAAAGGAAAAAGTACCCTTGTTGTAGTCTCCCACAGGCCTGTGGTTTTACAGTATCTGCACACTGCCCCTCCACCCCCTGTAAGAGAACAACTTAATTTTCTTAGTAACCCAGCGACAACTCAGTATTTCCACTCTTCCAAGATTGAAATGCCAGTCCAGTCACATAAGACATAAGTGTATTGACGCATTCCATGGCCATATGACACATTCTGATTCTCGTCTCCAGTTTCCCAATGTTTCATGACCACTTAATTACTTAAATAAATGTTTCATTCCCATATGGGTATGAAACATTGATTTGAATAATTAAAATTTGGGGGGGGTTCCCAAGGAATGGATTATGAAAACAAAGAAAAAAGCCAAATGAATCTACAAGACTAACAATGTATAATTCTGTGACTTTCCAAACTGCTTTCTGTTGCTCTTCCACCCCCGACTCTCCAGCTGTTACTATTTTGCTTAATCATTGATGCTTGAAATCGCAAGGGGTGAAATTTCTCTTAATTTTAGCAAAAGATTAATATCAATACAAATACGGGAAATGTCGCCCCTCCCGACGTTCTAACTCTCACTTATTGGCAACTTTGCAAGAGAACAGAGTTTGAAAGATGAATTGAAACCCTTTGCTTCGTGGGCGATTTTTTAATTTTTAATCATCTGAAAAGCTTATAGCCCCGATTTTAACGGGGGGATAGAGGTGAACATGGGGACAAGGGTCAGGCTTGACCTGGCTCGCCGATGTGACGCCCAGGTCATTTTAACTCCCGGACCTCATTTAAATAAGTGAGACCTGACTCCCACCTGAACTTGGAGTAGCGAAAGTGGGCAAGCATAGAAGAAGATTACCACCAGTCCCTGACAAAGGTAAATCGAGGGAGGAGATTGCGAGGCGGAAGGGAAGCTTGGGCAAGAGCAAGGGAGGCCCTAATTTTTCTTATGGGACCCGAAGGAGCACTTCGGCTCCTCCAGGCCACAAGGAAACCTTTTAATTAACTTACCCTTTCAGCCCTCTTTTGGGCCTGCTGCTTCTTGGCGCTTGTACTTACTGGCAAGGTCTGCATTAGGCGCCGAACTCGCGACTGCAAATTAAAATAGTGTTGGGGTCCGAATTACATCATCAGACCCCAACTTTTACATTTTAATGAGGCCCTCACCTGCTTTCCAGTTCCTCACTCAAGTGCTTGGCTCATGCAGGAGCCACAACAGTGAATGCTAGCAACCTATTTGATCATGGGGGGGGGATCACAGCTGAACCCAACCCAGCCCTCGCCTGACTTTCAGACAAACACACCTTTCAGAGGGTTCACTGGTACCAATCAGGAGTGAGGCACCCTGGTCAATTTTTCCCTTCTCATGAAGGTAAGCTATAAACAAGGCATTCTCCTTCTCCTGTCCACTTCCAGAGCTTCACAGCTGATCAACACACCGATGATCAATTATGCATGAAGGAATATAATGAAAACTTTCTATTGGAGCAATGGACTGTGCACCTGAGTACGACAAGTATAGATGTTGAAATTTAGACTAAGCTTGACAGGGTAGATGCCGAGAGGATGTTTCCCCTTGTGGGGGAATCTAGAACTAGGGGGCATCATTTCAGAATAAGGGGGCACCCTTTTAAATCGGAAATGAGGAGGAATTTCTTCTCTCAGAGGGTTGTGAATCTTTGGAATTCTCTTCCCCAGCGAGCTGTGGAGGCTGGGTCATTGATTATATTTAAGGTGGAGATAGACAGATTTTTGAATGATAAGGGAGTCAAGGGTTATGGGGAGTGGGCAGGGAAGTGGAGTTGAGGCCAAGATCAGATCAGCCATGATCTTATTGAATGGCGGAGCAGGCTCGAGGGGACAAATGGCCTACTCCTGCTCCTACGTCTTATGTTCTTATTGCATACTGCAGACCATCTACATGAGCACCACTAATTCCAGGAAGTTTTATAAATGGAAGTGCTTGAATGTTAGCAGGGCTAACAGCAGGGAGAGGATCTTGTGATACATCCATCCAATAGACTGGTACAGAGGTTCCTGGAAACTCAGAAGAGAACAAAAGACGGAACTTGCATTTAGAGTGCCTTTCACAACATCAGGATGTCTCAAAGTGCTTCACAACCAATTATGTACTTTTGAAGTGCAGTCACTGTTGTAATGTAGGGAAATGTGGCAGCCAATTTATGCACAGCAAGGTCCCATAAACAGCAAGAAATAAATAACCAGATAATTTGTTTTTAGTTATGTTGATTGAGGGATAATTCTTAGCTAGTACATCGGGAGAACTCACCTACTGCTTTTCAAATAGTGCCAGGGATCTTTTACATCCACCTGAAAAGGCAGATGGGACCTTAGTTTAATGTCTCATCCAAAAGATGACACATTCAACAGTGCAGCACACCCTCAATAACTGCACTTAAGTGTCAGCCTAGATTATGCACTAGTCTCTGGAGTGGGGTTTGAATCCACAACCTTCTGACTCAGAGCAAGTGTGCTACCGCTGAGCCAAGGTAGGTATAAATTCATGTTACAAGGTTACCATCAGATTCTTGCTTCCTTGCAAGGACACCAAAAGACTATTAAAAAAATGTCCATTACAGTAGCCTAAGGAAGCTAGGTGAAGTTTTAGAAGATGACTATCAGACAGTGACTTTGCAAGCCTTCAGATGGCTTTTGATTAACCAATAAATTTACCTTTCAAAAACCCAACACTGAGGAGAGAGATAATATGGGCAGCACTGTGATATAATATAACTGGATGTATCTATCACATTACCTATACAATCAAAAGCTATATTTGGCAAGTGACCACCACAGAAGAATATACTTAGCAACCAATAAAGCTGAAAAAAGCGAAGCAAATATGAAAGGTCAGCTTTGGCAAGTGACACAGAATTGTATGTTCCTGTGATGGAGGGGAAACTGGAAGTTTCTATGGAGATCAAATGGGCTCCCTCATGCGTAACTTATCTTTGTGAAGTAGGAAAGGTTAATTTTCTACTAAACCACTATTATTTATCACAGGCAATGTTCAACACTAACAAAAAACATTCCAGAGGGAAAGTGGAGACTTTAGTTACTTGTCCTGCAAGCAGCCAAAAAACCCAAGTTTAGTATTAGAGCCAGGAATTGCATCACACTCCTTCATGGATGAGTCTTTCTAATTACACGCATATTATAATTTCTACACTCCAAACTAAATGAAAGTAGATCAAATAGCACCAAAAGGAATGTCTTAAAGGAATGAGATCTGCCACCTATTCTCTTGATCCCATTCCCACTAAACTGATGACCACTCAACTTCTCTTCCTGGCATCATGCTAGATGACATTGTAAATGGTTCCCTCTCCTCGTGTACTGTCCCCTTTCTTTCAAAGCCGCCATCATCACTTCACTCCTTAAAGAGCCCACCCTTGGCCCCTCCTATCACTCCCATAACAAACCTCCCTTTCCTCTTCAATGTCCTTGAACATGTCGCCTCCCAAATCCGTGCCCATCTTTCCCGCAACTCCGTGTTTGAACCTCTCCAATTAGCATTCCACCCGACACACCACTGAAACAGCCTTAACTAAAGTCAAAAATGACATTCTCTGTGACTGTGAGCACAGTAAATTATCCTTCCTTGACCTCTCTGCAGCCTTTGACCCAGTCGACTGCACCTCCTCTAATGACTCTCCTCCGTTGTCCAGCTTTGTTACCTCCAGAGTCCCCGAGGATTTATTCCTGGCTTTCTCATCTACTTGTGACCTCATGGCTAACATCATAAACAGGCATAGGGTCAGCTTCCACATGTATGCGGACAACACCCAGCTCTACTGCTCCACCACTCCCCTCATCTCCTGAAGGTCTTTACCCCTTATTGTGATGTGATTCCATAGGCACCAATAATTCCCTGGTACCTCATCCAATTGCCCATTATTTATGTGTGAGCCTTAACAGCCAAGTGTTAGTAAGCTACTTGACCATGGAAGGTATTACAGCCAATTCCAATCCGATTCTCACCTAATGTCTATATATTACACTTTCAGCAAGAGTTGCTGGATAGCAATAAGAAATGGTGACCCTGACTCATATTTTCTCCATCTATAATTCAAGCCAATTATGGCACTCTTATTGCTAGCCTGAGATCAGCCACCTCAGCACAGACCATGAAATTGAAAATGTTGCATTTCCTGGTTAATTGGCTTAGCTAAACACTGGATAAACGCAACTAAATTGGATTTCTAAATTCTCTCGGGGCTATACATTTTCTCTCACCCTTAATTACATCATTGGGATAGAATGAGTGCTTTTTAGATTACACTATGTGGTCTGGTCAGTCCTTCCCCTACAGTATTTTATGGAGGAATTTGTGGATATAATGAAATCCAACTGTGATCTAAAGTATACCATGTTAATGTAATGCATAATACACCATGGAACCAGGATAGGATTTTCAGCCATGGCTAGCATTCACATTGAACCTTCCCAGGCCAGATCTTTCAACTCAGATCTTTAGCAACATTGAACAAGATGAAATATCTTTTGCAAATTGATGTGCACAGGGGGGAGAATTTTTTTTTAATTTTAAAACCTCATCAGTTAGACATCTTCACATGACCTATCTGTCCTTTCAACCGCAATCCAATTTATGTGTTCAGGTGGACAGTCAGGATGGGGGAATGGGGCAAATAAAAGGATTGTAAAAGTTGTCAGATTACAACAGAAGTTTGAATCAGAATCACTGTTTGTATAAACAACCATTTCCTTAAATAAAGCTGACATTTGGTATGTCTATGCACAGAAATTTGATTACTGTGATTAATAATCAGAAAATTTCTGCCAAATAGATACTCTTATCTCTAATTACCCAAACAAGAACTTTCAAATTGTAGGATTCAATTATGCTTCACTGTCACTGCCTCATGTACAGCACTGTTCCCTGTACATAAGCATCATAAACAAGCCCCATTTATTATAACAAAGGAATATATATTGATTCTTCGTGTTTAATGAATGGACAACTGAAAGTTACACATTTGCTTTGGACAAAAGACAGATCCTCCATGATATCGATGTCCTTGTACTAACTTCCGTTTTATGCAAATAATTAAATTCTCTGCAAAAATCCATCTTGACCAGTCACCTCACTCATTTGGATTGTGTTATGCACCATTTAACTTTAATTGAAACAGTATATATTGGACTAATCGTTGCTTCATTGTGCTTTTTGCCTTTGATTAAAATTACATTACAGTTCATTCACATGCTGAATCAGATGCATTGGTAATTCTTTTGTAAAGTTAGTGGTAACATAACCTTTTCACTTAATCTACTTTTGAATTGTCGCCATTTCAGCAATTAGATTACGATTAAATCAATATTCCCTCTGCTAAGTGATGTAGTTTGGAGCCTATGAGAACAATACAGTGCTCTCTGTCATGGAAAATTGACCTTGGAACCAGCTTACTCCACAGAGAGGAAGTATCAAATAAAAAACATGTAAACAGACGTGTGGCACTTGCACTCAGCTGGATGCAACCACATTTGTTTGTTGAAAGGCTGCCACTTTTTTTGTGGCAAAATCACAATACATTTCTCTTGGTGACATTGTAACTGAACAGTCATTCTGGAGTATTTACACAATTGTTACCTCAGAAAGTACAAGAATAATAAAATTCAAAACCCCTTTCATCTTTGCCAGATATCAACAACTTTTTTCTGTGTCATCTTTGTGTATTCGCTGTTCCTGCACTCAAACAAAACTCACCATTTGCATCTGGGAACATTATGAATGGCCACTATGCAAACTATAGCAGCAGATTCTACAAAGTGTTTTCTTTTAAATTAAATTTTTAATAATTTGGAAGATAGGGGATTTTTAATTTTATATAGAAAGAATTACAATTGCTCTTCAAGGAGTCTCCCCACCCTCCAAGCTTTTCTCGATCTTTCCATGTCACCCAGCCAACCTCAATTCTCATCCCAGCCTTTTGTCAATACCAGTGTGAAACTGGCCACTGGGAAGTGCAAGAGAGAAGCTGAGGAACAACTCTCCCTCGAGTTTCCCCGAGAACTCCACTCAGCAACTCCTGATCAGAAGCACAGATATTGGAAATGCAGTACAAACACACATTCTGAAGAACAATTTGCAAACTTTTACTAGAGATTGGAGTACTGGTCATCCTGGGACATTACCAATAACGTTAGTATATTGCATTCATTTACTAGGGCACACCATGTGGAGGGCAATGCCTTTTCATTAAACCAGTTATGTCACTACATAATTAGAAAGGAATCCAATAATATTTTCTATTAGAAAAAGGATTTCATTTTTGTAGGGCTGTTTGCATTTTGTGGCTCTGGACAACATTCCCCCACCAATTCTACAGACAATTAAATTGCTCCTGGGCCTCCACCAGTCCTCCGTGTTTGTTCAGCCTGCAATTTTCCCACCGAGAGAGCCAAAAGAGGAAATAAGAAAGAGGCACACCTTACCTGTATTTGCTATCTCGCTCTACCAATATTCCAGGCTGAGAATAAAGTATCTGTTTATTGTACAAAGAATGAGTGTGCTACATGATGCTTTGCTTCTGTAATGGTTCAACTGGTTTTGTTTCACTTGTTTTTGCCACCTCACCAACCCCCCCCCCCCCCCCCCATGCAAGAAAAGCCTTGCCCATTGGTTTTATTACAGGCTTGTTTGGTTAAAATATCATTTGCGCCAGTCTGGTTAGCTAATATGATCAAAGACAGCAACTGCAGTGCGACAGTTAGTCTCAGTGCCCCTGCACAACAGAGGGGACTAATTCAGGCAGATTTTCCTCTCCTGATAGTTATCTGCTGGAAAGTGCATGTGTGCGAATGAATGTGAGGTGAGGATAGGATTAGACCAGCTACAATGGCCTCTGTTGTAAACTAGCCTGCAGACACTTGACCTTTAGACTCACATGGAAAGCAGTCACTTGGAAACCCATAAATAAATAAAAAAATCAGCCTTCAGAAGAAGAAAAAGACAAAAGCAGGAAGAAAATGGTTTCCATCCAAAGTTTGATTTGTAGCTAAGTTTGTCACATGCCAGAAAGAATCAATAAATTTGCAATATATATATATATATATATATATATATATATATAGTACTTTATCATGTGCTTGGTGTGCCCAAAATGCTTTACAATGAAGGAATTACTTTTGAAGAATTACTTTTGTAAAATTAAATAAATCTGTTGGACTATAACCTGGTGTTGTGCGACTTCTCATTTTTGAAGTGTAGTCACTGTTGTATGTGAGCAAATGTGGCAGACAAATTGCACACAGCAAGGTCTCACAAACAGCAAGTAGCAAATGAAAGACCAGATAACCTGTTTTGGGTGGTGTTGATTGAGCGAGGAATGTTATCCAGAGCTCCCCATTCTTCAACTAGTGCCATGGCATCTTTTTGAGCAGGCACACAGGACCCGAGGTTAACGTCTCGTCCAAAAGAACAGCACCTCTGACAATGCAGCTATCCCTCAGTACTGCACCGAAGTGTCTGCCTAGATTATACACTCAAATCTGTAGTAGGGCTAGGACCCACAACCTTCAGACTCTGAAGCGAGGGTGCTGCCCATTGAACCAAGCGGACGCGTTAGCTGTGACTAAATTAGAAACTTAAAAAGTGGTAAAAATAGAAAGTATGTTATTTTGACACAATAAAAACAGATAACAATTGCAAACTGAAGGATATAGGGAACTCCTGATCTGAAGCAGCAGAGAACTGTGAAACGAACAACCACCTCCAAAATTCAGTCTCGGCCAAACATATCTAAAACCATCGGCAGGCCAACTGGAACCAGGTTCCAAGTCCCACGAGTCAGAGCATACAGTAAATACTGGAAAAGAAACATTAAACTCCTACAATCTTCTATTCCTGTCCCCAGTTTACATTGTATTTAACATAAGAATTGCACCTATTTTTAGCCATGTTTGCTTTATGTTATAAATGGATTTTAATTGTTTAAACTTTCAGATGCAATGGGCTGGATTTTCATTGACCCGTGGAGGTGGGTTTGGAGGTGTGTGGGGGGTTAACATTGCAAAAACTGGCAGGCGGGCACAAGCCCGCCTCCATGCAATTTTCATTAAATCGTGTCTGCTGGTCCCGCCTCTTAGGAGGTGGGATAGGCTGTTAAGGCCCTTAACAAGCACTAAATTGCCTCTATAATGCCATTTTGCCATTTTGAAAGGCCTTTGTGATTTTAACCCTTTTTCTACGTAAAGCACGCCTATTCTGAACCACGAATGTGAAACCTGGCAGGAGCACATCTGGCTGGCTATGGGGATGCATATATGGATGGCTATGTGGATGGATGCATATATGGATGGATGGGGAGGAGACATATCTGGGAGTGGTGGTGTAAAAATATCTGGGAGCAGACTTAGGGCTGCTGCTCATTTTGCATCCAGGTCCTCTCACAGCAAAGGCCAGGCAGTCTTTGAAGACCTTCAATGCAGCAGCAATGATGACATCATCAGAGGCGACTTTCAGACTGAAAACACTAATTGGTTCATGGGTTCCCACATGCTGGAACTCAATTGCCCAATTAGGTGAAAATTGCATCAATCTCCCACATCCAATTGCAGTCGGGTGGATAACACGAAAAGTGGATGACACGACCCCAACCCGCCCCAGTATCAAAATCCAGAGGTCCCTTAAAGTGAATGGGTATGACAAAAGATGTCAAAATCCAGCCCAATGTCTTCACCAAATTTGATCTAATTATTCTTAATGAGATTATGGATGGTACAACACTGGTAGCATGACTGTGGAATGTATGTTTGCTCTAAATCACTGCTAAGAATGGTCTTGTGCACTGTCCTACCACTAAATCTTTTGGCTACAAATGTTTAATGTAGACAATTTACCCTGTACTTGTAGCTTTATTTCACCTATAGCATACTGGGCAGGATGTTGAACACCTGCCTGCCCAAAATACATGTAGTATGGGAAGTAAGTTTCCATTTCCCCGACACCCACAGACATGACGTTGCCAATGCTGTTACTGGCACAGCTGTTGTTTGAAGGCTTTAACCAAATTTCCTGAGTGGCTTCTCAAGAGAGTTATCTGACGCTGCACCTGGGCTCATTACTGTAGTTACATTGGGAAACTTTTTCTTTCAGCCTGCCCTTGCTAATATCCCACACAGTGCCAATCACAGTCACCTATCCTCCTCCAGCCAACATGGAGCAGTATTCTCTTAGGGCATCAAAACTGCTTTGTGACCTGGATCAATTTTTCATTCCATTTCCTCAAACACGAGAGGCAACATCCAAAACACCGGGGAGAAGGTGGGGGAGGGGGACCGGGCAATGAGAAACAGTCAATCAAAGCAAATTAGAGGGTCTGACAGTATTCAGAATAACAACAGAAAACGCTGGAAAAACTCAGCAGGCCAGGCAACATCCGTGGAGAGAGAAACAGAGTTAACGTTTCAGGTCGGAACTGAAAGAGCAGGAAATAAACAGATAAAAATGCAAGGGGGAGGCTGGGGGGAGGAATAAAAGAACAAAAGGGGTGGTCTATGGTAAGTAGAGACATTAAGAGATGCTCAAGGCAAGACGAGATGGTAATGTGACAGGTTAAGAAACAAAAGGTGAGGTGTGAAATGCTGGCAGAATGAGAGACAGCTGCCGTGGGGGGAGAGAGAGAAAAAAAAGGAAAAAGGCACGGACCAAAAGAGTGGATAAAATGTATACATATGTGGTAGGGTTATGATCTGAAATTGTTGAACTCTATGTTGAGTCCAGAAGGCTGTAAAGTGCCTAAACGAAAGATGAGGTGCTGTTCCTCGAGCTTACGCTGCACTTCTGTGGAACAATGCAAGAGGCCGAGGACGGTGAGGTCTGAGTGAGCGTGGAGGGGTGTATTCAGACTTGACCTGCTGCCGGAGGACCAGACACTTACTATTCCAGCAAATTACGTGCTTTTTTTTTTAAATGACAGTTGTGCATGGGAACATTTATTTTATATTCTCTTCATTCTCCCCACCCCAGATTCTGTTGTAAGCAGTGTCATTACACATTCTCCTCTCAAACCAGGATCACAGGAATGTCAAGCCAAACTTCTCCTTGAAATTCTGATCAGCCATCAGGAAACGCAAATTAACCAGAGCAAACGAGACATGCAGGGTACAGTTCCATGGGTACCGCACCCAAGTGCCCATTGTTCATGTGTGTGCCTAGATGTTGAATGTCAGTAGGCTATTATACTATGAACAGTATTACGGCTGATCCTAATCCTATCATCCTCTGATGTCCAAGCACATGCTCTTCTGGCAAGGATTACTACATACCAATCAGGTGTGGCAACTCTTGCCAATCTCCCCACCCTAACATAGGTTGACGTGTAGTACCCCTACTACCACCTTGGCTGAGATCAGCTACTTCAGCCCAGACTAAACCTGGGGACTTTCTTGGCATGTGATTCTGGGCTATATTTGAGGAAGCCTTGACATATGTTTCTAATTCCTGGGAAATGAACATGTGACATTTTCTTCCAACTGTTCCAACAGAAAACTCATCCAATCAAGGAAGGCAACCTAAAGGCAATGTTGCGACTTTAATTCAATGATTTTGATATAGGGGAGAATTAAGCATTCAAGATAGAACTAATTTGTAATGTTTTTCATTAAACTGACCATTTCCCTTTGGTGCTAGTATTAAATTCTCTCTGGAAAGCTGGGCCCCAGGTGGGTATGTATCAGACACAGTCATATCATCACACTTAGGCACCTTTTACATAAACTGTTTCTGACCATGTTGCAGAATAACATTACTGTGCCTGATTACAAAAGTAAAAGATTTAAGCTACATATTAAATTTAGACCAAAGTAAAACTGTTAATTAAACAGTCACTAATTTGATTCTGAAATATATGGCATCTGAGGAATATGAAATCCAACACTGTATAAGTATGACAACACCTGATATTTTACGCAAATGACATCCATTTATCACACAAACTGAATACCCATAAAAAAAGGAATTTTAATTGGGTCACAGAACAAAAATGCACAGTATTAATCAAATGAGAATCCAACTAAAGCAATTTTCAGTAAAGATTATTTCCTATTTAAAGAGTACCAACAAACAGTGTAACAGATAAGGGGGATAAGAACATAAGAAATTGGAGCAGGAGCAGGCTATTCGGCCCTTCAAGCCTGCTCCGCCATTCAATAATATCATGCTGATCTTCTACCTCAACTCCACTTTCTTGCACGATCCCCATATCCCTTGATTCCCTTAATATCAAAAAATCTATCGATCGCTGTCTTGAATATACTCAATGACGGAGCCTCCACGGCCCTCTGGGGTAGAGAATTCCAAAGATTCACCACCCTCTGAGTGAAGAAATTTCTCCTCATCTCAGTCCTAAATGGCTGACCCCTTATTCTGAGCATTGTACCTTTACCTGACGAAGGGGCAACAGCTCCGAAAGCTTGTAATTTTAAATAAATCTGTTGGACTATAACCTGGTGTTGTGCGACTTCCCCTTATTCGGAGACTGTGACCCCTGGTTCTAGACTCCCCAGCCAGGGGAAACATCCTCCCTGCATCTACCCTGTCAAGCCCTGTAAGAATTTTGTATGTTTTAATGAGATCACCTCTCATTCTTCTAAACTCCAGAGAATATAGGCCTAGTCTACTCAATAGGTTACAATTCCCCCAAATTCCTGACCTCAGCTACATCATTGTGTGAAGTACTGAACAGAGGTCATCTGCTTCTCAACAGGCAGGACAAGAGGACAAGGTGAAGAAGGGAAAAGTCACTTCCAGGCTATTTTTAGGTATCTCCAGCACCCAGCATAGAGCATCGGTAGTGGGGCAAGAGGAGGTTGGCTACACTGGTTCATAGTCTGGGGCAATCATAATAGAAAAATAGAAGTTTTACTTTTAAGGTTATTTTCCTTTCCAAAAAAAGTAATCTTCCTCAGTTAATCATGTTGGGATTTAAAGCTTTACATTTAAGATGAGGGGACAGTGAGCTGACCACAACTGTTAGTGATGAGCGACGACATACAGCTGCAATCTGGTTAGCCCACGCACACTGAAAATGGTAACAGTGGTCTTTAGCTTTAGTCTTTGGGGAGGGGAAATGGTTTCTTTAAAAAAAAGTGCAAAATTATTTTAATTGGCAGATTGTTGATGGTATCAATCCTCTCATCCATGTCAATTAAGAAATACTGCTCCTTTACATCTGTTTGTTCAAAATTGTAACAGGCTTGTTATAAGTATCACTAGGGTGGCGTATTAAAATTGCATTCACAAGATGGAGAAGTGTAAATCCCCTCTCACCCTCTGGCTTAAGAATCACTAATTCCTTTGATAGCAACAATGTTTGTGCAATTAGCAGTTATTAAGTCTATTGGAAGACTCAAGAACACTGGGCACTTCAGCCTTTTATTCAGAAGAATTTCTGGAATTTCTGTTATCTTCAATAGAAACTGCCATGCTGGTTTTACATAAAGTGTTTACATTATCCAGTCAAAGCAACACATTTTTAGACCAATCTGTTTGTAAATTATCTTGATCTACAAGCAGTACATCAGAAATCAAGCCCTAATACATTCACTTATGATGTTCTGAGGAATGATGGATAATCAGGACAACAGGAACATCTCACCCTTCAATTAGCACCCTTTCACCCAGTGAAGTACACTTCACTGCAATTCAACCATACCCCTCTGAAAGTGCAATAAAGTCATGTCTAGAAATCTTCCCAATTTAATTTAGCTCAAACTCAGAAAGAAATGAGAGGGAAATAAGCAAGTCCTTTCAGTGTAAATTGATTAACATTTAAGATTATTTAAAGAATATTTTTTAATATACATTTTCTTACTCAAGAGAACAGAATTCAATGGGTACAGTCCAAAAACAGCCTTAGAAAACCCACCACATTGAGTCTCCAGGATGACCCACTCTGATGATAGATTTGGCAGGTTCAAGTCCCAACTGTTTCAACATAAGTTCTGAGCTAGCATTGGCATCCAAGAACAGAAAGGATGTCAACCATGATTCAGTGGTAGCACTCTCACCTCTGAGTCAGAAAGTTGTGGGTTATAGTCCCACTCCAGAGACTTGATCACAAGATCTAGCCTGACACACCAGTGCAGTACTGAGAGTGTGCTGCACTGTTGGAGGTGCCATCTTTCAGATGAAACATTAAACTGAGGCCCTGTCTGCCCTCTCAGGTGGACGTACAAGATCCCATGGCACTATTTCAGCCTTGCTGTGTCCAAATTGGCTGCCGCATTTCCCACATTACAACAGTGACTACACTTCAAAAGTACTTCATTGGCTTTAAAGCCCTTTGGGACATCCTGAGGCCATGAAAGGCACTATATAAATGCAGGTTCTTTCTTTACTGAGCCCTCTTCATGTGGCTGGTAGTCAACTAGAAATGGATCCACTGGATACATCATCCAAGCAGACCCTTTCTGGACCAATCATCTCTTTGAAGGTTGATTTCAACCATCAATACTCAGGTAGATACATAAAATATTCTTTTGGGTGGAGGAGAAGAAGCACTCTAGTGCTTTCTCTCATAGAATAGTACAGCACAGAAGGAGGCTATTCGTCCCATCGAGTTAGCGCCGGCTCTTTCGAAGAGCAATCCAGTTAGTCCCACTCCCCTGCTCTTTCCCCATATCCCTGCAATTACTTTGCCTTCAAGTATTGATTCAAATCCTCAACAAATAATTAATTTATACAATCAAAACAGTGCATTTTAGTCAATCTGACAAAATTTACAGCATTAAATCTTCCATACATAATCTGTTTAACTGTCCTTTGCCACTGTCAGTAGTAAATGGAGTGTAAATTTAGGAATGTTAAGAAGCCACTTAGGCCCTCCCAGCTCATTCTTGCATAACCAGCATCTGTAGATAACTACTGTAAACAGTCATTCCTATCCTATGAGTCGAATCTAATTTTATAATTTGCAAAGTTACATAACCCTGCCACTGCAGATTATTGGCTTTGAAGAAAGATTCACCAGTGCATGGTTTGTCAACAGGATACATTGCATCAATAATCACACCTTTTTAAAAATTCTTTTGGTGTGCAAATTAAAATAATGTGTTAAAACCCACACATTTCTTGGTCAGAATGTCATATTCAGAGCAGGTCCTGAAACTGAAAGGCCCCAGTCTGGCAACATCATGCCTTTAGCATCCAGTATTAACATCCACTTTCTGAATGAGACCAGTTAGGATTGAAACTGCTAGCATAACAATAACATCCCCAACACAACTCCAGCAACAGGCATGCTGCAGGCCTCATCAACAGAATCTCGCCTTTGATACAAGCCTATACCTATGTGTTTCCAGGCTCAGGAATCTGTACAGTTTATATTTTAAACCAGAATAAGTGTACTGATTTACTATTCACTAGGTGGAAATTTATATTCCACACAACAAAAGTTTCTTCTCAAGTCCATTTTTCCTGCTGGTTTTATAATTAAGTAACTGCCGAGAATAATCCTGGAGAAATTTAATATATTAAGAAGCAATTTTATCCCAAATTGAATAATACAGTTGGCTGCCTCATGTTAGTGTAGCCTTCTACAAACTTTGATTCACTATATTTGGAAGGAGATATATGAAGGACCATTAAGAAAATGATTCAACGTCTGTACCCAATGTACTCAAAGTACACTCAATACTGAAATGCATGTGCTTTATTATAGACATGTACAATGAAGGGCTCGATGTCGTGAGATTGGTTATCATGACTTCTCAATTCTAGAAGTGAGGAAAACATAAAATGCTATATGGATTGTTAGGATTTAATGACCCCCACATTTAAAAACTGGTTGACGGTGGGTTTTTTTAAGAAAAGAATATAGATCAGTTGAACAGTAAAGTGCCTGTGTTGGTGAATAAGAAGCAAATCTTTAAAATGGGTGCGTAGAAAAGACAGCTGATTCACCAGACAAAGGGTTGAGTGTTTGTTTTGTGGATGGACAAATTTCACATTTTTCTTTTTGAATCTTGTATTTTCAATATCACAGCAAGCCATTCATTCCAAGAGCTTACTTAAATCAGTATTACTAAGCCATACAAGACCAGAAGATACCAGGTTTAATCCATGGTCTGATCTCAGCTGGGATGTTACAACTGTCCTCAGTATACCTAGATTAGGAAGGGGTAAAAAAAGTCAAGGTTCCCACGCCTGATCGCTACCCACCGACTCCTGCTGGAAAGGATGCAAGTGAATATTAGGTGAGAACAAGATCAGCTCAGTGTAATGCCCATCATGTGGAATAGTCTGCCGGTGCTCGTTATTAAGCTTGTACATGAAGAATGATCCCTTGGTTCAGGTCCCTGAAATTGTACCCTAGCAGAAGTAAACACCTTCAAAAGAGGGAGAAAATTGGAACGTATAAAAAATGTTTGCAATGTCAAAGTGGCCTGTTATAAAACTAGACACTCACCCCTTCTATTGTTACACCAGAGCAGGCAAGTTATTTCTATATGGCTTACAAACCTTCAGGGCCTTGGTGCACTCAAGTAATAAGAATGAGATCAACCAATTATGATGCTGCAGTACACAAATGCTGAATTATGCATTTCCTATAAATCATTTGATAAGTTTACAGTCTCTGTGGCAATTGTTCCTTAGGACTGCAACCAAGGTCAAAACAGAAGAAACCTCCAATGTAAGTAAGTAATCATAAACTGAAAGCAACATACTGCAGATGCTATAAATCTGAAATAAAAACAGAAAATGCTGGAAACACTCAGCAGGTCAGGCAGAATCTATGGAGAGGAAGGTAAAGAAGAAAGAACTTGCACTGAAATAGCACTTTTCACAAACAGCAATGAAATGAATGACCACATAATCTGTTTTCAGGTGTTGCTTGAGGGATAAATATTGGCCAGGGAAGATATTGGCCTGCTCTTCTTCAAAATAATGCCATAGGATCCTTCACGTCCACCTGAGAAGGCCGACGGGGTTTCGATTTAACGTCTCATCCGAAAGACAGTACCACCGACAGTGTAGCGCTCCCTCAGTCTTGCACTGGACTGACAGCCTAGATTTTGTACTCAAGTCACTGGAGTGGGACTTGAACCCACAACCTTTAACTCCGAGGCAAGGGTGCTACCACTGAGCCATGGCTGATTAATGTTCCAGGTTGACTGTGAAACATTTCTATCTCTATAGATACTACCTGACCTGCTGAGTGTTTCCAGCATTTTATATTTTTATTTTAACCGTTAACTAAAGTTAAGTAAGAAATATACAGCACACACCTTATATTTGACCAAACACTATATGATACAAACAAACAAGTTATAATTTTGGTTACATGGCTAAGTTTGCTCCTGGTTTAGCTATCAAACTTTCAAAAGTATATTATATCTTTCGAGTATAAAATCAGGACTGTTCCTCCAAAAAAACTGCACATAAGGCCATTAGTTCTTTCTCATTGAAAATTATAATCCTATCCAGATCTAAGAAATTGTGGAAATTTTGTTATTAGATATGCTCAGGTTGTACACCTTGAACAAGAGTAGGAGACCTCAGACTTCCACCCCCAATAAAACAAAAGACTTTCTGCTCCCCTCCACATATCAAAAATTGTCATATTGTTCAAATGTAGATTAAGCAAAGATGAGATTTGACTCCCTAATGTCAACAGTTGCTAAAATACATAGGCTATACAGGCTTCTTGCCTAAATTAAATGGCAAGTCCACACCAAACAAAATCATGCAACACTATTTTCATATTCATGGGATCTGAGGGAAAAGAAATGGCCACAAAAATGGATCCACACTCAGTGATAGCACTCTCGCCTCTGAGTCTGAAGGTTGTGTGTTCAAGTCCCACTTCAGAGGCTTGAGCACATAATCCAGACTGACACTGCAGTACGGAGGGAATGCTACACTGTTGAAGATGCCGTCTTCGGGTGAAACCCAATCTCCCCTCTCAGGTGGATTTAAAAGATCCCAAAGCACTATTCTGAAGAGGAGCAGGGGCGTTCTCCCCGGTGTCTTGGCCAATATTCATCCCTCAACATCGCTAAAAACAGATTATCTGGTCATTTATCTCATTGCCCTTTGTGGGACCTTGCTGTGCGTAAAATGGCAGCCGCGTTGCCTACATTACAACAGTGACCACACTTCAAAAGTACTTCATTGGCTGTAAAACGCTTTGGGGTGTCCTGAGGTCATGAAATGCACTATATAAATGTAAGTCTTTCTTTTTTATATATAACGTCAAGGCTAGTTTTAGAATATTTGCAATGCATTTGAAATCATTCCAGTCACTTAAAAAGGTCGGTAGAATTGGCAGTTCGGGGTTAAAATCAATGTATCCCCAACAACAAAAAAACACATCTTTTAAATGGGAATTGGACATACAGTGGGTGACTGGGTAGAAGAGTGGCACTCTCAACTTTCATCATTCATCAGCAAACGTCAGTCATCACAGGAAAGCAAGAGTAGCAGTGCTGTCTGATGATATCTCGTTCACTTATTCAGCATGTATAACATTACTGCAATTCGGCATTTAACATCAGCATGTATCTGCACCGGTGCCGGGTCGCAGCACAGCCGCGACAGTCCTGTCTCCCTAACTTGTGACTGGCCTGAAATGACATCAGACTGAAGTGAGCACTAATCGCCACCCCATTGGTGGCGCTAACACGATGTGAAATCAGACACTTATTGTCAACTAACTATCTATAAAATGAGGACGCAACTGCATTCTTCAGATCAAACTCTCATCCCAAGATTTCAGACATGCACTCCCGATGATCCGCAAAGGTAGAGTTAAGCTGGCACGAAAGCTTTCTTGGGCGGATAGTTATACATAAATGTACAAAAGCAAAGGATATCCTGGAAAGAAAAAAAGGACAAAAAAGCCCTACAGGTATAGTTATAACACAACTGACGCCCCGCCTAAAATGTAATGTAAAAAACAAACCTCGTCTGAGCAATGACGTGATTTGCTAGTCTCTGCAACACTTGGGTAGACACGCAGTGTTGACGCAGGTTTGATCAAGCCTTTAGACATGCGGTGAGTATCACAGAGAACCATTTGTTTTCATTAAGATGGCCCCAGGAGACACGTCGTTCAATAGGCAGCGGGTACACCACCAGGCGCACAAGTATCTCGGTCACTTCCCACCCCAGCCAGTTAAACACCATGAGCTCAGTGTTCGTGGTGCTTCAAAGAGCTGCATCTACCTGCAGGGCAATCGGATCCCACCCCATCCCACCGGGGGCTGCCAGTCACACGCTGATCACTTTCGACCGTAAGGGGGGAAAAAAACACACACACACAACAAACTCCCCACAAAGTTTGACCCAGAAAATGTGAACAAGCTAAACTTTACGAAGCCAAAAAATGCCCATGAAACAATCCTGTAATGCCACTATCCTGAATTTCACTCACAAAAGAGAGACTCCTTACTTTAAAAAAAATGCAGGTACTTAAACGTTACATTCGAGGAATAAAAGATACCTTTCAAAGAAAAGCTTGTCTGTAACGATCCGAGATGAGTCTGCAGCGGTTTACTCGACCCGGGTTTCAAACACAAATGATCTTCAATAGCCTTGCCGGTACTTTTAAGCCAAAACTCTTTAATTCAGTCTCGGCACTGTTTGATCTTCAAGTGGCCAGTCGGGGCTCTGTGTTGTGTGTTTTTTCTTCCCCCGCCGTAACTTTTAATGCCGTTTGGCTGGTTATTTCTGGCGAGGTCGGTTACAGAGAAACTAAACAGCCCGGCCGGCGAGAACAACTCCAACTTCGTCGCGACGCTACAGACAAGAGTCCAAACCAGGAAAATCAGCAGAGATTTCACCCGGAAATACATTTGCACAGAGCCCTCCTTCGGTAGAACTAGTCACTGTTTTTTTAAAATTCTATAAACCAATTTAATAATTGATTGCACATAAAGCTATGTCGAGATAAATTAGCAGTTAATGCCACCTATGTATTAAGCACTGATTTTCTTTCAGAAACCATTCAAAAGTTTTATAATCGATGTGTACAATTTTTGTCAAATATTGCAATAAAAATGTTGTTTAATTTGAAACTTTTAAAATGTCTTTACCATACACAATGTGGGAAACTGTATTTTTATTTAGCATTCCTTTTCGGATCTAACCATATTGGCCCGGAATTTGCGGTGGGTAATAACAGCGAACGAACAGCGTTCGCAGTTATTATCCCTTTGAGACTGACCGCAACTTCAGGATATAGCACATGCGCATCCTAACATGGGAATCCTGAAGTTGCGGTCAGTCATTCATTGCTCCGACACTGGCTGCGCTGTGGACCCCCCACTCATAACCTGTAATCAGTGAAACTGATGAAAATTTGGGCTTTTCTACAGTAATATCGCTGTTAAATACCCCATTAAATGTTAGGCCTTAATGTTAGGCCTTGTTGGATTAGGTGTAACTGGGGTTTTAACAACGTATTGACTGCTAAACAAATGTTATGGCCCTGAAAAACTAATTTTAATTTTGTGGCGTGTCAAATTTCTCCAATATAATTAAAATTAAACTTTTTTTTAAACTTTAAAAAATATATATTTTTTAAAGTTTGTTCACATTTATTTCAGGTTTACCTTTTCCCCATGTGAGAGCCCCAAGCTTTGTTTTGCTCTCGATAACATTTTTATAAAGTCACAATCAAAGGAGCTTCCTCACTTCCTGCTTCCCTGTCTGTGAGAACTCTGCATTGTGATTGGCTGCTTAGACAGCTTGTTGACGTTACAGCAGCTCGCACTATGGAATTCCCACTAAACTACACTGATTTCAACTGCACGTCGAAAAAGCCAAATTTCTCGCCACAGAGATCGCGTGATCTTTGTGGGCAGCTTTCTTCGGGACCAGCAGCGAACACCTTTGCTTCGCCGCTGACCGCAAATTATGACAATATTGTGTAGCAGATTTCCTGTGGCATTGCTCATGGGTAATCTGGGATCTACAGTATGGTTATGATATGTGTTTGACCAGGCCTGTCCCTTTTGGGCCACTGCTCAGGTACTACCATTTGGGGAAATGGAATAAATAAGCAAAGCCAGGTAATTGTATCTGCTTGTAAATTCTGGAGGTCAATTCGAGGGCAGTTGTAGCTGCATGTAAATTTTAGGCTCTGGATCAGCATAAAATGAGAGGCTTTCTCACTCGTTGTTCACATTTATTTTTTTAACAGTGCAACATCATTAAATATGACATCGATATGCACTAAACTCAAGAAAATTTTTTGTTATACAATAGCGGATAGTTCACGGTGAGTCAGCATCAAATAGCCTTAAATTGCCTTAACCGACCACAATTAATTACTCTGCTATTAGATGAATCGCTTAAAATAATATGGTGAGTGACATCAATTCTGTTTGTCTCTCCATAGAAGCTGCCTGATCTGCTGAGTCTTTTCCAGCATTTTCTGTTTCTGTGTCCAACTAATCAGATTTCCAGCTTCCACGGTATTTTGCTTTGGTTTTAACCATAGTTGGGGCGATGGAGAAACGTCCTCTGTTCGCTAATGCACAGTAAGCATGACAGGCGATGGTGCAGCAAAAGAACAGTATCCCACATCTATTTCAGACCCGTGGAAGGGTGCCAACATTAGACTGGGCAGAATTTGCCAACTATAATTTAGTATATAGTCGTAGGATGTATGCTACTGTATTCCCAATATAGTGTAGCTTCTGCAAATCAACATGTAAAGCTCTGACACAACCTTTGAGATCTTCATTCACACAAGGTGGGTCATAGGCTGGGTACTAGGATGACCTTTTCTGCACCTTCCAAAGTCTAACAGCTGTGTGTTTTGTATATCTTTACCGAAGAAGGTGACCCACAATCATGGGAAGAAAAGCAGATTGATGGTGGCCCGCCCAAAGTGAGAAAACTCAGCAAACATGAGGAAGGAGCTCTATAAATAGTTGGAATGGAAGCAATTGGGTGGTTGCCAGGGAAAGCTTATCAGCCTGGTGGCAGTGCAGCAAGGCTCATTTATTTAATTTTCTTGCTGCCCCTTCAGACTCACTCACTAAGACGCAAGCATTTTCTGTCCATCAGCAGCATGTCACGCAATGTACTCACATTTGAAATCTGTCCACAGCCATTTCATACTGGCTCCATTCTTATACATGTTCCTTTTTTGACTGCAGTCACCCAAGATTAAGGTACTGGCACCAGAGGTAATGAAGAAACCAGTCCCTCTCATGCGCATCTGTCCCACATTCCAGATTCTAAAGGCACCAACTCAGATACATTAACCTCAGGAAATACAGATAGTCAAGTTCAGAAGGAAGCACCAGGTGAAGCACACATCATGTCACAGATAAGGAGGAACAAATGATTCAGGTAGTGGGGAAGTAGGAACCAGCTACACTGAGCCTCTGCCCCAACCCTTCCTCAGCTGCAGGACTAGGGAATATGACCTCATGGGGGGTGCCAATGGAAGGGAGCAGAAGCACTTCATGCAGCCCTTTGAAAATGTGGAGAACACCCTACAAGGACCATAGGACAATGTGCAGCAGTGCACGTCCTACATCACCACAGCAGTGAGGATGGTTTGAAGGACCTGCAGAGTACCACAGAGTGCATAGCAATTTCACAGCATTTGCAGGGGAGCCCTCATGGCCAGGCAGCTAAGCCCCAGATTCAGTTTCTCCCATGAACACTGTGATGAGGCTGTTGAGACTTGAATTCTAATTTACAGGAATCTCTCAGTGCCAGATTAGACAGTTTGGGGAATTAAATTGAGAGAATTTTGATTGCAGGCTTTACACTCCATCTTTATTGCCCATGGTCTGTACACACACAGGTCCTTGCACATGCTGAAAGAGAGCCCAGCAGCTGGGGAATGGCAGGAGGAAGCACAGATGAGGCAGTTGCCTCTCAGGGCAACATCACAATCCATCCATCATGTGTAGAAGCTGACCCCATGTCTGCAGATGATATCACCAAGGGGTAGCACTTAGATGAGGAAGAGGACTGAGCCACAGAAGGATCCTTGGGGTCTCCAGAGTTGATGGTGTAGGGGTGATAAGACAATCTATTGCTAGAGATGCTCTGGCTATGATTGCATAGGTATGAGTGGAATCAAAGGCTGGGTATTCTGCGGCGAGTGTCTCACCTTCTGACTCCCCAAAGCCTTTCCACGATCTACAAGGCACAAGTCAGGAGTGTGATGGAATACTCTCCACTTGCCTGGATGAGTGCAGCTCCAACAACACTCAAGAAGCTCGACACCATCCAGGACAAACCAGCCCGCTTGATTGGCACCCCATCCACCACCTTAAGCATTCACTCCTTCCACCACCGGCGCACCGTGGCTGCAGTGTGTACCATCTACAAGATGCACTGCAGCAATTCGCCAAGGCTTCTTTGGCAGCACCTCCCAAACCCGCGACCTCTACCACCTAGAAGGACAAGGGCAGCAGGTGCATGGAAACACCATCACCTGCAAGATCCCCTCCAAGTCACACACCATACTGACTTGGAAATGTATAGCCGTTCCTTCATCGTTGCTGGGTCAAAATCCTGGAACTCCCTCCCTAACAGCACAGTACCTTCACCACACGGACTGCAGCAGTTCAAGAAGGCAGCTCCCCTTCACCTTCTCAAGGGCAATTAGGGATGGGCAATAAATGCTGGTCTTGCCAGTGACACCCACATTCCGGAACAAATAAAAAAAAAAGGTATAATTTGGTGGCTGCCCCCCTCATGAAGTATAGAAGAGAAAGGAAGGTCTTTCTGGCATAGAGAGGCAGATGTCCTTAGGTCCGAACATGCAGATTCTAGGGATAAGGGTGACGATATGAGTGGGTACCAAGTGCCCTCCGTGCAATTGCAACTGCCATTTTGTGCCTTTCTAGAAATGTCCCTTTCTCCTCCAAATCTGGCCGTGCTATAGGAATGGCCTGAGGAATTCCCATGCGGAGCAATTTGCGTGCTGCATTGAAACAGCAGCTGTCAGCAGGACAGTTGTGGGAAACAATTAGGGAAATATTATTTTGAAATGCAAAAAAACCCACAAAACACGAATAGGAAGTAATACACCAAAGAGAATGGGAATAAAGATATCCACAAAGCAAATAAAACCTTTAGCTCCAATAGTAAATAGTCAAACAGACGCTTAAGAAGCAAACTCCCAAAGACCAGACCAACAAATCCCAGCAGCACGCATTTGATACAGATGAGCAATGCTAATGGAATAAATAGATGAAAAGAAATTGCAGACTTTGGTCTTGCATGAGCTTGCATAAAATTAGGAGTCTAATGTAGGGTGACCATATTTTCTAAACCAAATCCGGGGACACACAGGGTGGGAGCACAGCAAAGTAACCAGGACGGATAATGTAGGTTGCGCAGAGTAGCGATGCAAAAAATGTTAGCAGCCTATAGTTTAACAGCTGCACATATACACTGCAAATGCAATACGAATGTGCATATAATTACCACGGATGTGACGTCACACTATTGAAGCGCAATCAGACACCCGACCCCCCCCACCGGCCCCCCAGTGACTGAGGTCACACCTGACCACCCCCCACACAGTGTCTGGGATCAGCCTGCACCCCCCTTCCCCCTGTGACAGTGACCGGGCCCTCCCCCGCGGCCTCTCCCTCACCCGCTCCGGTTGCCGTGCTCCGGCAATCCAGGAGCACGAGCCCGGCCGGAAACTCAGAAACAACTGGCACATGCACAGAAAGACCGCCCAGTCGCGCATGCGCTGTGAATCACTCTGGCCATTGTACAAGTTGTTGTTTAATTTAGCCTTAGAGCTGCAAACTCACAGCTCAGGGGGTTACACTCGCTGCCCGGGGGATACACTCGCTGCCCGGGGGATTACACTCGCTGCCCAGGGGATAGACTCACTGCCCAGGGGCTACACTCACTGCCCAGGGGGCTACACTCACTGCCCAGGGGGCTACACTCACTGCCCAGGGGGCTACACTCACTGCCCAGGGGGCTACACTCACTGCCCAGGGGGCTACACTCACTGCCCAGGGGGCTACACTCACTGCCCAGGGGGCTACACTCACTGCCCAGGGGGCTACACTCACTGCCCAGGGGGCTACACTCACTGCCCAGGGGGCTACACTCACTGCCCAGGGGGCTACACTCACTGCCCAGGGGGCTACACTCACTGCCCAGGGGGCTACACTCACTGCAGCTACACTCACTGCCCAGGGGGCTACACTCACTGCCCAGGGGGCTACACTCACTGCCCAGGGGGCTACACTCACTGCCCAGGGGTACACTTCGGGGACGAGTTTTGTGAACCGGGGACTCTTCCAGGGACGATGGCCCAGAATTTGGGGTCCTGATGATGATGAACTGGCAGCGTTCACCGTCATTTTGCCTTTGAAACTGACGGAAACTTCAGGATTTAGCGCACATGTAGCCTAATGTGGAAATCCTGAAGTTGCGGTGTGTCATTCACTGCTCCAATACTGGCTGCACTGTGCCTCCAACCCCCACACAGAGCCAGCAATCAGTGAAACCTCTCAAATCAGGGAAACTGATGAAAACTTGGGCTTTTCCGCAGTAATTACACGGTTAAATTCCCCACTAAAAGTGAGACCCAAAGGGGATTAGGTGTAACTGGGGTTTTAACAGACTGCTAAACAAAGTTTATAGCCCTGAAAAACTCATTTTAATTTTGTGCAGTGTCAAATTTATCCATTTTAATAAAAACTAACATTTTTAAGAAACTTTTTTTAAAACTCTTTATTTCAGGTTGGTCTTTTCCCCATGTGAGAGCCCCAATCTTTGTTTTGCTCGCTGTAACATTTTTAGAAAGTTAGAACTTTAAGAGCTTACTAACTTCCTTGTTCACTGTCTGTGAGAATTCTGCATTTTGATTGGCTGCTTAGACAGCCGGTTGACGTCACAGCAGCTCGCACTATGGGATTCCCACTATACTCCGTTGATTTGAATTACACTTCGGAAAATCCAAACTTCTCGACACAGAGATCGTGAGATCTTTGTGCAAATCTTACTTCAGGGCCAGCGGCAAACGCCTTTGCTTCGCCGCTGACCGCAAATTCAGAGCCATTGTTTGCCCGGGGAGACAGTACCTCATCCAAGAGGATGCTGTGATGTTGCGTGATAGAGAGATGGTAAGTTGGGGAAATGTTGCGCAACAGGGATCTGGGGTTTCTTTCAGGGGAATTGGAGTCTGATGATGAGCTCATGGACAGCCCATCCGGAACATGGATGTGCAGGCTGCCTTCTCACTTCCTCCTCCTTCCCCTCCTCCTCCTGAGGTGGTGCCGGAACCCGTGGTGGCAAGGGCTGCGCCCTCATGATAGCCAAGTTGTGGAGGAAGCAGCAGACCACGAAGAATTGGGACACCCGCTCCGGCGAGTACTGGAGGTTCTCCTCCCGAGCGGTCAAGGCAGCGGAACTGTTGCTTTAGCATCCCAATGGTCTGCTCGATGACGTTCCTTATGGCAGCATGGCTCTCATTGCATGAGTGCTGGCCATGAGTGGTGGGATTGCGGAGGGGAAACATCAGCCAGGTGTAGAGTGGATAGCCCTTGATGCTGAGCAACCACCCTCAGGTTCAACGTGGTGGCTGGAAGATTGCTGGCACAGTGGACTGGAGCAGGATGATTGCATCATGACTGCTGCCAGGATAGCGGGCATTCACCAGCATGATGTGCTGGGCGTGGTCGCCCACCAACTGCACATTAAGTGATTGGAACACTTTGCGGTTATGGAACATCTCACCATGTGTGTGCAGTTTATGCCACCTTGCACGATGGGGAAGCTCGATATCCTGGCAAAGCCACATACGCGCTCCTCCTGCTTCTCTCTGTTTAGCGAGAAGACAATGAAGCCCCCTCTCCTAGTGTACAGAGCCTCTGTGACCTCCCGGATGCAGCAATGGACAGCAAACTGCAAGATGTTTGCTATGTCGCCTGTTCCAGCCTGGAAGGATCCGCTGGCAAAAAAATTCAGGGCCACAGTCACCTTGAGGGCTACTGGCAGCGCCGTCATCGCCCTGCTCTGAGGCTGCAGGTCTGGTTCCAAGATGTGGCAGAGTTCTGTGACCACCTCCTTGGTAAAGCGGAGCCGCGGAACACACTGCTCGTGGCTTAGGTGCAGGGAGGGGACGTGCTCCCTGAAGACCTTTGGTGGGTAAGGCCTCCTGCTGAGAGCCCTCATCCCCTTCCTCCTCCTTCCTCTGCGAGCAACTTGTCTTCATTTTGCCTCTGCTCCATTGCCCTGTCATGCTGCAGCGCAAGGGGGACTGCAACTAGAGCCCCCTTGACTGGGAGCAAGTGGTGTACTCAGAGGCCTTCCAGTAGCAGCCAACAGCCTTCCCAACATCCAGCAGCACTCCCTGCACACTTTAAATGTCTTCCAGCAACACAGTACTCTTACAAACTCTGCAAGAGCCAGTACAAAAGCAATAAGCAACTTACCTGCAAGTTGGATGCATCCCTTTAAATACAGCTGGTGGGGGGTCCCTCGTGCAGCTGAATGAACATTCAGCTATGCGTGTTTAGGAGAGGGCGTTGAATGGAGCGACATCGCCGAAAATGGCAGGTCTTACGTCAAATCAGTGTTACACGCTGACTGATGTCATGATCTGCCTACTCTGCCTACTGCTGGGGTTGAATTTCATTGCCTATGTGCTCAGTGCAAATTCTGTCCTTTTCCCCCAAGCACCTGCTGCTGCAGAAATGCAGTCTTTCAGGAAATGCCAATGGTGACATAACAACAGGTTCAGTCACTGCAACATGCTTCTTATAAATAGTCTAACAATTGGTATAAGTGATAGATTAGATGCTTCTATAAATCCTGATACTATATAACCAGTTTGGCAAGAAATGTTCTGCTTGAATTAGTATTTCTATAAACTGCAGATAAGAGTAACCAGTTCCCAAATCTTAAAAATTCACTCAATAATTCAATCACAACAAGAGAATTCATGTTCTGCATAAAAGTGATGCGATGTCTAAAATGTACTTGTCTCCAGATATATTCTGGCAACGGATTCATTATAATTCTGTGTGCTGGGCACCGAATACAAAGAAGTGAGACAATTTATGCTTGGACCAGGATTTTGTATTTGAAGACTCAGCCTTGCACTGTGTGGTGTGGTACTGAGACATAGGGCTCAATTTTAACTTTTGGGCAGTCGACCAGTGAGCGCACCTGTTCCGGCAGCGAAGAGGCCGAACCCATTTTGAGGCCCGGGCCTCATTTATATAGAATCGGCGAGCTGCCTTCCCCAAACAGGCGTCCTGATGCAGCTTGCCAGATTCAGACCGGCACAATATCAATCGGCCCGGCTGTCAGCAAGTTAAGTCTCGGAGGGGGTGGGGGGGCGGTGCGGGCAGGTTGCAATTGTTCCTGTTTCTTCTGGCCCCACAAAAGATATTTAAAACTAGCCTTTTCGGGGCTTGCATGGCTGTATCGCTAGTAAAACTGATCGGAGAATGCATTGCGCACAGCTCCAACCTGTTCTGTCCAAACAGGGCAATGGAGGTCCTATGTGCGTCACAGGATCCCAATTTGCATATTAAAATGGGCCTACTGCCTGAGCCAGGCAGGTGCTTTGGTGGTAAGTCTCTCTCAGTCTCTCTCTCTCCCCCCCCATCATCATATTTTGCATCCAGGTCCACTCACATCAAAAGCAAGCCAGGCAGGTCCTCTCTCACCAACAGTCTCTGAGACTAGGCAGTCAGCAATGATGACATCATCAGAGGCGACTTTCAGACTGAAACCACTAATTGGTTCATGGGTTCCCACATGCTGGAACTCAATTGCCCAATTAAGTGAAAATTGCATAATTCATCCACATTAATCTGGAGTCGGGGGGGAAACACGAAATGCGGATTACACGACCCCAACCCGACCCCAAGACAAAATCCAGCCCATTGCTTCAGTGTCCCTAGACTAGGGATGGGGAAAATCAGCTTAGGATCCCATGTCAAATCACTGTCCAGTAATCACTGTTGGATAGTGTGCATGTATGTACATCAGTGGAATAAAGTGAAGACAATTAAAAAAATATATCAGGCGTACATTTTACTGGGAGTTTTCAGGACTGCGTGGTTTCAAGTGTGAGCTAATCACAGCAAAAGAAATCTACCATTCTTTGAACTTGCAGTGATAGACTCCATTCTAATATTAAAGAAATGATCTTTGTCAGTTGAATTGTTTGCAGTGGAAATAGCTAATATATCAATTAATACACTCACATTTTAAATAATGCCAATTTAAAGTTATTGTGACCAGTTTTCTTCACCATTATTCCTCTCTACCCCCGCCCCCGCCACGCCCCCCTCCCCAGGATGTCCATTCCCTGTGTGCTAAGGTCAGGAAGAAGGGGTCAGAGACCTGTTCTACTGGATCTCTATTTCCTTTACATTATCCCCAGATTTCTGTAGTTTCCCGGGGGAGAGGGGAACAGGAGCTGGATCTGCATCTGTATTAGGCACCGGCCTAAGGATGGCAGCAGGTTCCTGCCTAAATTTCCTGCTCCAATGGGACATCCAGATGCAGGGTGCCCCACAAAGCTGGCGCTAAGGACTTATTCCGGGCCCTCCTCAAATCGGAGGGTCCGAGGGGGCTAGCAACAAGAGAGAGTCTATCCACCTCCACTTGACATTCAACAGCCTTGCTATCGTCGAATCCCCCACCATCAACGTCCTGGGGATCACCATTGACCAGAAACTTAACTGGACCAGCCACATAAAAACTGTGGCTACAAGAGCAGGTCAGAGGCTGGGTATTCTGCAGCGAACGTCTCACCTCCTGACTCCCCAAAGCCTTTCCACCATCTACAAGGTACAAGTCAGGTGTGTGATGGAATACTCTCCATTTGCCTGGATGAGTGCAGCTCCAACAACACTCAAGAAGTTCAACACCATCCAGGACAAAGCAGCCCACTTGATCAGCACCCCATCTACCACTGGCGCACAGCAGCTGCAGTGTGTACCATCTACAAGATGCATTGCAGCAACTCATCAAAGCTCCTTCGACAGCACCTCCCAAACTCGCGACCTCTACCACCTAGAAGGACAAGGGCAGCAAGCGCATGGGAACACCATCACCTCCAAGTTCCCCTCCAAGTCACACACCATCCCGACTTGGAAATATATCGCCGTTCCTTCATTGTCGCTGGGTCAAAATCCTGGAACTCCTTCCCTAACAGCACTGGGGGAGTACCTTCACCACACCGACTGCAGCAGTTCAAGAAGGCGACTCACCACCACCTTCTCAAGGGCAATTAGAGATGGGCAATAAATGCTGTCCTTGCCAGTGACACCCACATTCCGTGAATGAATTTGAAAAAAAACTGATCTTTGGGCCTTGAGACCTTCCTGTTTCCTGTCTTGTTTTCCAGCACCAGGCCCAGCCAGATGTGCCCCCGGGCCATGTTAATGGCCTAGGACAGGAAATTTAGGTGCCCCTGGATAAGGACAGATGCAGTGCCTTCTTGGCACACTGCTGCCCCTGACCACCAAGAGAAGGGTCCAGGAAAACTAGTCCCATAGTTATTCATTTTTAGATTACCCATTATTTTTAAAATAAGAAAAGTGGCACAATTCTTTTATTTTCCAATTACCCTATTTTGGATTTATCTCAACACTATTACCGTGAATTCAACAAACAGGTTTCTAAGCTGTTTATCAATTGACATGCAGCTAGTACCACAACCATTTTTCTTTAAGTGCTTGACATTGGACCTGAACTTAGATGAAACGAGACCACAAAAAACTTGACAGGAAATGAGAGAACATTACCCTAAATAGATTGTATTTCAATTTAAAGCTGAACTGCCCTGTAATTGTTATTTTGGTTTCTACAAGTAGTCATATGCTAAGGGTTCCTAACCAAAGAATATAAATGACATGATTTTCAACTGCCATCCATCCATTTTTCGCATGAAAACCAGGTGGCCGGCAGAGAAAAATTGGGGGCGGGGGTTGGTTGCGGCAGAGAGCAGGAAGGAGAGCTTCAGCCATTCATTGGATGCCCAAAGCCCGCCTGATGCAATTTTCAGGTGGGCCTGTAAATAGACGCAGTGCACGCCCACCTATTTTGAGTGGGAGGCTGTTTGAATATGCAAATTAGCCTTCTACCCTGTTGTAGGACCCCTATTGCAATTTTGAAGTATAACTGGGTAAAGCGTAGGCCACGCACGCTCTGCCCATTTGCACCAGTTAGTGAGCGGAGTGGTCTAACTAGTTGGTGACTGCTCTGCAAAAGGGACCCCAAGCCTCTCTTTTGCTTATGTTTGTGGGGCCAGGAGGAGCAGGGGTGCTTGGCCTGTGCTCGCCCCGTCTCTGAGAACAGCTCCCCCACCCCACTTGGCCTGGCCCACCAACTGGCTCAGCTTAGGACCTGGATGATTTCCCACCTCCCCATAACCAATGAGCTGCAGGGGAGCAACCATTTGGCACCTGCAGCTCATCAGCTGCATTCAAATGAGTCCCAAACCTGCAAATGGTATGAACCTCCTGGCGCCTGCTTTGGGTGTAAGGGGCAGCCACTCCACCAACTTCACGCCTGTTTTGGGCGGACGTTTTCTGACAGAATATCAGTGCCGAATAACTAGGGCAGTGGACAGGGCTTTAAACTAATGAAGGGGGGGTGGTGGGAGGATTCAGGAAACAGTCAATTTAAAAGCAGCGAGAGAAATGTCAAGGCTCTAGAGCAGAGTCGAGTTTTGGGTAAAAATAAGCAGAGTGGGTCAGGAAAGGACAGAGAGAGTAACAAAGGTAATAGGACATCAGTGACTAAGGTGACATTAGGGGAAAAATAGAAATAAGTCAAAGCTAAAGGCACTATATCTGAATGCGCGAAGCATTCGCAGCAAAATAGATGAATTAATAGCGCAGATAGAAATTAACAGGTTTGATCTAATAGCCATAACGGAGACGTGGTTGCAAAGTGACCAAGGTTGGGAACTAAATACTCCAGGATACTTAACTTTTAGAAGAGATAGGCAAAATGGAAAAGGAGGAGGGGTAGCCCTGATAATAAAGGATGGGATAAAGACAGTAGAGAGAAAGGATCGTAGCTCTGAAAATCAAGAAGTAGAATCAGTTTGGGTGGAGCTAAGAAATAGCATGGGGCAGAAAACATTGGTGGGAGTTGTTTATAGGGCCCCCAAACAGTAGTTGTAATGTAGGGCAGAGTATAAATCAGGAAATCAGAGGCGCATGTAACAAGGGTAATACTGTAATCATGGGGGGCTTGAATCTACATATAGACTGGGCAAACCAAATTTGCAGTAATAGTGTGGAGGACGAATTCATGGAATGTATGCAAGATAGTTTTCTAGATCAGTATGTTGAGGAACCAACTAGGGAACAGGCTATTTTAGATCTAGTATTGTGCAATGAGAAAGGGTTAATAACCTTGTAGTAAAGGGGCCTTTAGGGAAGAGTGACCATAATATCATAGAATTTTATATTGAGTTTGTAAGTGATTTCGTTAAATTCAAAACTAGGGTCTTAAATCTAAACAAAGCAAACTACATAGGTATGAGGGGCGAGTTGGCTAAGGTAGATTGGGAAAAGTAATTAAAAGGTATGATGGTAGACAAGCAATGGCTAGCATTTAAAGAATTAATACATAATTTACAACAAATATACATTCCTTTAAGGCACAAAAACCCAACAGGAAAGTGGTCCAACCGTGGCTAACAAGAGAAGTTAAAGATACTCTTAGATCAAAGGAAGAGGCTTATAATGTTGCCAAAAAGAGCAGTAAGCCTGAGGATTGGGAGGATTTTAGGATTCAGCAAAGGAGGACCAAGAAATTGATAAAGAAAGGGAAAATTGAATATGAGAGTAAACTAGTGAGAGACATAAAAATAGACTGTAAAAGCTTCTATAGGTATGTAAAAAGGAAAAGATGAGTGAAAGTAAATGTGGGTCCCTTACAAGCTGAGACAGGAGAAATTATAATGGGGAATAAGGAAACAGAAGAGAAATGAAACAAATACTTTGGGCTGGATTTTGCCTGTGTGGGCGGGCTGGGGCGTGTCAGGTGGAAATCGTGTCAGGACCCCGACTCCTAAGTGAAGTGTTGAAAAAGTGGGATTTTCCCCTAATTGGGCAATTGATTTCCTGCGTGTGGGAACCCCTGGCCCAATGAGTCTTTTCATACAGAAAGTCGCCTCCGATGACGTCATCAATGCGGCTGGATTTAAGACCTGCAAGCAGCCTTGCTACTTCTGGAGACTTCAAATGCTTTGCAAATTGTATGAAGGAGTTGATTTCCCGACAATGTCCACGATCAAGCAAAAGTGTGCACCTCGGTTTGATGAGCCCTCCCTCCAAGCTCTGTAGCACAGAGCCAGATGTAATAAGAAGGTGCTGTTCCCTTCCTCAGGGAGAAAAAAGCCACCCCAGCAGACAAAAGCTGTGCTGCTTCAAGTGGCCCAGGAGGTCAACTCCATTTCAATGAGCCACAGAACCTGGCTGCAATGCAAGAAGAGGTTTCATGACCTTCTCTGCACAGAAAAAGTGAGTATGACTTTCCCATCACCCTCAATCTGATCCCCATCGCCTCTCCTCACCAGCACTCTGCTTTGCCAACCTCTTCCTCCACATCCCACTTGACAATTACATCCCTGCACCCTTACCCATTCCCTCTCTCTCTATTGTCACATTCACTTAACTATTCGACCATGCAGCCCTCACACTCCCTATCACTGTGATGCAATGACAACAACAACTTACAACACACAGGGAGGGCCCTTTGTCTCCTTCTAAGCATCTATGCTATGGATTCTCTACACTCACTCCTTCATTCTCAGTCAAACTCCACTTGTGTCCCTCATTGCAGGAAAAGAGAGCCCACAATAGGAGGGAAAGAACCATGACAGGAGGAGGGCCACCCTCAGTAGCCCAGCTCACATGACCATGCCACTGCAGAGCCCTCGTCAGAGCCCCACCAGAGTCCTCACCCAACTGAGATGGGCATCTCAGCCCCTTGCACAGCCGCAGGAGCAGCAGACTGTTGGTGAGCCTGCACAGGTTCGCCACCCCAGAGGACGGCCACCAAAGGCATCGAGACAGGAGCAGCAAGAAAGTGAGCAAGGGGCCTCCACATCTGCTGAAGCCACAGGGGAAGCACCACGTAGGAGCACGCGTAAGAGGAAGATAAAGCACAAGTAGTCACAAGGGTAGTCACTTGGGTGCTGTGATGTTTTGTATTTGGACCAGCCATCATTGTCATTGTATTATAAACAGATTTGATGGCAAACTGTTGAAGTTGTGGCCTGTGTCATTTCGCAAATGGGACTCTCACATTGAGGGCTTAGGGCGCCTTGCAATTGTCAGTCTGGTGGTCAGAGTGATAGGAATCCGCAGGTTCTTGTCCATTGTGGATGCTCTGGTAAGAAGGTGCGAGACAAAAGTGTTTGATTGTGCAGGCTCACCAAATCTGGCCAAGATGAGTGCGCCCCTTGCATCCCAGACACCAATGTTGTCGCGCGCTGGCGCCTTCTGGCCTGTGCAGCTTCAGGTGGGTAACTAGCAGCTTGGCGCTCCTGTTGATGCTCCTGCTGTTGGTGCTACTGTTGTTCATGGTTCTGCTGCTGCTGCTGCAGCTGGTCTTCGTCCGAATCTGATGTCCAGGAGGAAAGGAATTAAAAGGTTGCTATGCTTTGGGTATATGCCTCAGTTGAGGAAGCGCTCAGTCAAGGTGGGGAGAGGGGTTTCCCAGGAGGTCACACTGGAGATGGGTGTCAGGCTCCAAATTTCCACAACAATGAGTAGGCCTGCTAAAAGTTCGCCCAGACCCGAGACAACAAAGTTCTGCCACCTTGCAAATGATCATCGGTGAAAACTCCTTTGTAATGGTGAAGCTGCAGCTGTTAGTAAGCAATCCAATTGTGAGGCCGCGAGGATTACCTGGCGTGTTCCAGAGGAGACGTGCAGGACGGGGGAAATGTCTAAAAATCGGAAAGGCCGATCAAAATAGGATAATAGAGGCAATTAAGGGGCTGTTAAGGGCCTTAAGGGTCTATCCCGCCTCTTGGAGGCAGGATGGAAAGGGGGTCAGAAAACACGCATTTGGGAAAGTTGTTCGGAGGCGGGATGAAACATAGAAACATAGAAGCAGGAGTAGGCCATTCGGCCCCTCGAGCCTGCTCCGCCATTCAATGCGATCATGGCTGATCATCCAAATTAAGTACCCTGTCCCTGCTTTCTCCCCATATCCCTTAATCCCCTTAGCCTTAAGAAATATATCTAACTCCTTCTTGAATATATTTAATGAATTGGACTCATCTGTCTTCTGTGGTAGAGAATTCCACAGGTTCACCACTCTCTGGGTGAAGAAATTCCTCCTCATCTCAGTCCTAAATGGCTTACCCCTTATCTTTAGACTGTGACCCCTGGTTCTGGACTCCCCCGCCATCGGGAACATCCTTCCTGCATTTAGTCTGTCTAGTCCTGTTAGAATTTTATAAGTTTCAATGAGATCCCCTCTCATTCTTCTAAACTCTAGCGAATACAAGCCCAATCGACCCATTTAACACACAGCAAGATCCCATAAACAGCAACGAGATAATTGATCAGTTAGTGTGTTTTAAATGGTAGTGTTGATTGAGGGATCAATGTTGGCCAGAACACTCAGAGAACTCCCTGCTCTTCTTCAAATAATGCTATGGAATCTTTACAGCCATCTTAATAGGCAGACAGGTTAATGTCTTATCTGAAAGACAGCACCTCTGATAATGCAGTACTCCCTCATGTCCTGGCGTGGGACTTGAAGCTATGACCTTCTGACTCAGATGAGTGGGTTAGCAACTAAACCAAGTTAGCACTAGTATTAGTTGAAAGTAAGCAAACAGTTTTTTCTCATTTTTTCCTCTAATCTTTTCTTCCGTCCTGTAGATGCTGACTCATGCCTTAGTACATTTCTAAAACAGGCGGCAGCTTTATGTACTTTACAGTCTTAGTAAGTATGTTGCCTAAGTGGCCAGTCTTCACATAAGCCAAGCTATCTGATTCATGATCTCCTCATCCAATATTCACAGTTTCACTTTTGGTTTGACACTGAATAAACAGGGATCGAGTTACTTTGCAAATAGGTTTGTTACCAGTTGCATAGGTTCAGGCAGTAAGGTGGCAGTGATATGATATGATAAGATATCACTTCTGCATTTTGGCCTTAGACCTCCACAGAACACTTAGTAACACAAAGCCAAATTGAATCTAAGTGGAGTCCTTTAGACTGACTGTGTTTCACTACTGAAAACAAGGCTTACAATATTAGATAACTTCTGTTTGTAAGTATACAAGGTAATAATGGCAGCTCCAGTGCCTATTACATTACAAAGCTACAGCCCAATGCATTTAATCAGAGCATTTACTGGTAAGGAGTTATCCGAGAAATGGAGTTTAGAGCTATAGTACTGTATTTTTGAAATTAAAGGAGCTGTATTCAGCTCTCAAAAGATAAACACATTTTACTATGTGATACTGTGCTATCCAGACCAGGAAGATCGGGCTTCTGTTCTGTTCTGAGTTAGCTGATCTTAGTTAGTGCAGCAATGGGGGAAATCAGGTTAGGCTCAGTGCCTCTGAGCTTGAGAGGGGGGAAAGCACAGCCAGGATTCCACTCCTGACAACTATCCAGTTATCACTACTAGAAAGTGCACTTGTGCATCCGTCAAATGAGTTCAAGCTTGGCTGTGATGCCCTTTGTCGTTGAATAGTTTCCAAATCTCACTCTGTAGCCTTACACATGAAAATTAGCCACTTGGACAAGGTACCAGAGAGCAGCCAATGCATATAGTATGAAAGGAGGGGAGAAAAATTGGAAAAAGAAGCTTTATTTTCTATTTTTTTTAAATATAGCCTCATTTCTTACATGCAATCAATATTTTTTTACAATGAGATAATCTATCATGTGATTTAGCTGCTTCCCACCTCCCTCTACTTTGGGTCAGCTGAATGTACCAATGTGACATTAAACCTATTGGATTTGCTAATGTACTGCACAATGCTTGGGTAGTGGAGGCAGGCTACAGGTGGCCAGGAATACATTGTACAGTCTACTCATCCTATCCACGCATAAAATGGATTTGGCCCCATTGGGGGTTTATATATACAGCCACGGAGTGAAACTAATTAAAACATTTCAAAATATATACACAGTATGTGATATAGTTCCACGTGGTATATCAGTAGAGAGAGCATTCCAATATCAGCAATTGCAAAAAGAAAAGACTTGCATTTATATAGCACCTCATCACTTCTCTTCAGAGTAAGGGGTCGCCCATTTAAGACGGAGATGAGGAGGAATTTCTTCTCTCAGAGGATTGTGAATCTTTGGAATTCCCTACTCCAGAGAGCTGTGGAGGCGGAGTCTCTGGGCTGGATTTTGATACTGGGGCGGGTTGGGGTCGTGTCATCCACTTTTCATGTTATCCACCCGACTGCAATTGGATGTGGGAGATTGATGCAATTTTCACCTAATTGGGCAATTGAGTTCCAGCATGTGGGAACCCATGAACCAATTAGTGTTTTCAGTCTGAAAGTCGCCTCTGATGATGTCATCATTGCTGCTGCATTGAAGGTCTTCAAAGACTGCCTGGCCTTTGCTGTGAGAGGACCTGGATGCAAAATGAGCAGCAGCAGCCCTAAGTCTGCTCCCAGATATGTCTCCTCCACATAGCTATCCATATATGCATCCCCATAGCCAGCCAGCCAGCGTCAACTATCCATATCCAAATGTGTTCCCGCCAGGTTTCATTCGTGGTTCAGAACAGGCGTGCTTCACGTAGAAAAAGGGTTAAAATCACACAGGCCTTTCAAAATGGCATTATAGAGGCAATTTAGTGCTTGTTAAGGGCCTTAACAGCCTATCCCGCCTCTTAGAGGTGGGACGGAGTCGGGACCAGCAGACACGATTAATGAAAATTGCGTGGAGGCGGGATGGAGGCGGGCTTGTACCCGCCCGCCAGTTTTTGCAATTTTAAACCCCCACACGCCTCCAAACCCACCTCCACGGGTCAATGAAAATCCAGCCCATTGAATATATTCAAGGCAGAGATTGACAGACATTTGAACTACAAGGTAGTCAGGGGGTATGGGGAGAGAGCGGGAAAGTGGTGTTGAGGCCAAGATTGGATCAGCCATGATCTTATTGAATGGCGGAGCAGGCTCGAGGAGCCGATTGGCCTACTCTGCTCCTGTTTCTTATGTTCTTATGTTCTAAACCAGTCCAGATTTTTATGAACTAATTTGAAGTGCAGCGGATGTTGCAGAGGCAAGTGCTGCAGATGCTTTCTGCACAGCAGGATCCCACAAACAACAACAAAATGAGTAACCTGTTTTTGGTGGTGCTGGTTGAGTGAGAAATGTTGGCCAGGACACTGTAATAACCTTCTGCTTCTCTTTAATGGGATCTTTAGCATCCTCCTGAACCACGAGTAACAGACAGGAAGGCCTTGATTTAATATCTCGACTAAAGATGGCATCTCTGACATTACAGCACTCCCTCAGTGCTGGATGAGAGCGTGAGCCTAGATTATGTGCTTATTACTACATCCTTTAGTTTCAGAAACTGGAATGCTACCACCTGAGTCAAATCGACATTTCACTTATACTACTGACTATGCAAACTGAAAGATCAATTTTAAAGGGGGTGCAGGAACAGAGAGACCTGGGGGTATACATACACAAGTCTTTGAAGGTGGCAGGACAAGTTGAGACAGCTGTTAAAAAGGCATACAGAATTCAAGGTTTTATGAATAGAGGCATAGAGTACAAAAGCAAGGAAGTTATGCTAAACCTTTATAAAACATATGTGCAGCAGACACTTTATAAAACACTGGTTTGGCCTCAGCTGGAGTATTGTGTTCAATTCTGGGCACCACACTTTAGGAAGTATGTCAATGTCTTAAAGAGGGTGCATGGAATGGTACCAGGGATGAGGGACTTCTGTTATGTACAGAGACTAGAGAAACTGGGGTTATTTTTCTTACAGCAGAGATGGTTAAGGGGAGATTTAATAGAGGTGTACAAAACCATGAAGGGCTTTGATAGAGTAAATAAGGAGAAACTGTTTCCAGTGGCAGGAGGGTCGGTAACCAGAGGACATACATTTAAGGTAATTGACAAAAGAACCAGAGGTGACATGAGGAAAATAAATTACGCAGCGAATTGTTATGATCTGGAATGCACTGCCTGAAAGGGTGGTGGAAGCAGATTCAATAATAACTTTCAAAAGGGAATTGGATAAATACTTGAAAAGGAAAAAATTGCTGGGCTATGGGGAAAGAGCAGGGGAGTGGGAGTACTTGGATAGCTCTAGGCACGATGGGTCGAATGGCCTCCTTCTGAGCTGTATCATTCTATGATTCTAATGCAGCAGACACTTTCTGCAACATAAACCAGATGCATGACTAGCTAATGTGGGCATTGTAACCAAACAATCTGTTGCCCTACATGGACAGTATACTGTATAGGCACATATAATATGAAAAATATTTCACCGAGTGGTTTGGCTGGGCAATTTGCAAGACATAATACACTCAGCTCACATCAGCTTCACAGTATTTGTTTATATAACCCTAACATGGGGGGACTGGTATAAAATGCTAAATATGCATTTATGCTGACTGTTCTGCCAAACAACTGTATGTTATCACATGATAATCTTGCAATCAGGACATCATCATGCTTCAAATGCATGGAATCTTATAGGCAGCTATGCTTGGCATGAAACGGACTGTCAAAAAATAAATAAAACAGAGCAAGCACTAAGGTTTATTTCTAGAGGTATAGAATTGAAAAGTAGGGAAGTTATGCTAAACCTATATCGAACCTTGGTTAGACCACACTTAGAGTACTGCGTACAGTTCTGGTCACCATATTATAAAAAGGATATAGAGGCACTGGAGAGGGAACAGAGAAGATTTACAAGGATGATACCAGAAATGCGAGGGTATACATATCAGGAAAGGATGAACAGGCTGGGTCTCTTTTCTCTTGAAAAAAGAAGGCTGAGGGGTGACGTAATAGAGGTCTTTAAAATTATGAAAGGTTTTGATAGAGTAGATACAGAGAGAATGTTTCCACTTGTGGGGAAGAGCATAACGAGAGGCCATCAATATAAGATAGTCACCAAGAAATCCAATAGGGAATTCAGAAGAAACTTCTTTACACAAAGAGTGGTGAGAATGTGGAACTCGCTACCACAGGGAGTGGTTGAAGTGAAAAGTTTAGATGCATTGAAGGGAAGGCTAGACGAGCATATGAGGGAGAAGGGAATAGAGGGTTATGCTGATAGATTTAGATGAGGAAAGACAGGAGGAGGCTAAAGTGGAGCATAAACGCCGGCATGGCCTGTTTCTGTGCCGTATATCGTATGCAATCCTATGTAAATATGCAACAAATCTTCCCCACCAACTCTGTAGTAAACACATAAGTGCCAGGCAGTGACCATCTCCAACAAGAGAAAGTCTAACCACCTCCCCTTGACATTCAATGGCATTACCATTGTCAAATCCCCATCATCAACATCCTGGGAGTCACCATTGACCAAGAACTTAACTGGACCAGCCACATAAATACTGTTGCTACAAGAGCAGGTCAGAGGTTGGGTATTGTGTGGTGAGTGACTCACCTCCTGATTCCCCAAAGCCTTTCCACCATCTACAAGGCACAAGTCAGGAGTGTGATGGAATGCTCACCGCTTGCCTGGATTAGTGCAGCTCCATCAACACTCAAGAAGCTCGACACAATCCAGGACAAAGCAGCCCGCTTGATTGGCACCCCATCCACCACCTTAAACATTCACTCCTTCCACCACTGGCGTAACATGTCTACAGTGTGTACCATCTACAAGATGTACTGCAGCAACTCGCCAAGGCTTCTTCGACAGCACCTCTCAAACTCGTGACCTCTACCACCTAGAAGGACAAGGGCAGCAGGCACATGGAAACACCACCACCTCCAAGTCACGCACCATACTGACTTGTAATTATATCACTGGTCCTTCATTGTCACCGGGTCAAAACTTTGGAACTCCCTACTTAACAGCACTGTGGGAGTACCTTCACCACATGGTTAAGAAGGCGGCTCACAACCTTCTCAAGGGCAATTCGGGATGGCCAATAAATGCTGGCCTTGCCAGCAATGCCCACATCCCGTGAATGAATAATAAAAAAAAATCAGGTTTAAAATTTGGACTTTTACACAGCCATTTTATCTCTCAATGGTTTAGCAGCAGTTTCCATAAGCAAATACTGGCACTCCTGAAACTGTACCTTTTCTGCAATCTGCTCTTGTAGAGATATGCACCCTGAGGATCAACAATTAACCGTGCTCTGCTTACTGGATGTAACATAATCTTGTGCTATAATACCAATCACACTGGAAAGTTGAATATTAAACTCAGAGCAGGTTTTACCCACTATGACAACTGGTATATTTAATTAGAATTAAATCGAGATATGAAGCACAAAAATTCAAGAAATACTAACAGCGCAATATGTAAACATAAATAGGAGAAAGTCTGTAATAGTTCGCTTACCTAGCACTAGAACTTCTTCTGAGAGGGTAAATAGAGCACTGGGGGAGGATTGAAACTAATATGGTAGAGGGTGAAGAAAGTCTAGGGCTGAAACTTTTATCGTGGAGTTGGGTCGGGTGCGTGCGGGCCGGGTAGCGGGCCAGGAACGCGATGATCTGCTTAGCGCATTCTTCAGGGTGACTTTAACTTAATGGCTCTACTTAAAGCAGTCATGCGCGTTTCCCAGCCCAATTAAATAGAGCGGGTCTGATGATGTCATCGATGACTCGTTTCTGTAAGGGGTCCGCGTGGCTCTGTGCTTAGCCTGGGTGCTAGTGCGGGGTTAGGCCTTGTTGCCTGTTCTGGTCTCCAGCCAGCCTGGTAACACTAGACACCTGTGAGTGGTTCGACCCACTCGCCCTTACGGTTCTGACACTGGACTTAGGTGCGAGAGCAATAATGCAGAGAAAACTCAGGTAGACCCGGTGAATAGTGCGAAATGGAAAATCTTTATTGCATATTATTCAAGATTACGAAATACATGTCATAAGCACAGATTAATGACAGTACAAACTTACATACATTTATGCAACTAGGTTTAGGGAAACGAGGAGCGCACGACACATCGAAAAAGGGGACACACATTATAATTATCCTTAAAACATAAACCCTCCCCTATCAATACCTGTCCTAATCTAGATCTGTAGGATCGAGACTCATGCTCACCACTCGTGATAACTCGGAGAATTCCGAAACGCTGCTCGGATGTTTTCACCACAGCACCTGACTATTCACGTGTTGATCAGGGGTCTCTGTACCCCACTTGTTTACTCGCTTTGCTCTGGCTAGCAGGCTGGACCGTCTGCTGTCATGAAGATCTGTGTTGACCTCGGAACTCTGATAAAACTCAAAGAAGAGTCTTCCTGTGCTCGACACCAGTTAGCCGGTAAAATTCAAAGAAGAGTCTTTCTGGACCGACACCAATTGTCGGTAGAACTCGAAGAAAAGTCTTCCAGGGCCAGTTGTGGAGTAGCCGATAGAATTCGAAGAAGTGGTTAATCGATTTTCGGGCACGGTCGGGGTTTACTGACTGCGGCGGCACGTGTAGTCGTCTTCTTCTCTTCTCATCTCATCTCATCTCATCTCCTCTCGGGCCTTCAGTTCCAACACCGTTTACCGACTTCTCGGGATGGTGCGCCCGCTTACAGGCCTTCGCAGACCAGCTCTCCACAGATCTTCGCGGCAAGCCACGAGGTTGACTCCCGGAAAATCAACGGATCAGAGAAGCGAGTCAAAGGAATAAGAGAAAGATGGACGTTTGGACACTACAGTTATAGTACTGTAATTCCTTATCTCCCGCCCAATCTTAATGTCCATCTTTTGTCATGTTTTGGCGCTTAAACTTCTTGTATGGGGTGGTACTTGTCGTTAATGGGTTTCGGTGATACTTGTAACTGTCTGAGTACCCGTTAATATTTCTCCCCTTGTGGAACCGGCTAGGAGTCTCCCTGGAGGGGTTTTGGGGGCCTCCGAATTCTTGCAGTGAGTACCCGCGAACGGCTCTCTCATCGTAGAGCCGTGGGGAATTTGCGTATCAATGTCTTTTGGATGGGCCCCTTGATTGCCCAGTACAATAGCTCTCATTTGTGCATGGAAAAACCCGATTCCAGCACTTATATTCCTGGCTTGGGTGTTAAAATGCAAAACGATCTCGTCTTGTCTTATCTCAATATGCTGAGTCCTGTCCGATCTTGCTGAAATGTTTATTGAAACGCCATCTTGTCTGCCTGCTGAAAGTCTAGAACCTTCTGCCACGAGGCGTGGTGGCCATTTTACAGGCTGCTTGTGTCCATTTTGAAACCTGACAGCATTTTGCTGAAATAAAGCTGTGTTTACGAAACTGTATGGGGTAGAAATTAGGTCGCGCCCCATTTGGGGCGCAAATATCGTCCGGACGCAAATATTAGCGCCTGGCGCTAATTATCGGCACTGACAGGAAACTTCACTTTTACCGCCCCGGGAGGTGAGTGGAGCGCTAAAGCAGGCGCTGCACACCTGTCTTAAGGCGCAAAGGCCAAGGAGTGAGGCGCTAACTCAGCGCGCGAGCGCAGCGCAGCTGCTGCCAGTTAGCGAGGGAACACAGACACACTGGCGCCGGCCACTTCTTAAAGCGGGGGGGGGCCACTTGCTCCCCAGCCACACCCTGCTCATTGCAGCCTTGAATCTCAGCCTGGAGAGACCTGTAATCCATTTTGCTGCCAAGCATGGAGAGGGTGAGAGAACGCGCTCATCGCTTCACCGAGCGGGCCTTGGATGCTCTGGTTGACGCAGTGGAGCGCAGACGATGTATGCTGTTCCCTGAGAGTGGCAGGAGGCCTTTGCCACGCGAGTTCAGAAGAGTGTGGAGGGAGGTGGCTCAGAGCGTCTCCTCCAGGAGCATGGTGCCCAGGACCCATACTCAATGCCGCAAAAAGTTCAACGACCTCACTCGGGTCGTCAGGGTGAGTGGCTTTTTCTCAATACCTCTCCATCCCTCCATCTCAACCTCACTCTATGGCCAGAGGGTCTTAAAACCCCAATGCACAACACTCATCCAACACCTATGGCCCTTTCATCAAACACACACACACATTCCACACTTTGCATACAGTAAGGGCTATTCACCTATGGGAGGCACATCAGGCAAGACCATGGCTGTATATTGTAAGGGCTATTCACCTATGGGAGGCACATCAGGCAAGACCATGGCTGCATACAGTAAGGGCTATTCACCTATGGGAGGCACATCAGGCAAGACCATGGCTGTATATTGTAAGGGCTATTCACCTATGGGAGGCACATCAGGCAAGACCATGGCTGTATATTGTAAGGGCTATTCACCTATGGGAGGCACATCAGGCAAGACCATGGCTGTATATTTACTCAGATGCTGTCCTTTTTCTTGCAGGCTAAGCTGGCTCATAATAGGAGACAGCAGCAACGGACAGGTGGAGGGCGGCTTCAGCTGCAACCCCTCAGCGATCTGGAGGAGCGCGTCCACAGGATTGTGGCAAGCCGGGTGATCGGTCCCGTCGCCACTGGAGACGCCGACCCCGTTGTGGACAGCAATGGTAAGGTCATCACCTTTTTGTCCTCTGTCCTTCCACTTGTCCCTCACAACACCAGCCTTTGACACTTTCAATCCAACTTGCTAACTCGCTGCACTTATTCCTCCCTTACTGCCACCCTGTCCTCACGCTAAAGCCACTCTTGTACCTCCCTGCTTTCAGATGGTGATTCACCAGCTGAGGAGACGGGCCCTGAAGCTGCCACTGGGAGTGATGCTGCAGCCGAGGAGGAAGAGGAAGCCAGAGCATCAGTGCCACCCTCTCCCGAGGAAGCCCATGCCCACACTGGGAACACGCCTTCCCCGGAGGGGAGCAGGGGGGAAGGGGCTGATGATGGTGAAGCTCCAGGACCCAGCGGGCTGCAGCAACGCCATGGGGGGGGGTAGGGAAGAACGGGGGCCTTCTCCCCAGAGGGAGAGTATGCCAGACACTCCTACTGCAATGGACGCAGAGGAGGAGCGGCTGATTGCAGAAATGAACACCCAGGCGGTGGGCATGCACACTGAGCTCATGGGTGCAGTGGGAAGGGTGCCCGAATGCATTGAGTCACTGGCAAGGAGTGTGGAGCACTTTGCGGATGCCACACTAACGCTTAGTGCTGCAATTCAGTCACTGGCTGCCGTGATCCCACCTCTGACTGCTCTCATACAGACTCAGATGGAGGCCACGCGAGCACAGACTGCTGCCAACCTTGATGGTTCGTGCACATGTCCCCGGGGCTGTCACCGCGCCGCAGCAGGCCAGCAATCTGTTCTCCGGCAGATTGCTCCGGATGCTGAAGTGCTGCCCCATGGGAGTGCCAGTGTGTCGGGCGAGCAGGGAGTTGCTGGCCTCTCTCACGATGACAGCATTCCTGCTGCCAACACTGTCACTTCTCCACTGCACTTGCCACCGCCTGTAGGACAGACTGCTGCCGCCCATGCAGAGTTGGTGCAGTCTGCAGCCGGGCCCTCCAGGCCCAGAAGTGGTCGAGGCCGTCCTTCAGGGGCATCTGCAGTGTCAGGGTCTGACGAGCAGCAGCCTTCCACCAGCCTTGCTGCAGCCACTGAGGTCCCATTACGGAGGAGCAGTAGGGTTAGAAGGGGGGAAGTGCGCAAGGGAAGGAGATCACCCTCGAAGGGCAAAAAGTAGGAGGTGTGACAAAATGCTGGTCATTTTTTTATTAAAGGCCGAGGTTCATGGTCCAACTTTTGTTTAGTGTTTTGGACATTATCTCCAGGTTGTGAGAACCAGTTATGTTATTGACTGTTTTTTTGTGTTTATTTCTATGAGTTTGTCATGAGGAATTGACACACACAGAGTTTGTAAAATAAATAAGTTTCTGTATTCAAAATATACATGGCTTGTGGTTGGAATTATTGGTGCCTTGGCCGGCTTAGGGGTTGCGTGCTGGGTTGATTAGTGTTTGTAGCAATGGCAGGGGCCCTAGAAGCGGCTTGCTATTAGTCGTTGACGGACGGCCCTTGCAGTTTGACCATTGTGGGCCGCCCTCCTGCCTTGGTGCTGCTGATGATCATCGTCCTCGTCCTCTTCCTCCTCTTCCTCCTCCTCCTCTGGTGGTGCTACAAGGCCTGGTGGCATTGGCTGCGTCCTGAGGATTGCCATGTTGTGCAACATGCAGCACACGACTACGAAGTTCGAAACTTGCTCAGGCGAGTACTGCAGGGCTCCTCCGGAATGGTCCAGACAGCGGAACCGTTGTTTCAGCACGCCGATTGTGCGCTCAATAATGTTCCTGGTTGCTTGATGGCTTTCATTGTACCGCAGCTCAGCAGGGGTGTTTGGCGTACGGAGCGGTGTCATCAGCCAGGTGCTCAATGCGTACCCCTTGTCCCCCAGAAGCCAACCAACTGGCTGATGCGGTGCCTCGAAAACTTCTGCCACAGTAGTCTGGCGCAGGATGAAAGCATCGTGGCAGCTGCCCGGATAGTGGGCATTGACAGCGAGTATCACCTGTCTGTGGTCACAGACCAACTGCACATTCAAGGAATGGAACCCCTTTCTGTTCCTGAATTCCTCTGCATTCTCTCGCGGAGCACGCAAAGCCACATGCGTGCAGTCAATGGCGTCCTGCACCATGGGGAAGCCCGCTACCCTCGCAAAGCCCAGAGCACGGTCACGCTGCTTGTCTGGGGTCATAGGGAAAGAGATGAAGTCTCGTCTCCTTCTGAAGAGGGCATTGGTGACCTGCCGGATGCAGCGATGCACCGCAAACTGGGAGATATTGGCGAGGTCCCCAACAGCAGCTTGGAATGAGCCAGTGGCGTAGAAGTTCACAGCCACTGTGACCTTCACTGCCACCGACAGAGACGTCCTGGACCTCAGCTGAGGCTGCAGATCTGGCTGCAGCAGGTGGCAGAGCTCAGTGACCACCTCCTTGCTGAATCGCAGCCTTCGCAAACACAGCTCCTCGGACATATGGATGTAGGAGAGCTGTTCACGATATACCCTGTGAGGGTAAGCTCTCCTGTACATGCGCCTGATGGCCCTCCTCCGTCTGGCCATCATTGCCACTCTCTGTCTGCGTCTTGGTATCCTCCGATTCAGCTGGAGCAGGACGACGCCCCCAATCATTGCAGCCCCCATATTCTCTTTGCCAGAAAAGTAATGAGGTACAGCAACTAAAGTAGCAACAAAGTTAGGATGAATAGGCAAAACTACCTCACAAAGCGTTGAGTCAATGTAGAAGTCTCTCTCTCTCTCTCTCCGAATCTCTCTCTCTCTCTCAGAACGAGTGGTGCATAAATGTCGACCACAGAAAAAGACAGGAAGAGGCCCCCTTTAAATAGCGCCCCCCCCAGCCCCACACCGATTGATAGCGTTCCAGTCTTCCGGTCGTTGGAAGCGCCAGGCGGTAAGGCAGGGGGCGCCACTCAATTTCCGCTCCGGGGTGCCCCAAGGGCGTTCCATCATGGAATGACGTCACAATCTGCGCACGCAGGTGGTCGCAGCGGTAAGTTTTAGCGCCGCCGCACAATCTCAAGTTAAGTTCTCGAGCGGCGCAAACATCACTGCGCCCGGGCGTTAGCGGCTTAACGCCCCATTAGCGCCCTCTTAAGGCGCTAACGGGAGGCGCAACCAAGTGAATTTTTACCCCATAGTATGTCTCTTTCTCATTATTTTCAAATCGCGATAATTTGCGAATTCTACAGTCCCTCCTGTTGATGCGAATAACTCCGCTTATCGTATCAATTAAAAGTGGTGGTGAGCAATATTATCTTGATTCTCCATATCCAAATACTCCCTTAACTTAAACTATCTCGGGTCTCTGTGTCGTCCTTATTTCCCAGGAAAAACTTACATTTTATAAAACTGTGGGCAGTATTTGCCTTTAACTTACACCGCGTGTTTGTCCTCCATGTGTAACTGGCCGATGCCTCTTGCACCACCTGTATATGCATGTGTTCTTTTTTTATTTATTCAAGGAAAAGAAAAACCAAACAATCAAACAACCATAATTCAACAACACCAAATCAAAAATAATCAAAACAACTCTTAAACATATAGGGGTAAAAATTCAGTTGGTTGCGCCTCCCGTTAGCGCCTTAAGAGGGCGCTAATGGGGCGCAAAGCCGCTAACGCCCGGGCGCAGCGATGTTTGCGCCGCTCCGGAACTTAACTAGACATTGTGCGGCGGCGCTAAACTTTACCGCCGCGACCACCTGCGCGCGCAGATTGTGACGTCATTCCATGGTGCAACGCCCTTGTGGCGCCCCGGAGCGGAAATTGAGTGGCGCCCCCTGCCTTACCGCCTGGCGCATCCAACGACCGGAAGACTGGAACGCTATCAATCGCTGTGGGGCTGGGGGGGGGCGCTATTTAAAGGGGGCCTCTTCCTGTCTTTTTCTGTGGTTGACATTTTTGCACCACTCGTTCTGAGAGAGAGAGAGAGATTCGGAGAGAGAGAAAGAGAGACTTCTGCATTGAGTCAACGCTTTGTGAGGTAGTTTTGCCTACTGATCCTAACAGTTGTCCCCCCCCCCCGCTTTAAGAACTGGCCGGCGCCAGTGTGTCTGTGTTCCCTCGCTAACTGGCAGCACCTGCGCTGCGCTCGCGCGCTGAGTTAGCGCCTCACTGCTCGGCCTTTGCGCCTTAAGACAGGTGTGCAGTGCCTGATTTAGCGCTCCACTCACCTCCCGGGGCGGTAAAAGTGAAGTTTCCAGTCAGTGGCGATAATTAGCGCCAGGCGCTAATATTTGCGTCCAGACGATATTTGCGCCCCAAACGGGGCGCGACCTAATTTTTCCCCCATAGAGTTCCAAACTTAGTTACAGGTTCTAAGAAAAATAACAATCAGTAAACAATTTCGAGACACACATGGAAAAACTGGAGAGACGTCACTCTGGCCGTTTACGCGGCGCTTTCTTCGTGCACGCGCACGTAACGCTCTCGCCACTCTCCCGTGTTTTCCTGTTTTGTGAGGCGCTTGCCCCTCTTGCAGTGCACGACCAATAGGTACACTACAATTATTACCTGGCATACAACTAAAATGTGGGAGGCTATTCTAATCCAGGAAGGCACTTCAATGTTGGTGAACAGATCCCACCACGGTGGGATTACGATGTCTAGGATCTCTGACCCTATCTCGACGGTCTTTTGCTCAAGGGTATAAAAATGTTTCTGCGAAACCGCAACGGCTTTCAAAAGCTTGGTGAGGTGTTCAGGGAGAGGGGGAATGAGGTATCCGAAATGCGTGACGAATCGCTGCAAGTCGGTAAAATTCTCTTTTACTGTTAGATGAACAGTGGATGGTTCAGGGATCGGGACAATTCGCTGCTGTGCCACTCGAACTTCAGCCCTGGGTTTAAAACGCAGCGCCTGACTGTCACATGTTGAAGGGGTCTCTGTACCCCACTTGTTTATCTTCGCTGCTCCGGCAAGCAGGCTGGGCTCCCCGTTGTCATGAAGAACTCGACAGTGCTCGGACACGGTTGTAGAAGTCCAGAGAGACAATCAAAAGCTCACCAGTCAAGCGAGTCCATGAAGCGGCAAGCGAATAAGAGTTCAGCAGTCATCAGCCAGATAAGAGAATAATAAGCTAGAGTTCAGCCCGAGTCAAGAGTCGAATCAAGAGAATAAGCCCGAGTCAAGCGTCCGCAGAGATAAGAGTCGAATCCAGAGAATAAGCCCTTGATGGACATTTGTTCACTATAGTTATAGTGCTGTGTTCCCTTATCTCCCGCTCAAATCTTAATGTTTGTCCTTTGTGAAATGCTGGTGCACAAAACTCCCAGCATGGGGCGATTCTTTCCTTTAATGGGTTTCGGTAGCACCTTAAACTGGCCAACTATCCGTTAATGTTTTCCCCATTGTCGAACCGGCTAGGAGTCTCCCTGACTGGTTTTTGGGGCCTCCTCGAATACTGATATGTTTATTGCTGTGTCTGGATGGGCCTTCGGTTGCCCAGTACAATGGTCCTTACTTGTGCATGGAAAACGATTCCAGCACTTATCTCTTGCTATTGTGTCGAATGCGGACAGGTTGCATCCTGTCTTTATCAGTGTTTGCTGCGTATTAACCAATCTTTACTGAAATGTTTATTCGAACGCCATTTTGTCTGCCCACTGAAAATTCTGGAAGCTTCTGCCATGAGGCTCGGCGGCCATTTTACAGGCTTCTGTGTCCTGTTTAATCATGACAGCATTTCGTTGAAATAAAACTGATGAAACGAATCTGCTTTATCTCGTTATTTCGAATCGCGATAATTGCGAATTTTACATTTCCAGCGCCGATATTTAAAGCAGCGTTGCACACAACTCATTTGAAGGTTGCTGGAGGAGTGTGAAAGGTGAAATACAAAGGTCTGCGTACTGTTCCAAACTTAAAATGTTGGATACTCAAAGGCAGAGGGCTGCACCCCGATTTTCTGATGCATCCCTGCATACTCTGGTGGAGGCAGTGAGAGCACGCAGGGAGGTCCTGTTCCCTACAGATAGGCGCAAGAGACCTCCCAAAGACACCAAAAGGGCTTGGCTGGAGATAGCAGAGGAGGTCAGCGGCAGGGATGTGATCAGGAGGATCTGGATCCAGTGCTGGAAACGATTCAATAATCTCATGAGGTTAGAAAAGGTGAGTGCAATGCCACACTCACCCTCATCCTGATGTGCCTGTCACCACATTCCCATCACTCTGCCTTCCCAAGCCTACTCCTGCACATCATTCCTCACACCAACATACCTTGCATGTCCATCTATCTCTCTCTCTCTCTATGTACATACTCACATCCCCATCTGACTAACCACCCCTCACACTCACCCTCATCCTAATGCAATCATAGCAAGTATTACCACTCCCTCATAGTCACCCTCTACAGATGTAACCCATACATTCCATACTCTCATTCCATCACTCTCACTCAAAGTTCTCTTCTTTACCTCCTTGCAGGAGAAGAGAGCACAGGACACGTGGGAGAGACAGAGAACTGGAGGTGGCCCTCCAGTATTCGCTCAACTGACACCAGCAGAGGAGTGGGTACTGGAGATATAGGGAGTTGCAGAGCTGCTGGCGGTGGAAGATGGAGAGAGGAGGACATTCCAGCAACCTGGTGACAGAATTACATCTCATACAGCCACATGGAATACAGCAGTCACTCATATGGTGACTAATGTCATCAGCCAGTGAAATGTCATCATGTGCATAATGGTAACGTTACCCATTCTTATTATAACACTTCTAATTCAACTCTTTACTCTCCCACAGGTCCATCAAGTGCCCCCCCCCGCCCCCACCACACTGTCCATCCGGAGGAGGAAGATGACTCCTCAGAGGAGTTTCCAGCCTCTGAGGGTGCACTGTCAGCAGACCCAAGCACACCCAGCACCAGCGCAGATATGCACATCTCGGTGGGTCCTGTGCAACATAGAATAGTGTTTTCACCTGGTGTCTCACACTTCACAAGTGAACAAGAGCAGATGGTGTTGACAAGGACAGCAGTGGAGACTCCTCGGGGGCCATCGAGAAAGAAGGTGATCTTGGAGGGGCAGCAAGAAATGTAGGAGGCGCTGGCATCTTTTGCAGCCACGATGTCTGTAAATGTGCAGAGAATGCAGGAGTCCATCTCCAACATGAGTACCACCATGTTGCAGGCGATGGTGGCAATGTGCTGTTCCAGGGAAAGGATGGCCACCTGCATGAAGCAGCAAACGCGCCAATCACATGGGCACATGCTAGCTGTGGGCAACAGATGGCAGACATTCTTAGACCTCATCTCTAGGAGAGATATAAACATAGACTTGGGTGTTCATCACTCCACTGATGTGCAGCGGTGCGCTCTGCAGCTCCTTGCTAGCAGGGAAGTGTGGGTGGCCCATGAGAGGGATGATGGTGAGAGGGGACATGGAAGTGGGGGCTCCCACTTTTCCCCCGTTGCCATCCCCTCAGTCAGAGCTGCACATGCTTCCTCGGATCCCGATGGCCGAGTCTGCCCCTGCACAGTTGCAGGAGGAGCAGACTTTGGCAGGGCCCTCACAGGCTCCAAAACCCAGAGGACATCCGCCAAAAATGTCTAAGCAGTCGTAGCAAGGAAATGAGCAGCCTGCCTCTACCTCTGCTGAAGCCACAGGGGTTGCATCTCGTAGAAGCACTCGGAAAAGCAAAACAACACAAAAGTAGATGCACAAGGGTATGCACATGGGTGTATGAAAAAAGGTTGGTGTTACGTTTCAGTTCTTTTGATGACACAGATAGATGTATTTCTTTGCACCACTTTCTGGTCTTGTCCATTTTTGCCTGCTACCTTGGAAGTGGATTTGTCACTTGGAGTGAATGGTGAAACATTACTTAACCTCAACCACTGGTTGTTTGGGTGAGAGGAATGGCTGTTCATTGTAGGGATGCTTTATGATGTTAGAGTCATAGTCGTAGAGTTATACAGCACAGAAAGAGGCCCTTCGGTCCATCATGTCTGCGCCGGCCATCAAGCCCTGTCTATTCTAATCCCATTTTCCAGCACTTGGTCCATAGCCTTGTATGCTATGGCGTTTCAAGTGCTCATCTAAATGCTTCTTGAATGTTGTGAGGGTTCCTGCCTCTACCACCCTTTCAGGCAGTGAGTTCCAGATTCCAACCACCCTCTGGGTGAAAAAGTTTTTTCTCAAATCCCTCTAAACGTCCTGCCCCTTACCTTGAGACTATGCCCCTGGTTATTGACCCCTCTACTAAGGGGAAAAGTTCCTTTCTATCTACCTTATCTATGCCCCTCATAATTTTGTACACCTCAATGAGGTCCCCCCTCAGCCTTCTCTGCTCTAAGAAAACAACCCCAGCCTGTCCAGTCTCTCTTTATAGCTAAAGCGCTCCAGCCCAGGTAACATCCTGGTGAATCTCCTCTGCACCCTCTCCAATGTAATCACATCCTTCCTATAGTGTGGTGACCAGAACTGCACACAGTATTCCAGCTGTGGCCTAACTAGCATTTTGTACAGCTCCATCATAACCTCCCTGCTCTTATATTCTATGCCTCGGCTAATGAAGGCAAGTATCCCATATGCCTTTTTAACCACCTTATCTACCTGTCCTGCTGCCTTTAGGGATCTATGTACATGCACACCAAGGTCCTTCTGATCCTCTGTCCTTCCTAGGGTCCTACCATTCATTGTGTATTCCCTTGCCTTGTTAGTCCTCCCAAAATGCATCACCTCACACTTTTCAGGGTTAAATTCCATTTGCCACTGTTCTGCCCATCTGACCAACCTGTCTATATTGTCCTGTAGCCTGAGGCATCCCTCCTCGCTATTGACCACTCTACCAATTTTCGTGTCATTTGCGAACTTACTGATCATACCTCCTACATTCATATCTAAATCATTAATGTACACTACAAACAGCAAGGGACCCAATACCGATCCCTGCGGTACACCACTGGACACAGGCTTCCAGTTACAAAAACAATCTTCGACCATCACCCTCTACCTCCTGCCACTAAGCCAATTTTGGATCCAATGTGCCAAATTGCCCTGGATCCCATGGGCTCTTACCTTCTTGACCAGTCTCCCATGCGGGACTTTGTCAAAAGCCTTACTGAAGTCCATGTAGACTACATCAACTGCACTACCCTCATCCACACACCCCCTCGAAAAATTCAATCAAATTGGTTAGACATGATCTCCCCCTGACAAAGCCATGCTGACTATCCTTGATTAATCCTTGCCTCTCCAAGTGGAGACTAATTCTGTCCCTCAGAATTTTTTCCAATAATTTCCCTACCACTGATGTTAGGCTCACTGGCCTGTAATTCCCTCATTTATCCCTACTACCCTTCTTGAATATTGATACTACGTTAGCTGTCCTCCGGTCCTCTGGCACCTCCCCTGTGGCCAGAGAGGTTCTGAAACTTTGTGTCAGAGCCCCTGCAATCTCCTCCCTTGCCTCACACAGCAGCCTGGGATACATCTCGTCTGGGCCTGGGGATTTATCCACTTTTAAGCCCGCTAAAACCGCTAGTACCTCCTCCCTCTCAATGCTAATTTGTTCAAGTATATCACAATCCCCCTGCCTGATTTCTATGCCTACATCGTCCTTCTCCATAGTGAACACAGATGCAAAACCTTACCTACATCTTCCGGCTCTACACACAGATTGCCACTTTGGTCCCGAATGGGTCCTACTCTTTCCCTGGTTATCCTCTTGCCCTTAATATACTTATAAAACACCTTGGGATTTTCCTTTATTTTGCCCGCCAGTGTTTTTTCATGCCCTCTCTTCGCTCTCCTAATTTCTTTTTTAAGTACCCCCCTGCACTTTCTATACTCCTCTAGGGCTTCCACTGTTTTTAGTCCTTTGTATCTGCCAAAAGCCTTCCTTTTTTTCCTAATATATTCTTGTATATCCCTTGACATCCAGGGTTCCCTGGACTTGTTGGTCCCACCATTGACCTTTACGGGAACATGTTGGCGCTGTACTCTCTCTATTTCCTTTCTAAATGACTCCCACTGCTCTGATGTGGATTTTCCTACAAGTAGCTGAACCAGTTCACTTTGGCCAGATCCTGCCTTATCATATTAAAATCGGCCTTCCCCCAATTTAGAACCTTTATTTCCGGTCCATCTTTGTCCTTTTCCATGACTACCTTAAATCTCACCGAATTATGGTCACTGTCACCAAAATGCTCTCCTACTGACACTTCTACACTTGCCCGGCTACATTCCCTAGAATTAGGTCCAGTACCGCCCCCTCTCTTGTAGGACTTTCTACATGCTGGCTCAAAAAGCTCTCCTGGATGCACTTTAAGAATTCCGCACCCTCTAAGCCTTTCACACTCTGACTATCCCAGTTAATATTGGGGAAGTTGAAATCCCCTCCTGTTATTACCCTATTATTTCTACACTTCTCTGAGGTTTGCCTACATATCTGATCCTTTATCTCCCCCTGACTGTTTGGGGGCCTATAGTACACTCCCAGCAAAGTGCTTGCCCCCTTTTTGTTTTTAAGTTCTACCTATATGGCCTCATTAGAGGAACCTGCTAAGATATCATCCCTCCTTACTGCAGTAATTGACTCCTTGATTTATATTGCGACACCCCCTCCTCTTTGACACCCCCCTCTGTCTCGCCTGAAGATTCTATACCCCGGAATATTGAGCTGCCAGTCCTGCCCCTCCCTCAACCATGTTTCTGTGATAGCAACAGTATCATACTCCCATGTGTTCATCAACATCTTCAATTCATCTGCCTTTCTCGCAAGACTCCTTGCATTAAAATAAATGCCATCCAGCCTTGCTATACTCCCTTGTGCCGTTACATATTTGCTCTGCCTTCCAGGCTGACTTGTTTCTTCCTCTATATTTGGCTGTGCTTCACCCCCTACTATAGCTCCACTCCGTATCCCATCCCCCTGCCAAGTTAGTTTAAACCCCCCCCCCCCCATCAGTACTAGCAAACCTCCCCACAAGGATGTTGGTCCCGTTCCGGTTCATGTGCAACCCGTCCGACTTGTACAGGTCCCACCTTCCCCAGAAGCAGACCCAGTGATCCAGGAAACTAAAGCCCTCCCTCCTGCACCAACTCTTTAGCCACGCATTCATCTGCTCTATCCTCCTATTCCTATACTCACTAGCACGTGGCACCGGGAGTAATCCAGAGATTACAACCTTTGAGGTCCTGCTTTTTAATCTGCTACCTAGCTCCCTAAATTCTTGTTGCAGGACCTCATCCCTTTTTCTACCCATGTCGTTGGTACCAATGTGAACCACGACCTCTGACTGTTCGCCCTCCCCCTTCAGAATGCCCTGCAGCCGTTCAGTGACATCCTTGACCCTGGCACCAGTTGTTGGGTCGGGTGGGGGGGGGGGCAGTGGGGGGGGGCGGCTACTTAGTACAGCATTAGAGCAAGTTAAGTAAATCTGGCCCTGATGAAGCCATCCCGGGCCTCCCAGGCAGCAATGTGTGCCGATGCTGGTGCCATCTCCACCTCCTCCTCCTCGTCTTCCACCTGCTCCTCCTCCTCCTCCTCCTCTGAAGAGGCTGTGCGCTCTACGCCTTGCTACTCATGCAGCTCCAATCCTCGCTGCTGCGCTATGTTGTGCAGTACTGAAGGACTCCTCCAGATCTACCAAGGCTTCTGAAGCGCATCTTCAGCATGCCTATTGTTTGGTCTATGACACATCTGGTGGACATGTGGCTGTCATTATAACGCTCCTTGTCCTCAGTACTTGGCGTCCACAAGGAGTCATGAGCCACGTCTTCAGTGGATAGCCCTTGTCTCCAAGCAGCCAGTAAGATTGTTTGGAGGTGCGAAGAGCTGAGGGAGGGTGGACTGGCGCAGCACGAAAAAGTCATGACAGCTGCCAGGGACTCTGGCGCACACATGCATGATGATATTTTTATGATTGCAGTCGAGCTGCACATTGAGGGAGTGGAAGCCCTTGTGGTTCACAAACACTCCTGGGTGATGATGGGGTGCCTTGATGGCCACATGTGTGCAGTCGATGACGCCCTGCACCTGTGGGAAGTCAGCCAGAGCCACAAAGCAGAGCGCCCGCTCAGTAACACTGGCTTCATCAGTGGCAAAGTTTACCTAATTGGCTGACTTGTGAGACATGGCATCCATCACCTGGGTGATGCATCTGTGGGAGGCTGACTGTGAGATCCTGCAAATGTCTGCTGCAGATCCCTGGAAGGAGCCTGAGGTGAAGAAGTTGAGGGCAGTGGTGACTTTGTCTCGTTCACCCATCATCCCTGTGCTTGCTGACCTACATTGGCTCTTGGTTAAGCAATATCTCGATTTTAACATTCTCATCCTTGTTTTCAAATCCTTCCAGGGCATCGCCCCTCTCTATCTCTGTAAACTCCTCCAGCCCCACAATCCTCCAAGATATCTGCGCTCCTTTAATTCTGGGCTCTTGAGGATCCCTGATTTTAATTGCTCCTGATGCGGAGATGCCGGTGTTGGACTGGGGTGGACAAAATTGAGAGGTCGCACAACACCAGGTTATAGTCCAACAGTTTTATTTGAAATCACAAGCTTTCGGAGCTATCGATTTGCTCCTTCCTCAGGTGAAGTAAATTAGATACAGAATCTCCAAAGCATATATAGATGGAAAACAAAGCATGTGTACTTTACAATTGCAGACCAATAAATTAAATCATCCTGACTATCTGCCGAGGTGTGATAAAGTTAATTAAGTCAGCCAGGAAGGTACCACATCAAAGACATAGCAAGATACAACTGAGACAATGAGGTGTAGTCGCAGGGGTTCTAACGTGTCAAAAGCTGCCGTCTGTATGTAAAACGAAAAGCTTTAACATTTTTTTACTTTTTTACTGGGAAAATTTTTACTTTTTTACTGGGAATCACATCTGTGAACAAGCTAACGACGACTCGAGTCCGGATCACGTCATGTATCGTGACATAAACCCAAGATCCCGATTGAGACCGTCTTCATGAGTGCGGAACTTGGCTATCAGTTTCTGCTCGATGATTTTGCGTTGTCGTGTGTTTCTAAGGTTGCCTTGGAGAACGCTTACCCGCAGATCCGAGGCTGAATGTCCTTGACTGCTGAAGTGTTCCCCGACTGGGAGGTAACAATCCTGCCTGGCGATTGTTGCGCGGTGCTCGTTCATACGTTGTCTCAGTGTCTGCATGGTCTCGCCGATGTACCATGCAGACACTGAGACAACGTATGAATGAGCACCGCGCAACAATCGCCAGGCAGGATTGTTACCTCCCAGTCGGGGAACACTTCAGCAGTCAAGGACATTCAGCCTCGGATCTGCGGGTAAGCGTTCTCCAAGGCAACCTTAGAAACACACGACAACGCAAAATCATCGAGCAGAAACTGATAGCCAAGTTCCGCACTCATGAAGACGGTCTCAATCGGGATCTTGGGTTTATGTCACGATACATGACGTGATCCGGACTCGAGTCGTCGTTAGCTTGTTCACAGATGTGATTCCCAGTAAAAAAGTAAAAATTTTCCCAGTAAAAAAGTAAAAAAATGTTAAAGCTTTTCGTTTTACATACAGACGGCAGCTTTTGACATGTTAGAACCCCTGCGACTACACCTCATTGTCTCAGTTGTATCTTGCTATGTCTTTGATGTGGTACCTTCCTGGCTGACTTAATTAACTTTATCACACCTCGGCAGATAGTCAGGATGATTTAATTTATTGGTCTGCAATTGTAAAGTACACATGCTTTGTTTTCCATCTATATATGCTTTGGAGATTCTGTATCTAATTTACTTCACCTGAGGAAGGAGCAAATCGATAGCTCCGAAAGCTTGTGATTTCAAATAAAACTGTTGGACTATAACCTGGTGTTGTGCGACCTCTCAATTTAATTGCTCCACCATTGGTGGCCGTGCCTTCAGCTGCCAAGGCCCTCAACTCTGTAATTCCCTCTCTAAACCTCTCTGCCTCTCTCCCTCTCTTTCCTGCTTTAAGAAGCTCCTTAAAACCTACCTCTTCTCCCCTAATATCCCCTTATATGGCTCGGTGACAAATTTTGTTTTATAACGCACCTGTGAAGTGCCTTGGGATGTTTTACTATGTTAAAGGCACTATATATAAATACAATTTGTTGTTGTATGTAGCAGTGTTAATTATATATTCCAATGTAATATCATAAAGCTCATCTAAAGTTCCAGTTTAAAAAGAATTCATGGGTTGAAAGGTACTTGCTTCACTTCAGCAGTACCTGTGTTTTCTAGTGATTACTCAGAAGGAAGACTCATTTTTAACATCCTGACTGAGCAGATGATTCAATATGATGCAATATATATTGCCGTGCCAATATCGTAAGTGATAATAAGGAGACTAAACCAGCAGAAATGCCTTGCTAATAACTAGGGCTGTGTTTTACAAAACTGAAGAGACTTTAATATTTCTTAGAACCGTAGAATTTTATCACATAGAAGGAGGCCATATGGCCCATCGTGTTTGTGCCAGCTCTTTGCTAGAGCACTCCAAAACTAAAAAGATACAGGAGTGATTTCAAACCAATAATTTCATGTAAGGTTCAAATGGTTATAAATTGTTCTCACTTTAATTTTGTGGTTTATGGGATCATACGAACTGCCCAATGTGCTTACTGCCTTGTAATATAGGCTGCGTGGGTGGATCCCACTATAATGCTCATGCTATTGCATTTGTCTAGATATGGGTGCGTAGCTGGTCATGCAATAGGTCTGCACCATCATGCAAGACCTAGCAATGCTGTTAGTCAAAATAGGTACATACAACCACAACAGCACTTAAAATAACTTGGGGAGTAGCTCAGAAAGTAAACTACAGCAATACAGAAAAAATAAACATTACTTTTGCGAGTACATTAGTCAAATTAGTATACAATTACTTGAGTGGAGTTACATCCATCCGTACTTATCCAGTTATAGCATCCGATAATAATAGTTGTGTGTCCCGCTGCACTGAATAAAGTTAATAATACATTTTTTTGCATGTATAATAATGCACAATTCTGTGATAAAGTCCAACAACATTAGATGACTATGTAAAGGGCTGATCAGTTTCCAACATTACTTTTAAAAACTAATTGTGTATTATAAAAGATTTTTTTTTAAGGAACAATGGCAGGTACATAGTGACTATTCTCCTGGGGAATGGTAAGCAGGGTCTCTTTATAGTTGAGCTGGTTCCAAGGTGACAACACTTGGCAATATAAGCTCAGAACCAAGTCATCCCTCTGGTGCAATCCGCAATGCAATACTGTACCTAACCAGACAAGTACTGCAGGAAATGATCACTAATTAACCAAACAGCCTGGCTCATTACTGAAACCTGGAGGGATAAGCCTGCCACTGAGAGCTGGGATTCCTCCCACCTGGCTCCAGATAACCTGAACACCATTGTCTAAGTGGGTGGGGTGGTCCTAGCTGGACAAGCAATGGGGAGCTTAAAGGCAGCTTGGTTTTAGCTGGTAAAACTCCAGCAGTACCCCAGCAAATATTTGGAGGGCCCTAAGCCTTGAGATTTGCCAACCTGCACCTAACCTCACAAGATTTAGATGAATGGGTGTATCCCAATAGGGAGAAGTGCAGAATAAATGTCAGTAGCTTGGATTGGAGACTCTTAAATATGGGATGGTTTGCTATATAAACAAGAATTCACTGGTAAAGAGAAAAGACAGGTTAACATTTCAGGGGTAGACACTTCCACAGAGCTGACTTCTTTTTTATTTTTTCCTGGGATGTGGGCGTCGCTGGCATGGCCTGCATTTGTTGCCCATCCCTAATTGCCCTTGGGAAGGTGGTAGTGAGCCGCCTTCTTGAACCGCTGCAGTCCGTGTGGAGAAGGTACTCCCACGGTGCTGTTAGGGTGAGAGTTCAGGATTTTTGACCCAGCGACGATGAAGGAACAGCGATATATTTCCAAGTCAGGATGGTCTGTGACTTGAAGGGGAACTTGGAGGTGGTGGTGTTCCCATGTCTTTCTAGGCGGTCGAAGTCACAGGTTTGGGAGGTGCTGTCGAAGAAGCCTTGGCGAGTTGCTGCAGTGCATCTTCTAGATGGTACACACTGCAGCCATGGTGCACCAGTGGTAGAGGGAGTGGATGTTTAAGGTGGTGGATGGGGTGCCAATCAAGCGGGCTGCTTTGTCCTGGATTGTGTCGAGCTTCTTGAGTGTTGTTGGAGCGGCACTGATTCAGGCAAGTGGTGAGCATTCCATTACACTCCTGACTCGTGTCTTGTAGATGGTGGAAAGGCTTTGAGGAGTCAGGAGGTGAGTCACTCACCGCAGAATACCCAGCCTCTGACCAGCTCTTGTAGCCACAGTACTTATGTGGCTGTTCCAGTTAAGTTTCTGGTCAATGGTGACCCCCAGGATGTTGATGGTGGGGGATTTGTTGATGCTAATGCCGTTGAATGTTAAGGGGCGGTGGTTAGATTCTCCTGTTGGAGATAGTCATTGCCTGGCACTTGTGTGGGTTAGTGCAGGAAAGTGGAGATGAGGTAGAAGATCAGCCATGATCTTATTGAATGGCGGAGCAGGCTCGAAGGGACAAATGGCCTACTCCTGCTCCTATATCTTATGTTCTTATTGTGTGGCGCGAATGTTACCTGCCACTTATCAGCCCAAGCCTGAATGTCATCCAGGTCTTGCTGCATGTGGACATGGACTGCTTCATTATCTGAGGAGTTGCAAATGGAACTGAACACTGTGCAATCATCAGCGAACATTCCCACTTCTGACCTTATGATGGAGGGAAAGTCATTGATGAAGCAGCTGAAGATGGTTGGGCCTAGGACATTGCCCTGAGGAACTCCTGCAGTGATGTCCTGGGGCTGAGATGATTGACCTCCAACAACTGCAACCATCTTCCTTTGTGTTAGGTATGACTCCAGCCAGTGGAGATTTTTCCCCATGATTCCCATTGACTTCACTTTGACTAGGGCTTCTTGATGCCACACTCAGTCAAATGCTGCATTGATATCAAGAGAAGTCACTCTTACCTCTGGAATTCAGCTCTTTTGTCCATGTTTGGACCAAGGCTGTAATGAGGTCTAGAGCCGAGTGACCCTGGCGGAACCCAAACTGAGCATCGGTGAGCAGGTAATTGGTGCATATGTGCTGCTTGATAGCACCGACAATGCAACACCTTCCATCATTTTACTGATGATTGAGAGTAGACTGATGAGATGGTAATTGGCTGGATTGGATTTGTGCTGTTTTTTGTGGACAGGACATACCTGGGCACATTTACCACATTGTCGGATTGATGTCAATGTTGTAGCTGTACTGGAACAGCTTGGTTAGAGGCGTGGCTAGTTCTGGAGCTCAAGTCTTCAGCACGACAGCCGGGATGTTGTCGGGGCCCATTGCCTTATGCTTATATTAGTTTATACTATGTTAAAAAGATCACAGATGTGATTGAGGAGCTGCAACATGGATGTGATTTTATCATGAGCAGTCAAAGCCAAACTGAAAAAAATTATAATTACTGAAGAGATAACCGTAAGAAACAAACACTGTGATTTTCAACAACTTGCTGCCTTTAATGTAATAAAACATTCTAAAGTGCTTTACAGAGGCCGAACGGACACCAAGCACTGATGGGAAAAGCACTTAAAGAGGCGAGCCTGGAGGTAGCAAATATTGTTTCAATTTGTTCTTGTAAGTGGGTAACATAGTATTTATTGCCCATTCCTTGTTGCCTTGAGGTCATTAAGAGTAGTGTGGGACCAGAGTCAAATGTAGGCCAGGCCAGACCAGGTAAGGGGGCAGATTCCCTTCCCTAAAGGACATTAGCAAACCAGTTAGGTTAGGACCATTCAGCAGCTTTTATAGGCTGCGATTTTGCAAATGGATGCGGCTTGGGAGCGGGTCAGCTGGTTTCTGGGTTCCAGTCCCACCCCCAACTGCATCCGGCCAACAGACGTGATTTTACGTCGATTGACCTTGTTAAGCCCGCCCTGCGGGCTTGCCGGCCAATTAAGAGGAAGCCGGTCAGATGACGTCATTTGATGACGCGTCATCTGCCGGTTTTCTTAAAGGGACCATGCACAATTTTTTTTTGACAGCTCATTTCTCAGTGTGTGACAGCATTGAGGTGCTGCAAACACTGACAATCACTGTACAAAGGTGAGCTCTTGCACCCAGGCTCTCTAATGACTCCCTCCTTAGGCTAGAACAGATGGCAACTACAGGTGAGGTTACAGAAGCGATCTGTCACTGGTGAGAGAGGTTCTCCCATTGAGGTGGGACTAGACAGCCAATTCAAAACTTGTTATCTACAGAAAAGTGTAAATGCATTATAAATGATTTCCCCAACATTTTCTGACCTCTGAAACTCACCAGTGCACCATTGGATCCCTCACACCACTTCTGCAGCTGTCATCAATGCAGAAACATTACAGCAGACTCACAACACGCCACACTTACCTGGCGTTGCGTCCGGACGTCGGGAAACCCGAGGCAGAAGCGGCAAAATTGAAAAAGAGCCTGTTAACAAGTATCAAGTACCTGTTAACAGCCAGGTAAGTGGCTATAATCCTCTTCCCGCCGCTAGGTGTCGGGTCCATGCGCAAATCGGGGACCCGACACTTAGGAAGATTGATTGGAGGCGGGTTGACAGCGGGTTTCCTACCCGGTCAATCTTTGCGATTTTGACAGCGGTCCCCCCGTCCATCCCGCACTCTGAGGACCGGCAAAATTCCGGCCTATAGTATTTTTTTTGCTGACCCATAAATTACTAGGCTTATTGGATTCATAGTGAGATTTGAACTCATGACTTCTAGGTCCAGTACCCAGTACCATAATCACTAGGCTATCATACCCCTTATAGATAAAGATTTCAGTGTCGCTAGGGGTGAGTTAGGGACAGAGGTGAGTGGCGATGTGGATATGGAAACAGGCAGTCTTGGGGGTTGCTAGTAGAAACAGTGTCAGGTAGTCTCCTCCAGAGACCTTCATATTACTCCCCTCCACATTCAGGTTGGGACCCGATATCAGAGTTGTAATGCCATTTTTGCATTGTTATGAAGTGGAAATTGCTTTGCAGCAACAGAAACATTTCAGTATAACTGCACCCTAATTCAAGTAGTTGGGCTAACTTATTGTGAGCAGAAAATAAATACAGATGCCATAAATTAATGATAATTGCATCACTTATTAAAAAAAATGTCATTATGTTCCTTCAAATCTTACTGTGCATGTTCATGATGGCTCAATATATTGCACAGGACAGAACATGTTTCCTACATTACAAAAGTGACTACACTTAAGAAAAATTACTTAATTGGTTGTAAAGCACTTTGGGACGTCCTAAGGTCAGGAAAGGCGCTGTGTAAATACAAGTTCTTCCTTTCTTTAACTTTTATAAGTAAAGAATGAGGTTAGTGTAAGTCAGATCTGGACATTGATATGCAACTGAACTGATCTTATACAAATTTGACCTTATATGGAAACCATTTTTAATTGAGACATTGCCCTCTTACTTTGTATCTGTCTCTTGTAAGTCAAGCACTGAGCTTCTCGATGATCTGGATATAAACCTTAGCCTATAGCTTCCGTGACTGACCACCAGATAGGACTGACAGCAGCCCAGAGTAAGATCATTGAATGATTTTCTCTCACCTTCGGGAAACACCAGCTTTTAGTTTAGCTCATTCCCCCCAATGACTTAGTGTAGATGAGAAACTTGCCACAGGGGAAATCACAGTTGTGAGCCTATATCTAACCATTCTGTTGCACGGCATGTTCATACATCAACCTACTGCTATGAATAAGTGGCTTGCAGCTCCGTTGCTGTCCCAGTGTATAAATGCATTGCTTGCTGTGGCACTACCTGCCAAGTTCAATAATTGGTCTGTGTTGAATTAGCTGATCTCACCTAGGGGTCTGGGAAAGTGCAGGGGGTAGGTGGTGTACCACAATGGGTCTTCATATCTCCAGGCTAGGGAGACGGGGGCGGCGGGGGGGAATCAGGGAATGCCATGCTTCCAATAGCTACCCCATGACCCCCCACCCCACAGAAGTGCATGTATACACCTGAACAACCCATTGAAATTCACTGTCCAGGCTCACATGACCTAGTGATATCATAGCCTAGGCAATCTGTTCACCAGAAATTTCCTTTCAAGAATCAATTTTGCAGAAGGAGTATTCTTTATTTTTGTCCAGACTGAACTGTTTCTCAGACAATGAAATTCTTTCAGTTAACTTGTCCTTCTCTATTATCTGCTCCCACTGACACACTTGCAACTGGAAAAAACTACAATCTTAAAACACTGTCTGCATATTTCTTGGAAATTGTGTATACAAAGTAGTAACAGATGGCGTAATATTGCAAAGCCAGATGAAAGTCTAATGTTTTACAGACGAATTATAATTTTCTAGGACATTTGTAAAACTTATATACTTTTTTTCTAATGCAAAGTATAAGATATAATTTGAAAATTGTTCGGAGGAAAACAATTTGTAATAATATTCTCTGAACAGCCTTGAAAAACTGCTATCTTGCTGAATTGCTGTAGTGCATTTTTATTCTCATGTAAGACACCATTCAATTGTTCTTTTAGCATAAAAGCAAAGGTACCATTTCTAAAATTAGCGTCATCTTTCAATTTGCACCCCGCTCCCATTTCTCCTGAAGACACTGGGGTAGAATTTCCACGCAGGTTCTCCTGATCTTCTGCCATCATTTTGGCGGATGATAACTGGAAACCTCAGAGCGTGGGAATGACAATATTTTGTCCTTCCATAAGGTGAATATCTCTCCTCAGCTGAGCTATAAGGAGTAGCTGCTAATTTCTGGTAGAATGGTAGCAGGGATAAGAGACTTCAGTCATGTAGAGAGATGAGAGAAACTGGGGGGTAAAAATTCAGTTGGTTGCGCCTCCCGTTAGCGCCTTAAGAGGGCGCTAATGGGGCGCAAAGCCGCTAACGCCTGGGCGCAGCGATGTTTGCGCCGCTCGGGAACTTAACTAGAGATTGTGCGGCGGCGCTAAAACTTACCGCTGCGACCACCTGCGCGCGCAGATTGTGACGTCATTCCATGGTGCAACGCCCTTGTGGCGCCCCGGAGCGGAAATTGAGTGGCGCCCCCTGCCTTACCGCCTGGTGCATCCAACGACCAGAAGACTGGAACGCTATCAATCGCTGTGGGGCTGGGGGGGGCGCTATTTAAAGGGGGCCTCTTCCTGTCTTTTATTGTTGGTGGCATTTTTGAACTACGTATTCTGAGAGAGAGAGGGAGAGACTTCTGGAGAGATTCAACGTTGTGTGAAGGAGTTTTGGGTACTGAGCAGCACTTTGCAGGTTCATTTTGATTTGCCATTCCTTGTATCGATTTAGCAGAGACTGTGGGAGCTGCACTCTGAGCTCTTTGCCTGGTACTCTCCATTGTTCTTTCCAGCACATTTGATGTGCAAGTCTCTCCAGGCCGAGATTCAAGGCTGCAATGAACAGGATGTGGATGGAAAGCAAGATTAACCATCCCCTTTAAGAACTGGCCCGTGCCATTGTGTGTGTGTTCCATTGCTGACTGACATTACATGAGCTTCGCCAGCGCTCTGAGTTAGCGCCTCACTCCTTGGCCTTTGCGCCTTAAGACAGGTGTGCAGCGCCTGATTTAGCGCTCCACTCACCTCCCGGGGCGGTAAAAGTGAAGTTTCCAGTCAGTGCCGATAATTAGCGCCAGGCGCTAATATTTGCGTCCAGACGATATTTGCGCCCCAAATGGGGCGCGACCTAAATTTTACCCCTGGGATTGTTCTCTTCAGAGCAGAGAAGGTTAAGGGGAGATTTAATAGAGGTGTTCAAAATTCTGAGGGCTTTTGATAGAGTACATAGGGAGAAACTGTTTCCATTGGCAGGAGGGTTGGTAACCAGAGGACTCTGCATGTGGTTATCAAAGGTTGATTCATAGAGGCATAGGTCTGCCTGTGGATGCTGCCTTTTGACATCATCTTGAATAAGCAGTGTTAGGAGAATTCCAGAATTATAACAGTGCTTCCACAGTGGGAATGAAAATTAAGCAATTTGTCCACTTCGGTCTCTCCCACAGACTTGCCAGCAGCTGGTAACTGAGCAGAATCGATAAAGGCAGCAAATAAGTTATCTAGCTGCCCATTTTCTTGAGTAATGACAGGACCAGGTTCAGGAGCAGAGTAAACACCTTCCAAAAACTGAGGAGACAACATATGGAAAACATGGACCATTTGTATGATTTCAGTCTCATTGAATCACCTGGGTAGCCAATTACACAAACAAATAAACACATAGGGCTGGATTTTCATGGGGAAGATGGGTTGGGCGTGGGAGGGCTCTGAAGTGGGTGGGAAATCCGGGAGAAAGGGTTTCCCGCAGGCCCTGCCGACTTTAACGGCAGGGCCTGATTTGCATCTGAAGCCTCTGTTTCCTGCCCGCAGCCAGGCAGATGAAGAGGCTGGCTGGCTCCGGGTGCATAGGCCTGTGGCACTAGGCCGCACAGAGGAGGAAGGGAGGGATCGGGTGGTGGCCGGTGCAGGCCTCTGGAGGAACGAGGGTGGGGGGGGTGGGGGGGGCGGGTGGTGTGCATGGGAGAAGGAGGATTGTGGCTGTTGAGGGACCGGGGCGGGGGTGAGGAAAAGGAAGATCGGGGTCTCTGGACAATTGGGTGGTGGGGGGGGAGACAATGAAGATCGGGGCCTCTGGAGGATCAGCGGGAGGGAGGAGCAGATCGGAGCCGGCCACTGGAGGATCAGGGCCGGCCTCAGGATCATTGGTGGTGGGGGCGGGAAGGAAGGAAAATCGGGGCTGGCCTCAGGATTATTGGTGGTGTGGGGGGAAACGGAGGCGATCGGAGGCCTCGTGAGGGGGTCTCCGATCGTGAGGGGTGGGCTAGGCAGGAACCCTGGATCCAGGGGGTAGGTGTAAAGGCACTTACCTCCTAAATGCAGCAGTCCTCACCTTGCTGCAACTGCCAGGTTTTACGAAGTGTGTAAAACTCGACCAGATAGAGTTAAAAGCAAAATGGTGGTTAAAGAAGAGGCTTCCAGCCTCATTAAAATATTTAAATTGACATCCCACTTCCTGGCAGCGGGTTGGCTGCCCACCCCCCCGTCCCGCCTCCGTTGAAACTGGAAGTGGGCAGATTGGAGGTGGGTTCAGGTCGGGATTCCGATTTTTAACAATTTAACTACCCCCACGCTCTAACCCCACTCATTTTTTCAGGTAAAAATTCCCCCCATTTATTCAGAATAGTTGGAAGGGAAATACAAGTCCTTAAAAGCATGATAAATGCTTGTAGCTGTCTGGCAAGAGCACAATTTTCAAAACATTCACAGTAGTGCAAATACAATTTAATGCATTTACAAGATGCATTGGATTTGAAATTGTATTTTCAATATCTGAAAATGTATAATTTCCCAAGCAGTGTGATAAAAGCATGGACAAATGCTATTTTCACACCCCTGGGACATTTCTGCGCCAACGTATCTCAACTCCAACCCTGAATAATGCTTTCCTGGAAAAGAACTGAGATTAAGCGAATTATACCGGTTTTTCAATGCACTAAATTTATAAGTTAAATGGATTTTTTGGAGGTCAATTATTTTGCATTTTCTCTTTTTCCTTTTATTAAAGAACTCTCAGACATCTGCTGCTGCTAGGCCTCTGCTAAGCCTCCATGCAACCAGCAATGGTAAATGTGTGACAGTAGCCCAGGGTGGCTTTTCCTTCCATTTGTTTGGTGTGTGGAAGCATCTGGGCCGAAATTTTCTCAAGTGGGGCGGGTTGGGGGCGGGGGGGGCCTAAGAAGTGGGCAGGAAACCTGGGAGGCCGGGTTTCCCGCAGGCCCTGCCGACTTTAACGCAGGGCCTGATTTGAATGTAAGGCCTCGGATTCCCGCCTAATGCCAGCCAGATGGAGAAACTAAGGGAAAATCACTGGACTAAAACAGGAGTCATGTAAATTACATTACAATAACATTGCAGGAACAATTATCAATGCAGGTGGGGAAATCAAAACTTGGGAATATCATAAATCTAAGAAGATCTGGGCACTGGAGTCAACCCCCACCCCCGCCCTGGCGACCCCCCGACCCACCCGATCCCAAGTCGACCCCCCCCCCCGAGCCCCCCGATCCCCCAATACTGCCCCCGCTCCCGATTCCCGATGCCTCAGATGCGAGGGATCGGTCCAGGGGAGGGATCGCGGGGTTGGCATGGTTGGGGATCGGTGAGGGAGGGGTGGGAATTGCGGGGTCAGCATGGTCTGGGATCATGGAGGGGGGGGGAGGTGGTCGGGAATCGACATGGCAGTATCGGGAATCGGGAGCGGGGGCAGTATTGGGGGATTGGGGGGCTCGGGGGTGTGGGTCGGCTTGGGATCGGGTGGGTCGGGGGGTCGCCAGGGCGGGGGTGGGGGGTTGACTCCAGTGTCCAGATCTTCTCAGATTTATGATATTCCCAAGTTTTAATATCCCCACCTACATTGATAATTGTTCCTGCAATGTTATTGTAATGTAATTTACATGACTCCTGTTTTAGTCCGGTGATTTTCCCTTAGTTTCTTAGGTCTGACACCTGTTAATATGTGACAATGGAAAGACAGGCTGTTTGTAGTGTTTCAGTTTCTGTCCCAATGATGGTTGTCTGGCTCAGAGATACTGGGGGTAATTATCACCTTCACCACTTGGGTAGTAAACTGGTAGAGCGGATCGCCCGCCATTTATGGAATCCGCCCAGTTTTCATTTACCCCAGTTTACCGGCCAAGTGGTGAAGGTGAAAATTATCCCCGCTGTACATTAATGGAATCTCTTATTTTGTTTTTTCTTAATTTTATTAGATTTTCTCCCACGAATGTCCTCCTGTCGTTACCTGAAGGTACGGAGTAACTTGGAGTATGGTTCCATGAGCACTGGTTGACCTTCAGTGCCTTACCCAAGGGGTCATTCTTCATGTGTGAACCAGACACTGAGTATTGGCAGGTTATTCAACTGCGGGGTGGGGGGGGGGGGGAGGTGGATGGGAGGGCGGTGAGGGGTGCGGGGGGTGATCAGCGTTGAGCTTGATTTTATCCTCACTCAATGGGACCAATTTAATATGCCTCCACCTGGCGTAAATGGCACAGTCGTGGGCCACTTACTGCACCATTTGTACTGGTGCTCCGGCCGTTCTTGGGTAGGGTCCTAACCAGGGGTGGCCGGAGCGCCTACTTGTTTCAGGAAGGAGGCCACTTGTAATATTCAAATAAAGTTCCTATGATATACATAAGACCTTGATTGAAAGTTTTGAAGTACAAGGGGGCGAATTGTGCGTCGTTGCCGTTCCGCCCATTTGTACTGGCATTGAGCGGCCTGGCAGTGGTCCTTAAAGGGACTGCTGGAGGCAGCTCAAAAAATGGCCCAGAGATATCTGTAACTTTAATTTTTGTGGGCTCAGGAGGAACAGGAATGCGTCTCCTGGCCCCACTAAAATACTCTGGCCTGCTACCAGCCTGCGCAAGCCTCCGCCCCCTTGGATTGCCCCCTCCAGGTCCTGTTGGCCGGTTCTGAGCACTATTTTGACATGCACAGCTCGCCAACTGCATGCAAATGAGGCCTCAGCCCCAAAATGGCTCCGGCCTCACAGCGGTAACAACGGCTGAGTGTCGGGTGCAATCCACCTGCCAACCGCCCGTTGTGCACCTAAACTTAAAATTGCCCTCAATGTCTGCACACATTCCAGCAGAGGTCAATATATAATGATCAAGAGTAGGAACCCTGGGAATTTTTATCCCCTTCCTAGCCCAGAGGCACTGAGGCTATTCGTAACACTTAACTACTGTCCTGGCTGATATCAGATACCTTAGCACCTGGGATCAAACCTGGGATCTCCCTGGTCTGTACTGCTCATTTCCAGACTGAGTAATGACCGTACCAATTGAAGCATTGGAGAAGCTATGGAGTTTCTTCAAGTGCTATGACTATAAGGCTATATTTTACAAAAGTGCTTGTTGTCTATATGACATGGCTGTTTATGATACTCACAATCAGCTGATTGACCAGGTCAATTATCTAAATATCAAAAGCTGACAGACACACTGCCCTCATTAAACTGTAATGAATCAGCCTCAATGTCATAAATCTTCATCAGTTTAGTCACCATTATTATTCAGATCACACTCAGTCTATTTATGTTACTGAGAATACTTTGGCTGTTATTGAAACTACTGAGACCATACTATGTGTTTGGGATGCATAATACCCATCCTGTTCAGCGCTTCATTGTTTGATTTAAAGTTGTATTACTTTTAGATTTCAGTAACTGCTAACATTGACTCACAATAAATAAAGATGATGGGGAAGATTCTATTTCTCCTAGTGAAATCATAAATCCATTTTAGAATGCTATTTATGGTTTTGCTAGAAATAGCAAAAGTCTGCAATGCTGCTAATACATAATGATGAGAGAAAATCTCCTCCCATGGTTTTAATAGACTTTTAACCTCAGTGTCACTGCGGCATGACTACTTCAGGACATGTTAGAGCTTCATCAGTTGTAGCTAAATTGAAAAAGAGAATTGAGTGCTTCTATTGCTTAAATAAATATCCCTGAATAAGGCCTTATAAAAGAGGTAGCATAAGGGTCATCAAATAATATATGTAATACTTTTTATTGTGTGTTTATCACAAAATTAATGGGCCAGATTTTGCTGTCAAAATAACGGCAAGGCAAATGGCGCGCCCCGTTATTTACGGGTAAATGGTATAGCAACTTCAGGTGAGGAGCAGATATGTGGTTAAACGCAAATATCCAAAGGGTGCTGTCCGAGTTGCGCTGCTCCGTCGTTAGCTTTGCAAGAATGACTGTCTGACTCACCACTGAAATGCATTGGAGTTCGTGAAGATACTGAGTTTGCATGGTAGATACAAACTAAACCTGCCTCAGATACTTAGGGCTAGTGGTTACAAGCATAAGTACCCTTTTACCAACATGATAAGTGTTAATGATTGGCAATCAACCCTCCTGACACTGAAAATGATCTATTATAAGTGTGGCGTCTCATTCCTTCAGGTTATGAATTGTTTTAGGAGATTTAAAAAACAATCTTACTTTTCCTTTCTGTCTCTTTTTTCTCCCTCTCATAATCCAATGTTTCTTTTTCTCTCTTTATTTCTCTTTCTGTACCTGATTTGACATTGAATTCACCCTCTTTAATTCATCCTCCTTCTCAGTCCTTCCGTTGTTTATTTCCCAATCCTTCAATCTGATTGGTTAAGGAGATACCCTGCATCTTTCCCTGTTCACTCAGGTCCCAGATGCCCCGCTTCTCTCGCTACGCTGTTATCAGCTCGCACTTTCAGCAATTTAGTGGGCAAAACATTTTTGAGCTGAAGGGTGCAGGGGGAAATTTAACTAATGGCAGACATCATTAAATGCCCTGCTACAGCAAAATCTGGCCCAATATATTTTCAAAATCAGCTAGTCTGTGGCTGGCCTCCTGATTTCAGCTAGCACTTTACTGTAAGTTCCCCATTTCTCAGCTGGCTCGGATATTGAGACATGATGTATCAGCACTTATTCGAACATTCCCCATCTCCCTCTGCTGCTCCTATCATGTATCTACAAGTATAATGTGAACCAGCCGCCACTAACATTTACAGAGCAGCTGAGACAAATAAGAGCCAGATTTAGGAAGTCTAACAACACAAGAAAAATGTAACTGTATATAAAACTAATTCTTCAATGAATGAATTTCTTAAGTTCCATCATCACATGGTAATTCCCTATAACACAGTATTCCTCTGCTGATCATCAAAACCTTTTCTTTAATGTTACTGTTGTAATGCCTCCTCACTCAGCCACTTTCCCACATAAATGATAACCTCGTCAGTCAGAAGATAAATTGGTCAAACTCATAGACATTTCCATGACTATGTCAACTGTCAGGAAGTGTGCTTAGTTTATGTGGTCATGATGCGGAGATGCCGGTGTTGGACTGGGGTGGACAAAAATGAGAAGTCGCACAACACCAGGTTATAGTCCAACAGTTTTATTTGAAATCACAAGCTTTCGGAGCTTACGTGGCCCCTTCCTCAGGTGAAGTAAAGAGATACAGAATCGCCAAAGCATATATAGATAGAGAACAATGCATGTGTTACTTACAAAAGCAGACGACTACATTTAAATCATCCTGACTGTTTATCTGCCGAGGTGTGACAAAAGGCAATCAGGTCAGCCAGGAAAGTACCACATCAAAGACATAGCAAGATACAACTGAGACAATGAGGTGGAGCCACAGGGGGTCCAATGTGTCAAAAGCCGCAGTATGGGAAACGATAAACTTTAAAATTTTTACTTTTTTACTGGGAATCACATCTGTTAACAAGCCAACGACGACTCGAGTCTGGATCACGTCATGTATCGTGACATAAACCCAAGATCCCGGTTGAGGCCGTCCTCATGAGTGCGGAACTTGGCTATCAGTTTCTGCTCGATGATTTTGTGTTGTCGTGTGTTTCTAAGGCCGCCTTGGAGAACGCTTACCCGCAGATCCGAGGCTGAATGTCCTTGACTGCTGAAGTGTTCCCCGACTGGGAGGGAACACTCCTGCCTGGTGATTGTTGCGCGGTGTCCGTTCATACGTTGTCTCAGTGTCTGCATGGTCTCGCCGATGTACCATGCCGCGGTGCATTCTTTCCTGCAACGTATGAGGTAGACAACGTTGGCCGAGTCACATGAGTATGTACCATGTACCTGGTGGGTAGTGTCCTCACGTGTGATGATGGTATCTGTGTTGATGATCTGGCATGTCTTGCAGAGGTTGCCGTGGCAGGGTTGTGTGGTGTCGTGGTCGCTGTTATCCTGAAAGCTGGGTAATTTGCTGCGAACGATGGTACTTCTGAGGTTAGGCGGCTGTTTGAAGGCAAGTAGTGGAGGCGTGGGGATGGCCTTAGCGAGGTGTTCGTCGTCATCGATGACATGTTGGAGGCTGCGAAGAACATGGCATAGTTTCTCCGCTCCGGGGAAGTACTGGACGACGTAGGGTACCCTGTTCGTTGTGTCCCGTGTTTGCCTTCTGAGGAGGTCTATGCGATTTTTCGCTGTGGCCCGTCGGAACTGTCGATCGATGAGTCGAGCGTCATATCCCGTTCTTACGAGGGCGTTTTTCAGCGTCCGTAGGTGTCCATCGCGTTCCTCCTCGTCTGAGCAGATCCTGTGTATTCGCAGGGCTTGTCCATAGGGGATGGCTTTTTTAACGTGGTTAGGGTGGAAGCTGGAGAAGTGGAGCATCGTGAGGTTGTCCGTGGGCTTGCGGTAGAGTGAAGTGCTGAGGTGTCCGTCTTTGATGGAGATTCGTGTGTCCAGGAATGAAACCGATTCTGAGGAGTAGTCCATGGTGAGTTTGATGGTGGGATGGAACTTGTTTATGTTATCGTGTAGTCTTTTCAGTGATCCTTCACCATGGGTCCAAAGGAAGAAAATGTCGTCGATGTATCTGGTGTACAGCGTTGGCTGGAGGTCCTGTGCAGCGAAGAAGTCTTGCTCGAACTTGTGCATGAAGATGTTGGCGTATTGGGGTGCGAATTTGGTCCCCATGGCTGTTCCGTGTGTTTGGGTAAAAAAATGGTTGTCGAAGGTGAAGACATTGTGGTCAAGGATGAAGCGGATGAGTTGTAGGATGGTGTCTGGAGATTGGCTGTTGTTGGTGTTGAGTACTGAGGCTGTCGCAGCGATGCCGTCATCGTGGGGGATACTGGTGTAGAGTGCCGATACGTCCATCGTGGCGAGGAGTGTTCCTGGTTCAAGGCGGCCTTAGAAACACACGACAACGCAAAATCACCGAGCAGAAACTGATAGCCAAGTTCCGCACTCATGAGGACGGCCTCAACCGGGATCTTGGGTTTATGTCACGATACATGACGTGATCCAGACTCGAGTCGTCGTTGGCTTGTTAACAGATGTGATTCCCAGTAAAAAAGTAAAAATTTTAAAGTTTATCATTTCCCATACTGCGGCTTTTGACACATTGGACCCCCTGTGGCTCCACCTCATTGTCTCAGTTGTATCTTGCTATGTCTTTGATGTGGTACTTTCCTGGCTGACCTGATTGCCTTTTGTCACACCTCGGCAGATAAACAGTCAGGATGATTTAAATGTAGTTGTCTGCTTTTGTAAGTAACACATGCATTGTTCTCTATCTATATATGCTTTGGCGATTCTGTATCTCTTTACTTCACCTGAGGAAGGGGCCACGTAAGCTTCGAAAGCTTGTGATTTCAAATAAAACTGTTGGACTATAACCTGGTGTTGTGCGACTTCTCATTTTAGTTTATGTGGGAAGGGAATTCTTCCCAGTTAATTTCCTCATTTCACCTAACTGACCTGGCCAAGGTTGGAAAATCATTCCCAGGTAAAGACAGAGAGTGAAGAGCATTCTAGGAGCTGAGGGCTCTTAGATGACAGTCTGGTGCTCTAGCGTTGCAGGTACAGTGCATCTTTAATCATAAAACATCTCAAGCATCTTACCATTCAAAGAAGAAGAATTCAGCTAACTTTATAACTTTATGCATCTCATAGGCAGTACTCCAAACTATGCCGTGAAAGAAAACCAGCGCAGATTCAATTACAGGAATGTGGGAATAGATAGTCTGAAGTTTATTGTGTTTCGAGATCAGGACTGTACTTCTGCACTTCTTACCCTCAATAGATTAAATAGGTCGGGTGGAATCCATGATAGGTGGTTTGCCCATGGTCTATGGAAGGAATTATGGGCCAAATGGCTTGTCCTAGTTCCATGCTTTTTCATGATCTTATGAATACACAATGCAACTCCTGTTATCAGATAAAATCTTAGTGAACTGCACTGTCTAAATTATTATTTACACACATATTAACATCCATTCCATATATATGTGCAAAATCAATCTGTATTTTATGTACATTAAAACTGCTGCTGGCTCCGATGGGTTTAAAATTCAACAACAAAGCACTCTATGTTGACTCCTTCACAGGGTTTAGTCACCTCTAATATATTTCACTGTAGTAGCCATTCTTCACGTGTAAGCCAAGACAAGCTATTTGACCTAGGAGGAATCACAGATGTCCATGATCTTGCCTTTGCACCATGTCCACATATAAGCACTTTCCGTTGGCATAACTGGATAGCAGTCAGGAGTGGGAACAATAGCTGATCTTCCCCTCGATAACCCAGGAGCGCTGTGACCAAATGTGCCCCTACTGCCACCCCAACTGAGATTAGTTAGTTCAGCAGAGATCAAGGACAAAGTCTGAGACCTTCTGGTCTGAGTGGCTGTTACACACTGGTTTTACCAACTGAGTGGAAGCTGATTCATTGTTTTCCATGCTTGGAGGTGTATGATTGTCAATACTTCCTCTGATTTTCTGTCACCTACCTTTGGGGGCAGTTGTCTGGCCTTGTCATTGCCTCCTTACATCAGCACAGATGAGATTAGAAAATCAGAGGAAAGAGGAACTGAAGCTGTGGTCTAACATTACTGGCTCTGTGTTCGGTTTTACAGTGTAATCTGCCATCACACTGCTCTTGTACGTGTTAGTCGTGAGAATGGCAAACAGGAACTGAGTTGAGGTTGATGAAATTTATTATGTAATACAGTTTCAGTGACCTCTTTGTTTGTCTTCTATTACCAGAATTTGACTTCTTCTGAAAAGAAACGTAATATTTTTATTCCTCGACTTTGAGAGGGTGAAATTTAACTTCGGCAGGGGTGCTGTAAGGGGTTCGGTTCAGGGTGCTTGTGCGGGGTTAGGCCTTCGTTGCCTAATACTATTGCTTGCTCTGGTCTCTGGCCAGCCTTGTTGCAATAAGCACCTGTGAGTGGTTCGACCCACTCGCCCTTACGGTTCTAACACTGGACTTAGGTGCGAGAGCAGTAATGCAGAGAAAAACTCAAATAGACCCGGTTGAATAGTATGAAATGGAAATCTTTATTGCATAACATTCAAAATCATGAAGTACATGTCATAGGCACAAATTAATGACAGTACAAGTATACATACATTCATAAAACTTGGTCTAGGGTAATGAGGAACGCACGGCACATCGTAAAAAGGGGAACACATTATATTTATCCTTAATAAAAACCACCCTCCCCTATCAATACCTACACTAATCTAGATTTGTAGGATCGGGAAACATGCTCACCACTCGTGATACTTCGGAGAATTTTAAACGAGGCACTCGGCTTGTTTTGCTGCAACACCTGACTGTCACGTGTTGGAAGGGGTCTCTGTACCCCACTTGTTTATCTTCTCTGCTCCGGCTAGCAGGCTGGGCTCCCCGTTGTCATGAAGAACTCGACAGTGCTCGGGCCCGGCTGTAGAACTCAAAGAAAAGTCTTTCTGGACCGACACCAGTTAACCGGTAAAATTCAAAGAAGAGTCTACCTGTATTGACACCGGTTGTCGATAGAATTCGAAAGAGAGTCTTCCACTGGTTCGGCAGCAACCTGATAGAGTTCAAAAAATGGTCTTTATATTTACGGGCGCGGTCAGGGTTTACTGACCGCGGCGGCACGTGGATTCTTCTTCTTCTCTTCTCATCTCGTCTCGTCTCGTCTCTTCGGGCCTTCGGGTCCAGAACACCGTTTACCGACCCTCGGGATGGTGCACCCGGTCACTGGCCTTCGTCGAGGCGACTCGTTCCAAATTGAGCTCCATCCAACATAGGAGAATAAAAGTTCAGCCCGCGTCAGGAGTCAGTTCAAACGAATAAGCCCCGGGAGGATCAGAGGAATAAGAGAGCAATGGACGTTTGTTCACTATAGTTATAGTGCTGTGTTCCCTTATCTCCCGCCCAAATCTTAATGTTTGTCCTTTGTGTAATACTGGTGCACAAAACTCCCAGCATGGGGCGATTCTTTCCTTTAATGGGTTTCGGTAGCACCTTAAACTGGCCAACTATCCGTTAATGTTTTCCCCATTGTCGAACCGGCTAGGAGTCTCCCTGACTGGTTTTGGGGCCTCCTCGAATACTGACTTAATCACCCGAGAATGGCTCTCTCATTGTAGAGCCGTGGGGAATTTGCGTATTGATGTATCTGGATGGGCCTTCGATTGCCCAGTACAATGGTCTTTACTTGTGCATGGAAAACGATTCCAGCACTTATCTCTTGCTATTGTGTCGAATGCAGACAGGTTGCATCCTGTCTTTATCAGTGTTTGCTGCGTATTAACCAATCTTATACTGAAATGTTTATTCGAACGCCATCTTGTCTGCCCACTGAAAATTCTGGAAGCTTCTGCCACGATGCTCGGCAGCCATTTTACAGGCTTCTGTGTCCTTTATATCATGACAGCATTTTGTTTAAATAAACTGATCAAACGAATCTGCTTCTATCTTGTTATTTCGAATCGCGATAATTGCGAAACTTTACAGTGCAAAGCAGGTGGTAGCAGACCAGCCACTCATTATACACCCCGCGTGATGTTTCTTTCCATTGAAATCATGGATTGGCTACCACCAGTTTTGTGCCCCTGACCAAAATGGAATTTCAGCACATGTGTTTGCAACAACCTACAGGATTTACAGTGCAAACATAGTATCAAACCTGCTGTGATCCAGATACTCATAATACTGTTAAATACATGAAATTTAACAAGACATTTTCCATTTGTGGTATTAGCTTTTTTTAACATTTTGACAAGTATTTCAACTCTTATGAGGAGAAAAAACATTTTTATTTTTACGGTATTAAATTTAGTATGCACAAATCTGACCTGAGAAAATTACTGGTACCATCCAAGCAGTCATCGCTGAGGCGCTCATTCCTATCTATGCATGTCTGAAACTCCCAAGCAATTTTTTTTTCTGTCCTGACCTGCCTTTTTTATATTAAGTATCTACAAAAAGCGAGAGCTCACCAACTAATAATCTGTGGACACTTGCAAACCGGATCGCCCCGGGTTTGGGTTCCTATTGCAGGCTGATGCTGCTTAGGGTATAAGGGTGTGTGTACTTAGTGCATTTTGGTGGCCTTGACTGTTTGGACTGCATATATAGTTCTTGACATGTTACATTTACTAAAAGGCCCTGGGAGAGTGTTGCTCAAACAGAGACCTGTGACCTCAGGTTGTTTGATTTGCCTGATGCCACGACTCCCGTTGAAAGCTGGTGACCTGTATTTGCTCCAAATGAGGGATTTGGTTTTGTGCTTTCATTTTTCAATGGAGACCCTTTGGCAGCGCACAAGACCCATAGAAAAATGTGTCTTCTGCTGCCACCAGAACACTGATGGTCAGTTTGCTTAGATTTACAAATGCACACGATGGCAAGAGACTGACACATTTGCTATTGGCTACATTGTTTAAATGTAAAAATGCTTTTAAGTATTGCAATATTTTCCATTGACACAGCTACTTAGAAAAACTGAAATCAAGATGTAAAGTATTTATACCGTTAACATCTACTTCAACACATTTGTGCTTTAGTCCCTTTAAGCACTACACCATCAGTAAGTTCAAAAAATATTTTGTTCTATGTTAGTGCTGGGAAAGACACTTTTGTCACCCAGCATCTAGCACTTCCAGGAAACATATAGCACGGAGCAGATGCAAAGCTCTACTTACTCTATCCAACAATATTCTATAACTCTAGTTTCCGAACAGTGTGCCTGCTCCCTCACTGCACCAGTGTCAATTTGCCAGTTCCAGACAAGCCATCCTTATATCTCTTATGAGTGACTTTTCCAATTTGTGGACAGAGTTGTGCTGTAGACCCACTTTCGCTAGGAGCGAGGTTAAGCGTGTATGAACATCTTGAACATGGGACTTTTAGTGCCGGCAAAGAGGAGAGATAAGCATTTTATCGATTTGGGCTGGAGCTGAACCTAGATCCCAGAGGTGAAAGGGCACTGTGAAAATACACAGCACCACCTAGTTCCCACTATTCGTAAGGAATTACAGTTTCAGAAATCCTTCAGGGTCAAATCAATATTTTAAACTGTAAAGTACTGATGGTTTGGAGAGCTCCATGCTAGTGTTGATACCCTCCTAGATGTATATGTTCTAAAGATCTATCAGAAGACAGATAAATAAAGTCCAATGAAGCAAAAGAAAAGAAGGACTAATAACAGTGGTTTACTAAAACAATGTATTAAACAGCCTTTCTGACAGTGCATGGCTTTGTGGTGATTTATGTCACAAGGTGGGCTATTTCTGCAAACCAGTGACAAAGACTAGCTTTTTGTATGGTTTTTGTTTACAACTGTTATTTCTGTGGAGGATGTTTTCATGTTATTGGAAGCTATGAAGCACATCTACTGTTTGTGATATCATGTGACTTGGCAGTGGTAGTTTGACCTTCTCGAAGACAATCATGGAGCTGCCCCCCAGACATTGTGGTACAATTGCCACGGTGACTTCATCATCAGATGCTTAGGAAACAAGTCTGGGGGCAGTTGGAACCAACGCAGGAAGGAAGTCTGATGCTGACGTGTTACACTGGGGACAGCAACTAAAATTAGCGAGGATTAGATTACAACCATAAAATCTAGTGCTTATGTTGCACTTTAACAGAAGGCCATAAAAAAGTATAGAACAAGAAAAGGCCATTAGGCCTATTAAGCCATCTCTGCAAAATATATCTGTACAGTTTCACTATTATTCTCTCTAATTTATTTAATCTCCTGAGGGAGACAAATGAACACAAATACATTTTTCAGGAAGAAAAAAATTACATCCCTTCTTGAGCCCAAAGCCAGTAGACGCAAAATTCCATGCTATTAATTTAACACTAGTCAACCCTATCCTGTTGCATTTCAGGGATGACTGTCCTGGAGCCATAGTACTCCAGAGAATTTGCTTTCCTGTCTGTAGACTTATCCTTATAAGTTTCTATCTCTTTCATAGCCTAACATTTGGCCATCTCCTTTTCAAAGGAATTAATAAATAGGGCATTAACTAGCTTTGATAAGAATATATTCCACATCCCTACTAAATGTGTCAATTGGTAGCACTGTCATTTCTGGATCAGAAAAGTGTTGGTTCAAGACCCACACCTGGATTACAGCTCCCAATCTGTTGCAGGTACCATCTTTTAGATGAGATGTTAAACTGAGGTCCTATCAGGTGGATGTTGAAGATCACATGGCACTTTTTGAAGGAGAACAGGGAGTGATTCCAGTGTCCTGGCCACAATTCCTACCTCGATCAATACGATCGCAGATTAACTGGTCATTCATCTTACTATGTGTTTGTGGCATGTGACTATCACAGATTTGCTGCTGTGTTTGGCCTAGGATTACCAAATGTGGTTGGACGGGGGGGGGTTTCATCACATGACCAATTGCCTAAAACCATCCCACGTCCACGCTTCTGTCATTGGTTGCCCGACACTTCAATCTTCCCGGCGCACCTCCTTCCCATGCCAATGGAAAATGAACAGGCTCTTTGTTATCCGATTGGATAATTCTTGACTATCAGTCAAACAGCCTTTTCCTCCCATCTCCAATAATTTTATAATTAATAAACAAAAGTGTTCAAACAAAATTTAGAAATCACACTAGGGGAGAAATTCGTGTGGCTTGTGCCACACGTTAGCGCCACGAGATGGCGCTAAATTGCTGTTGACAGCTGTAACGACAGCTGATGCCAGTTCCAGCGCCTCACGACAGATTGGTGTTGCCGGTAGCGCTGCCGGTAAACTCGATCGCCAGGGAGCTCGCCATCATGGAGATCGTGATGTCAGTGAGTTTGCAATGCTCACTGGACACCCGCTCTCCCAACTTCATTTTAGCCAATGTACTTACCGGCTGGAGAAAGCAAGGACAGCTTCAGGTGGCGTGCAGCAGCAGGAAGCCGGCTCCAGCGACGCTATTTAAAGGGATCCTCACCAATCACTCGCACCTGGCAGGGTTTTGCAGTTTGAGTGGCTGTGTGCTACTTCCTGCTACTGCAAGAGTTTTCCTTAGTCATTTCAAGGTTCTTTGGTATCAGGGAGTGCTCTGGCAAGTACAAAACTCCCTCATTATTTTTGAAAGGCTTCAAAGTACAACACTTGCTAAAAATCATGGGGGCTGTACTGGCAGACAACCTCGCCCTCCAGGATCTACAGCGGAGGGAACAAAGGCAGTGATAAAGACGGGAACATGTGCGCAGAGGAAGGAGGAGGGCCATCAGGGCTCTCAACAGGAGGCCTTACCCACCTAGGGTCTTCCGACATCGCTTCTCCTACCTTCAATTAAGCAAGGAGCAGTGTATTAGGAGGCTTCACTTCGGCAAGGAGGTGGTCACAGAACTCTGCCACCTCCTGCAACCAGACCTCCAGCCTCGGACCAGGGCATCCAGTGGCAGTCAAGGTTATCGTGGCCCTCAATTTCTTCGCCAGCGGATCCTTCAAGTCTGCAACAGGAGATATAGCTAACAACTCACAGTTCGCCATCCATCGCTGCATCCGGGAGGTCACTGAGGCTTGCTACAGCACGAGAAGGGACTAAATTGGCTTCCCCATCACCAGAGAGAAGTAGGACGAGCTTGCATATGGCTTTGCCAGGATAGAGGGCTTCCCCATGGTGCAGGGCACCATCAACTGCACCCATGTGGCTTTGTGGGCACCGCATAACAATCCTGAGATCTTCCGTAACCGCAAAGGCTACCACTCACTTAATGTGCAGTTGGTGTGTGACCACACACAGCGAATCCCCAATGACAATGCCCACTATCCTGGCAGCAGCCACGATGCCTTCATCCTGCACCAGACCGGTGTGCCAGCACTCTTCCAGCCACCACATCAAGCTCGAGGGTGGCTGCTCGGGGACAAAGGCTATCCACTCGCCACCTGGCTCATGACTCCCCTCTGCAACCCCAACACTCCTGCCCAGCACTCACATAATGAGAGCCATGCTGCCACCAGAAACATCATCGAGCAGACCATTGACTTATTGAAGCAACGGTTCTGTTGCCTTGACCGCTCGGGAGGAGCCCTCCAGTACTCGCCAGAGCGGGTGTCCCATTTCGTGGTGGTCTGCTGCTTGCTCCACAACTTGGCTATCGTAAGGGCGCAGCCCTTGCCAGCAGGGATTGCGGGACCACCTCAGGAGGAAGACAAGGCAGAGGAGGATGAGGAGGAAGAGGACGTGGAGGAGGAGGAACAGGAGGGAGGGCAGAGGAAGTGAGACAATTGGCCTTCCAGACGGGCTGTCCATGACCGGCCCATCAGACTGTGATTCGAATGAATGAAACCCCAGATCCCCGTTGCTCACCACATCCTCATCATACCATCCCTGTCTCACGCATGTCACAGCGTCCTCCTGGGCACAAAGGTGAAATGAGAGAGACCACAAAATATTCCAAACACCATTAATAAATTTATCTGTAAACATAATCACACATGTCACATGAATACTAATAACCCTTGTGCCTGCCATAGTTGGAAAGATGGAAAGTGAAGAAGTCCAATCCGAAACTAGGGTCCTAAATCTAAACAAAAGAAACTACACAGGTATGAGGAGTGAGTTGGCTATGATAGATTGGGGAGCTCCATTAAAAGGCATGACGGTGGATAGGCAATGGCTAACATTTAAGGAACGAATGCATGAATTGCAACAGTTATACATTCCTTTCTGATGCAAAAACACAAAAGGAAAAGCGGCCCAACCATGGCTAACAAAAGAAATTAAGGATAGTATTAGATCCAAAGAGGAGTCATATAAAGTTGCCAGAAAAAGTAGCAAGCCTGAGGATTGGGAGCAGTTTAGAATTTAGCAAAAAAGGACCAAGAGATTGATTAAGAGAGGAAAAATAGATATGAGAGTAAACTTGCAAGGAACATAAAAGCGGATTGTAAAAGCTTCTACAAGTATGTAAAAGGAAAAAGATTACTGAAGACAAATGTAGGTCCCTTACAGTCAGAAATGGGAGAATTTATAATGGGGAACAAGGAAATGGCAGAGCAATTAAACAAATACTTTTGTTCTGTCTTCACGGAAGAGGACACAAATAACTTCCCAGAAATGCTAGGGAACCAAGGGTCTAGTGAGAAGGAAGAATTAAAGGAAATTAGTATTAGTAAAAAAATAGTGCTGGAGAAATTAATGGGACTGAAAGCCGATAAATCCCCAGGGCCTGATAATCTGCAACCCAGAGTACTAAAAGAGGTAGCCATGGAAATAGTGGATGCATTGGTTGTCATCTTCCAAAATTCTATAGATTATGGAACAGTTCCTGCAGATTGGAGGGTGGCAAATGTAACCCCACTATTTAAAAAAGGAGGGAGAGAGAAAACAGGGAACTACAGACCGGTTAGCCTAACATCAGTAGTAGGGAAAATGCTAGAGTCTATTATAAAGAATGTGATAACAGGACACTTAGAAAATATCAACGGGATTAGACAAAGTCAACATGGATTTATGAAAGGGAAATCGTGTTTGACAAACCTACTGGAGTTTTTGACGATGTAACTGGTAGAATAGATAAGGGAGAACCAGTGGATGTGGTATAATTTGGATTTTCAGAAGGCCTTTGATAAAGTCCCACATAAGAGGTTAGTGTGCAATTATAGCACATGGGATTGGGGGTAATATACTGGCATGGATTGAAAATTGGTTAACAGACAAGAAACAGAGAGTAGGAATAAATGGGTCTTTTTCGGGGTGGCAGGTGGTGATTAGTGGGGTACCGCAGGGATCAATGCTTGGGCCCCAGCTATTCACAATATATATCAATGATTTGGATGAGGGAACCAAATGTAATATTTCCAAGTTTGCTGATGACACGAAACTAGGTTGGATTGTGAGTTGTGAGGAGGATGCAAAGAGGCTACAAGGCAATTTAGACAAGTTGAGTGAGTGAGCAAATACATGGCAGATGCAATATAACGTGGATAAATGTGAAGTTTTCCACTTCGGTAGGAAAAACAGAAAGGCAGAGTATTATTTAAATGGTGAGAGATAGGGAAATGTTGATGTACAAAGGGACCTGGGTGTCCTTGTACACCAGTCACTGAAAGCAAACATGCAGGTGCAGCAAGCAGTTAGGAAGGCAAATGGTATGTTGGCCTTCATTGCAAGAGGATTTGAGTACAGGAGCAAGGAAGTCTTACTACAGTTATACAGGGCCTTGGTGAGACGACACCTGGAGTACTGTGTGCAGTTTTGGACTCCTTACCTAAGAAAGGATATACTTGCCATTGAGGGAGTGCAGCGAAGGTTCACCAGACTGATTCCTGGGATGGCAGAACTGTCGTCTGAGGAGAGATTGAGTTGACTAGGCCTGTATTCACTAGAGTTTAGAAGAATGAGAGGGGATCTGATTGAAACGTATAAAATTCTGACAGGGCTAGACAGACTGAATGCAGGGAGGATGTTTCCCCTGGCTGGGGGGTCTAGAACAAGGGGTCACAGTCTCAGGATATGGGGTAGGACATTTAGGACTGAGATGAGGAGAAATTTCTTCACTCAGAGGGTGGTGAACCTGTGGAATTCTCTACCACAGAAGGCTGTGGAGGCCAAGTCACTGAATATATTTAAGAAGGAGATGGATAGATTTATAGACACAAAAGGCATCAAGGGGTATGGGGAGAGAGCAGGAATATGGTATTGAGATAGAGGATCAGCCATGATCATATTGAATGCAGGAGCAGGCTCGATGGGCTGAATGGCCTACTCCTGCTCCTATTTTTCTATGTTTCTGTTGAATAGCTGTCATTGTGTGCAAGGTGTGAGATATGGGTGTGAATGGTGCTAGGTAGATATTGTTGGTGGGTGAGTGCTGGGGGTGTGGTGCATTGAGCAGTGTGTGAAGCTTGTGGTACAGATGGTGGTATGTAGCATTTGTTGAAGCCTTCACTTAACCTGACCACCCGTATGAGCTCATTAAACTTCCTCCTGCACTGCGTGTGGGACCTAGGGAGCACAGTGCTGCCCGTGACGTGGTGTGCCACCTCCCTCCACATAGTCCAGCAGACTTGCGGCAAGGGCCTCCTGCCAGTTGGTACAGGACCGCCCACCTTCCCTCCACCACTAAAACCAATGCCTCCAAAGTTTCCTCAGAAAACCCCTGGGCTCTCTCCCTGGGGCGGCGATTCTGCCATCAGCATTTGTAAATAAGTGCTCCTTCTCTTTGTCCTTCTTCTTATGGTTGTTGAGGCAGCTGCACACCCAGCAATGCTGAGAATGAGGTGCTGCAGCATCAATGAACTGCCCCTTTAAGTCGTGGAAAAAGCCTGTGGCAATCATTACTTCTGTTTAGACTACATCTTGGTCCATCTTTTCAGTGTAACGCCAATGAGCTTGGGTTTTTAGACGTGAATCATGACTGCAATCATTTTAATGAGGAGTGAGGATGAATTTTGCGTGCAGTCTAGATGATTTTCAACTGGCGCTACTTAACCATTTTTAGTCTAAACACCGCCCATTCCTTGGCTATAACAAATTTCTAGCCCACTAATTTTCTCTCCTCAGTTGCTTGAAGCAGTGTCCAGGGAGATTAATCTTTAATTGCTGGAGACTCCAGGACAATCCTGGAGGGTTGTTACTAGACTTCAAGAGTAATTCCTTGCTCACTGGATGCCTTCCATGATCAGCGGGCATCTTTTGTATTATTTGTCCTAATTGTTCTGTTCTGATTTAATTTCTGTTATTGTTTATTTTTTGTTTTGTTTTGTACTACTTAAATACTAGTTTGGATGAACAATCCCTCCCTGAATTTTAGCAGGGCTCTGCTTATAATGAAGACACTTAACATAAGAACATAAGAACATAAGAACATAAGAAATAGGAGCAGGAGTAGGCCAATCGGCCCCTCGAGCCTGCTCCGCCATTCAATAAGATCATGGCTGATCTGATCCTAACCGCCAATCTACTATCTACTATCACAGAACCATCTCCTGCATCTAACAGAATTGCACACACGAAATAGGAGCAGAATCAGGCTACACGGTCCCTGGGCCCGCTCCACTACCCACAGGGCCATGACCGATCCGAACCTAGACTCATGTCCAAATTCCTGCCCGCTCCCTGTAACCCTTAATGCCCTTTACTTCTAGGAAACTGTCTATTTCTGTTTTAAATTTATTTAATGATGTAGCTTCTACAGCTTTTTGTGGCAGCATATTCCATGGACCTACCACCCTCTGAGTGAAGTAGTTCCTCCTCATCTCAGTTTTGAAAGAGCAGCCCCTTATTCTAAGACTATGTCCCCTAGTTCTAGTCTCACCCGTCATCGGGAACATCCTCCCCGCATCCACCCGATCCAACCCCTTCACAATCTTATATGTTTCAATAAGATCGCCTCTCATTCTTCTGAACTCCAATGAGTAGAGTCCCAATCTACCCAACCTCTCCTCATATGACCACCCCCTCATCCCCGGGATTAACCGAGTGAACCTTTTTTGCACTGCCTCGAGAGCAAGGATGTCTTTCCTTAAGTAAGGACACCAAAACTGTATGCAGTATTCCAGGTGCGGTCTCACCAATACCTTGTACAACTGAAGCAATACCTCCCTATTTTTATATTCTATCCCCTAGCAATGAAAGCCAACATTCCATTTGCCTTCTTAATCACTTGCTGCACCTGCATACTAACCTTTTGAGTTTCGTGCACCAGGACCCCCAGATCCCTTTGCACTTCAGTACTCTCCAGTTTCTTGCCATTAAGATAATAAATTGCTCTAGGATTTTTCCTGCCAAAGTGCATCACCTCACACTTTCCAGTGTTGTATTCCATCTGCCAAATCTCTGCCCACTTACTTAGCCTGTCTATGTCCCCTTGCAGGTTTTTTATGTCCTCCTCACTCACTACTTTCCCTCCCATCTTAGTATCATCTGCAAATTTTGATATGTTACACTTGGTCCCTTCCTCCAAATTGTTAATATAGATTGTAAAGAGTTGGGGACCCAGCACTGACCCCTGTGGAACATCACTAGTTACTGATTGCCAGTCTGAGAATGAACCATTTATCCCAACTCTTTGCTTTCTGTTAGATAGCCAATCCTCTGTCCATGCCAGAATATTACCCCCAATCCTGTGATTTTTTACCTTAAGCAATAATCTTTTGTGTGGCACCTTGTCAAATGCCTTTTGGAAGTCTAAATACACTACGTCCACTGGTTCCCCTTTATCCACTCTATATGTTACTTCCTCAAAGAACTCCAGCAAATTTGTCAAACATGACTTCCCCTTCATAAAACCATGCTGACTTTGTCCTATTAAATTATGATTATCCAAATATCCTGTTACTGTTTCCTTAATAATGGACTCCAAAATTTTACCTACCACAGATGTTAGGCTAACCGGTCTATAGTTACCAGCCTTCTGTCTACTGCCCTTTTTAAATAAGGGTGTTACATTAGCAGTTTTCCAGTCTGCCGGGACCTTAGCGGAATCCAGGGAGTTTTGAAAAATTATTACCAATGCATCTACAATCCCTACCGCCACTTCCTTCAAGACTCTAGGATGTAAGCCATCAGGTCCAGGTGATTTATCCGCCTTGAGTCCCATTATTTTACCGAGTACCACTTCCTTAGTGATTTTGATCGTGTTTAGCTCCTCTCCCCCTATAGCCCCCTGTTTGTCCAGTGTTGGGATATTCTTAGTGTCCTCTACTGTAAAGACTGATACAAAATATTCATTCAGTGTTTTTGCCATCTCCATATTTCCCACCATTAATTTCCCGGTCTCATCCTCTAAGGGACCAACATTTACTTTAGCCACCCTTTTTCTTTTTATATAACTATAAAAACTCTTACTATCTGTTTTTATATTTTTTGCTAATTTACTTTCATAATCTATCTTCCCTTTCTTAATCAATCTTTTTGTTATTTTTTGCTGCCTTTTAAAGTTTTCCCAATCCTCTGTCCTCCCACTAGATTTCGCTACCTTATATGCCCTTGTTTTTAGTCGAATACTATCCTTAATTTCTTTACTTAGCCACGGATGACTGTCCTTTCTTTTACACCCTTTTCTTTTCAGTGGAATATATATTTTTTGGAAGTTGTAAAATAACTCCTTGAATGTACACCACTGATCATGTGTCGTCTTACCCTTTAATCTATTTTCCCAATCCACTCTACTCAATTCCGCTCGCATACCTTCATAGTCTCCTTTATTCAAGCTTAGCACGCTTGTTTGAGATCCAACCTTCTCACCCTCGAATTGAATATGGAATTCAACTGTAGAATTCGCAATATATCGCGATTTTATTTAATAAGGAGAAAACACAGAGTTTCGTTCAAACAGCTTTTATTTCAGCAGAATGCTGCCAGGTTGTTCAAAGTGGACACAAGCAGCCTGTAAAATGGCCGTCGCACCTCGTGACAGAACATTCTAGACTTTTCAACAGGCAGACAAGATGGCGTTCCAATAAACATTTGTGCAAGATCGATTAAGATTCAGCACAGTGAAGATAATACACGAGACATTATGGGTTTGCAGTATACACATAAATACTGAAATCGGTCTCCCAGGTACGAATGAAAGCTATTGTACCGAGTAATCAAGGGCCCATCCAAAAGACATTAATATGTAAAATCCCAACGACTCTACGATGAGAGAGCCGTTAGCAGGTAGTTATACAAAACACTTGGAAGCCCCACAACCCCTCCAGGGAGAACACCGACCGATTTAACAATGGGAGAAATATTAACAGGTACTCAGACATTTACGAGTAGCCCCGAAACCCATTAAGAACGGAGATCACCCATACAAGACATTTGAGCGCCAGACCCTAAACAAAAGAAAGGACATTAAGGTTGGGCGGGAAACGGAAGATTTTGCACTATAATTGCAGGCTCCAAACCGTCCATCTTTCTCTTATTCGTAACCTCGTGGCTGCTCCTGTGTACTCGTAGTCGGGCTCCTGCTTGCCTGGTGCCTCTTTGAAAAGGACTGTTGAACTTTCTGATCCGTTCGGATCTACCTCGTGTCGCGCAACGAAGACCTATGTTGGTAACTGGCAGCGGAACCAAAGGCCCGAGATGAGATGAGATGAGATGAGATGAGATGAGATGAGAAGAGAGGAAGACCATATTCATCGCCACGGTCAGTAAATCCCGACCGCGCCTGTAGGTCGAATAGCCAAGTTTTCCTTGCCAGGGAGACTTCTTCGAACTTGCAAGAACAATATCATCATCGATGATATTGACTAAACTGTGAACTGTGCTCGAAAGTACCTGTTAAACCAACCAACACAGGTCTTCATCACAGCAGACGGTCCAGCCTGCTAACCGGAGCAGCAGAAGCAAGTAAACAAGTGGGACCAGGAGATCTCCTGACCGACACGTGGGTGCTGCGGTGAAAAACATCCGATCAGCTATTCGGAATTTCTCCGAGTTATCACGAGTGGTGAGCATGAGTCTCGAAATCCTACGAATCTAGTTAGGATAGATATTGATAGGGGAGGGTTTAAGGATTAAGGATACTTGTAATGTGTGCCCCTATTTACGGTGTGCCGTTCGTTCCTCGTTTCCCTAAGATCAGCTATATAACTGCTTGTAAGATTGTACTGTCATTAATCTGTGCTTATGACATGTATTTCATAATCTTAAATATCATGCAATAAAGATTTTCCATTTCGTACCATTCAACCGAGTCTACATGAGTTTCATCTCCATTACTGCTCTCGCATCTAAGTCCAGTGTCTAGAACCGTAAGGGCGAGTGATTCGAACCACTCACAGGTGTGTCTAGTGTTCCCAGACTGGCTGGAGACCAGAACAGGCAACAAGGCCTAGACCCGCACTGACATACAGGCTGCACAGAGCCGCGTGAATCTCACAGGCTGCGAGACACGCAGGGTCAGAATCCCTTACACAACCATGTTATGGTCACTCATTCCAAGGGGATCCTTTACTAGGACATTTTTAATTAATCCTGTCTCGTTACACAGGACCAGATCTAAGGTTGCTTGCCCCCTGGTCGGTTCAGTTACATACTGCTCAAGAAACCCATCCCTAATACACTCAATGAACTCATCCTCAAGGCAGCCCTGCCCCATTTGATTTGTCCAATTAATATGATAGTTAAAATCCCCCATAATTATAGATGTTCCCTTATTACATGCCTCAACTATTTCCTGATTGATACTCCATCCAACAGAGTTGCAACTGTTCGGAGGCCTATAGACTACGCCCACTAGTGTTTTTTTCCCATTATTATTCCTTATCTCCACCCAAACTGTTTCATTATCATGATTTTTTGACCCAATATCATTACTCTGTATTACAGTGATTCCTTCCTTTATTAACATAGCCACCCCACCTCCCCTTCCTTCCTGCCTGTCCTTCCTGATCGTTAAATAACCTGGTATGTTTAATTCCCAGGCATTGTCACCCTGCAGCCATGTTTCTGTAATGGCCACAATATCATAACCATATGTAGTTATTTGTGCCATTAACTCGTCTATTTTGTTACGAATGCTACGTGCATTCAGATAGAGAACTTTCAAATATGCTTTGTGGCACTTAGTTCCTGCTTTTTCACTTTTTACCACTTTACCTTTTACTCCACACACTCTGTCCCTTCCTGCCACGCTCTGATTTGTGATTCCCCTACTGCTACCTATGTCTATGACCCTCTCTGTTGTCATTTTTATTTTTTGCTCTCTTGAAACCTCCCCCCCACTAATTAGTTTAAAGTGCTCTCCACAGCCCTAGTTATTCGATTCGCCAGGACACTAGTCCCAGCACTGGCCAAGTGAAGTCCGTCCCAACGGAACAGCTCTCTCCTGCCCCAGTACTGGTGCCAGTGTCCCAAGAAGCAAAACCCATTTTTCCCACACCAGTCTTTGAGCCACGCATTCAACTCCCTGATTTTATTTACCCTAGCCAAATTTGCTCGTGGCTCAGGTAGTAATCCAGAGATTATTACCCTCGAGGTTCTGCTTTTTAATTTGGCCCCTAGCTGCTCAAACTCCCTCAGCAGAACCTCTTTCCTTGTCCTATCTATGTCATTGGTACCAACATGGACCACGACAACTGGATCCTCCTCCTCCCACTCCAAGTTTCTCTCCAGCCCAGAGGAGATGTCCTTAACCCTGGCACCGGGCAGGCAACACAGCCTTCGGGACTCTCGCTCTTGGCTGCAAAGAACCCTATCTATCCCCCTAATGATACTATCCCCTACCACTACAACATTTCTTTTTACTCCCCCACTTGAATGGCCCCCCTTACCACGGTGCTGTGGCCAGGTTGCTCATACTCCCTGCAGTCCCCGCTCCTATCCACACAGGGAGTAAGAGCCTCGAACCTGTTGGACAAGAGCAAGGGCTGCGGCTCCTCCAACACTACCTCCTGGATCCCTGTACCTGCCTCACTCGTAGTCACACCTTCCTGTCCCTGACCACGGGCTACTTCTGAATTAGTTACTCTAATTGGTGTGACTACCTCCTGAAACACGGAGTCCAGGTAACTCTCCCCCTCCCTGATGTGTCGCAGTGTTTGAAGCTCGGACTCCAGCTCATCAACACGGAGCCGGAGTTCCTCGAGCAGCCAACACTTACTGCAAATGTGTTCACCGTGAACATCAATGGTGTCCACCAGCTCCCACATATTGCAGCAGTAACACATCACCTGCTCTCCCATTCTATGTAATTAATTAAAAATGTATTATTTTCCCTTCAGTTAATTTATGCCAGCAGTCTCCGCTACACCACAGATACCCGAGAAACTATAAACTATGGAATTGAAGTTTTGTATAAAAAAAAGAGAAATACTCACCAACCAATAACTTACCTGCTTTCTGGTGACGTCACACTTCGATTATTTTTTACCTCTCTCCTGCTCTCGGCTTGGTGAAAGCCTACCTGGTCGCTGCCGCCTTTTACCGCCGCCGCCTCGCCGCTGTTGCTCCACCCAGGTCCGCCGCCTCTGTGGGCCTACCTGGTCGCTGCCGCCTTTTACCGCCGCCGCCTCGCCGCTGTTGCTCCACCCAGGTCCGCCGCCTCTGTGGGCCTACCTGGTCGCTGCCGCCTTTTACCGCCGCCGCCTCGCTGCTGTTGCTCCACCCAGGTCCGCCGCCTCTGATGTATTTCCATTGGATTTGTTTTATCCAATCCTATAATTCCATTGGCCCATTTCAAAATAAGACCCGCCCATTGCCTAACTATATTTCATATTTTCTGTACTAATGTATTTTACTTTACATTTTTAACATTAAATTACATATTTTTCTGAGCTGCCTATTTCACTTGTCCAAATCCTTTGGAATGCCCTCAATTTCCACTGCACTGGCCCCTTGGCCATTTGGTTTGATGACAACCAGCAAATTGGATAATAGCCACAATGGCCCGTATTTTCCGATCGCAGGCCTCCCGCGGGCGGAGGCCTGCGATCTGGAAAAATCTACGCCCTTACCTGAGGGCTCCCGGGACGCACACACTTCCGATCCTGGGCCTCTCCAAACTGCAAGTGTGCAGGGCCCACGTAGCCCAGAGGCGCAGACAGTTCGCAGCATCCCTGGGATCACGTGGGCCACGGGGAACCAATCAAAGAAGGGAATCTCCCTTCATACATTTGACAGGAAGACCTGTCAAATATATGAATGGAGATCACCCCAAAAACATAGTAAAACTTTAAATAAATATTTTTTAAAAATCACATTTTTAAAATGACTTTAAATTACAATAAATTAAATTTTAAACAAAAATTTAATTTTTTGAAAAAAATAATTAAAGTTTTTTATGGGGCTAAAAATAAACTTACCTTTTTTTAAAAGTATTTTTAAATGATAAATCAGTGAAATTTTAAAAAAAAATGCTTCAACTCTTATCCTGGTAAAAGCAGGCCTTACGCCTGCTTTTACCAGGCGCAAGAATTGTAAGGGTTTTCTGCGGGCAGAGGGTCTCCAAAAAACGGAACTATCCGCCCGCAGAGGCCCTTCTCCAGGGCAGCCAGAGGACCTGTCAAGACCATTCTTGACAGATCGGAAATGCTGGTTTCCAGCGCATGCGCTGTGCATGCCTGAAACCGGCCTTTCCAATGTCCCTACGGGTGGGTACACAGCGCATACCCACCCGTAGGGATTGGAATATCTGGGCCATAATTTCCTTGTCATTAGTGCAAATAGAAATTAAACCAAAAAGGTAGCACCCAAGGCAAGTAAGTTTGAAAAGGGCCATATCAAAGAAGTACATTTACAAGGAAATACCCAAGAGAAGGATAATCACACCTAGCATTATATAGCTCAGATTAAACATGCATTGGTTAACAACTTAACCAGAAGTAAAATAAAGAGGAAGAATGTACTCCACAAATCCTGAAGGGATAAAAGGAAAAGGGTTCACTGGGATGAATATAGGAACATGCATAAACATGTTAAACATAATTAAGCAATTTATTTTAGTACTTCAACATAAAGGGGTAGCCGAGAAGAGGTGAGAACCATAAAAGATGCAAACAGCTTGACACAAGAGTGTTAATATTCTGACTGGTTATTACTTCCGAGTATTCACAAGGGAAGACATGAGCAACGTGCCCTCCCCATGCAGAGAAAACCTAATCAAAATTAAGTACTTGCTACAAATGAGATGGAAATCTAAAACAGGCTAAAATGGATCCAGACTATTAAATTCCTAGGGATGCATGGTATGAAGAGAGGCCAGAGAGGATATTTGTGACACATTGCCAATCCTTATGAGGATATCATTGGACACTGGAGAGGTACCAGCAGACTGGAAACAGTTTAATGTGGTGCCCATTTTCATAAAGAATGACAAAGATGAAATACACAACTTCAGACTGATTTCTCTTACTTCAGTACCATGTAAAATAATGGAATTGATTATCAGGAGTAAACATGAGGATTATCTGTAGAAAATAACTGGCAAACAACAGTCAACATGGATTCAGAAAGAATTAGGTACTTGATACAAATGAGATGGACTCCTGCCTGAGCAACCTTCTTGACTTTTTGTGAAGTGACTTCCCAAAAGATTTTGGAAAGCCATACAACATTGTATACCAAAACTTCCAAAAGACACGTGACAAAGTTTCACAAAAAAGCTATTAATTAAGCTCAAAGAAATGGGGATTCGGGATAACAACAACAGCAATAACTTGTATTTACGTAACGTCTTTAATGTAGTAAAACGTCCCAAGGCGCTTCACAGGAGCGTTATCAAACAAAATTTGACACCGAGCCATATAAGGAGATATTAGGGCAGAGTAGGTCTTAAGGAGCATCTTAAAGGAGGAAAGAGAGGTAAAGAGGCGGAAAGGTTTAGAAAGGGAATTTCAGAGCTTAGGGCCTTGGCAACTGAAGGCACAGCCGCCAATGGTGGAGCGATTAAAATCGGGGATGCTCAAAAGGCCAAAATTGGAGCAGCGCAGATATATCGGAGGGTTGTAGGGCTGGAGGAGATTACTGAGATAGGGAGCGGGGAGGCCATTGAGGGATTTGAAAACAGAGATGAGAATTTAGGGTCCCAGCCACTAATTCCGTTCCCTAGCCATCGAGTCCATCCCTCTCCCTGGCAACTGTCTGAGGCTGAACCAGACTGTTCGCAACCTTGGTATCATATTTGACCCCGAGATGAGCTTCCGACCACATATCCACGCCATCGCTAAGACCGCCTATTTCCTTCTCCCGAACATCGCCCGACTCTACTCCTGCCTCAGCTCATCCGCTGCTGAAACCCTCATCTATGCATCTGTTAGCTCTAAACTTGACTATTCCAATGCACTCCTAGCTGGCCTCCCACGTTCTACCCTCCGTAAACTTGAGGTCATCCAAAACTTGGCTGCCCGTATTCTAACTCGCATCAAGTCCTGTTCGCCCATCACCCTTGTGCTCGCTGGCCTACATTGGCTCCCGGTTAAGCAAAGCCTTGATTTCAAAATTCTCATCCTTGTTTTCAAATCCCTCCATGGCATCGCCCCTCCCTATCTCTGTAATCTCCTTCAGCCCCACAACCCCCCGAGATATCTGCGCTCCTCAAATTCTGCCCTCTTGAGCATCCCTGATTATAATCGCTCAACCATTGGCGGCCATGCCTTTTGTTGCCTAGGCCCTAAACTCTGGAATTCCCTGCATAAACCTCTCTGCCTCGCTACCTCTCTTTCCTCCTTTAAGATGCTCCTTAAAACCTACCTCTTTGACCAAGCTTTTGGTCACCTGTCCTAATTTCTCCTTATGTGGCTGGGTGTCAATTTTTTTGTCTTATAATACTCCTGTGAAGCGCCTTGGGACGTTTTACTATGTTAAAGGTGCTATATAAATACAAGTTGTTGTTGTTGATGTTGTTGTGTCAAAGGCTGCAGACAGGTCAAGAAGGATGAGGAGGGATAGTTTACCACTGTCACAGTCACATAGGATGTCATTTGTAATTTTGATGAGAGCCTTTTCAGTACTGTGGCGGGGCAGAAACCTGATTGGAGGGATTCAAACATAGCGTTCTGGGAAAGATGGGCACAGATCACGTTGTGTACCATAGCAAAATACTGCGGATGCTGGAAAACTGAAATAACAATAGAAAGCGCTGGAAAAACTCAGCAGGCCAGGCAACATCCGTGGAGAGAGAAACAGAGTTAACGTTTCAGGTCGAAGACCCTTCGTCAGAACTGAGAAAAAAGCAGGAAATGAAACAGATGAAAAAGCAAGTTGGAGGCTGGGGGAAGGAATAAAAGAACAAAAGGGGAGGTCTGTGAGGAGTAGAGACATTAAGAGATACACAAGGCGAGACGAGATGGTAATAGGACAGGTTAAGAAACAAAAGATGGCTCAGAAGTGTGAAATGCGCTGGCAGAATGAAAGACAGCTGCCATGGGGGAGAGAGAGAAAAAAAAAGGGAAAAGGCACAAACCAAAAGTGTGGATAAAAAAAATATATATATATGGTAGGGGCCGAGGTTATGATCTGAAATTGTTGAACTCAATATTGAGTCCGGAAGGCTGTAAAGTGCCTAATCGGAAGATGAGATGCTGTTCCTCGAGCTGTTCCTCATTGTGTAACATGTTCAGTTCTGTTCACCGAGATGCAGGGGAGTCATTCAAGTGCAGAAGGGAGTGCAGAGAACAGCCAGGAGATGGATTCCTACTGTTAGAGGGTCTGAGTTTTGAGGAAAGACTGAGGAGACTTGGAGCATTTTAATTTTAATTTTCAGCCTTGAAAGTGAGTATATGACCAGTGCTCTTTTTGAGGTTCATTAGATTGTAAATGGTATGGAAAAGATAAAATCTGGAAAATGACTTCATAGTAAACTGCAAGAGTAGGGACACAAGTTCAAACTGGTAAAAGGCAAATTTAGAGCTGATATCACTAAGTTCTTCACACAAAGAGCGATCGATACGGGGAATGGACTTCTAGATACAGCAACAACCATGAAATAATGCTGCCATCCTACCTCTGCTAACTTCTTATGACCGATGTCCTCCTGAGATCCTGATAGGGTCCTCAAAATGTTTTTGAGCATTTTCTCTACTACCAATGTTAGACTTATGTCTCTATAATTTCCTAACTATGTCTCATTATATTTTCGACTACAGAGATTTTATGAGACACTCCTCCGTTTTCAAATACAACCATTATATTTAAACACCACTTGAAAGTATTAACCAGAGTCTCACCTATTTCCTCACTTATTTCCTTAAGCATTTTGTGTTGTATTCCATCTGGCCCAGGTGCCCTGTGGACATTTAATGCTTTGAGTTTCTTGATAACACATGCTTTGCTAACCTCAACATATGATCTAGATTACAGATCCAGTTTGATGTGAAGAATTTATTTAACACATCTGCTATTTCCTGATCTTTCATGATATTTCCACCTAATGTAATCCTTAAAGAGTCTTTGTGATCTTTAACACTCTAGCTATTTCATACTAAAAACAATTGATTCCTATTGCTGTTATCAACCATCTGCCTTTTTGTTTTAAACATTTCCAACATAATTTTAGTTATCCATAACTGACTCTTGTTTGACCCCCAGTCCTCAGAACTTATATCTTTTAAATTTTTTTTAGCTCTTATATTATTTTTGAGATTGTTTAGAAGCTATTGAGGGCCTTCATCTTGCTATTTTTCTCATAAGAAAGATACCTCCTTTTTCACATCAGTTAAAGTTTAAAAAAAATTATTTTCTCCTCCATTTTATACCCTAATGCCGCCCACCACTTAATCCTTCCAAATACCCTTTGTGTAGCTCTAATGTTTGCAAATATTTTGCACATATTTATTCTTACTTTTGGCCTTAGCCACACCAATATCACGTTTAACAGCATGATGGTTACTGAAGCTCAGGTGTTCAGCTATCTCCAATTTACTGATCATTTCTGGTAAATGCTAAAAATTAATGCTTTAAAATTGTGCGGTGTGATATTCGTAACAAATGTGTCAAATTACAGCAGTGACTACACTTCAAAAAAAAAGTCATTGGCTGTAAAGCTTTGGGATGTTGTGAGGTCGTGAAAGACACTATATATATGCAAATTCATTCATTCATACTAATCCTTTGCCCACTATTTTATTGAAGCTTCAATGGGTTAACATTTTTTGTTAAAATAACAAAGGAATTTCATATGAATGTGTTAATGTGTCATTACTAGTGTAGTATAGTGTGATTTCAACACCTAAATCTGATATAGCATCCACCCCAGTGCTCTGCTACACATTATATTACGATATTTATTACCACTATCAATATTTGGACTTTCAGTAGTCCCTTACAGTTGTCTTTGGTCTGAAGACCTCTGAAATAATGATATTCCTCCATAATTACTATATTATGATTCCTCTAGTCTCTCTTACTTGCCTAAATAGTGCACTACCCACCTGTGCATTTTGAACCAGTAGTCCATTAGCAGGTTGCCAATTATTAGTTTCTCCTTCTTGTTTTTGTTCATTTTTACTAAAATTGTTTCTGGCAGCTCCTCTTCTGCTGGTATTTCCACCTTTTTGATAAACATCATGTCATTAGGAATTCTTATCAGCTGTGCCATTCCTCCACCTAAATTAAGCGGTCCGCCCTCATTGCTAATTCTATATCCTTCCCCGAACACATCCTGTGGATTTGATGGTGTGACTTATGTGCTGGTGCTAGTGCTTTTACTTTATTGTAACATAAAGACTGCGTTTTTATGTACTTGTGTTCCATGTGATCAAGGTGTGAATAGCCATTTGTTCATTTTGACATTTGTGTTTGTAATGTACAGCATTTCCAATTAATACATTCATGTTCAAATTACAGTGGTGGTGCAATCTGTATAAAGGTGCGTTAATTGTGTGTTTAATTGGTTTAGGTTAGGTTTAGAATGAAGAATGGTAGGTTGGGGGTCAGTGTCTAATTGGCAGTATTACTAACTTCAGGAGATCATGTAATCTGATAGTTTATTTGTAAATATCAGTGGCAAAAATACAACTGGAAACAAACATCTGCTTTTTATCTACAGGGTATTATTCCTACAGCCCATCATGTAATTTGATGGCTTCTTTGTAAATATTAGCAGTAAAAAAAATACCCATTGGAAGTAAACTGCTTCTTCTTATCTACAGAATATTATGGCAGCAAGGAGATTTTTTTTTGTCATAATTTCACCCTTGATTCAGATCGTAGAGAATTCCCGATGTTCGGCAAGCTGTGGGAGCAAAATATGGTAAACTACACTGTTTGCAATGCTGTCATAACCGGTGCATTGCACCAGTTTTGAAGTATACAAACTAACCTACTTTGTAGGGCGGGTGAACTGTGTTGCTCTTAAAAAGAAAGCAATATTCTCCTCAAGTTTCTTCTATGAAATAGGGAAGTATTTTAAATTATATTTATATTATGGTTTGTAGTTTATAAATTTATCTCATTTTCCACACAAAGAATTTTTATACATTTACTCTACAATTTTGAGAATTTGGATCTCCTATATTTCAGTGAGAATATATTAAGGGCCTTTCATCTCTTTTAATAACTCAGTGATTGGAGACTCAAACCCATCCTTGCTGCCCTTTAAAAATTTCTGGCTTTGAAATTGCACCAAGTAAACATTAGCGTACAAATGCTTCACCTACTTTTAATGAAATTTCTTGTTGCACTATTTTAATGGTGAAATTAACTCACCTATTTCAGATTAAAGTAGCAGATGAAGAAATTTTATATGCATGTATTAAGCATTTAGGGAAGGAAACCTGACGTCCTTACCCGGTCTGGCCTTTATGTGACTCCAGTCCCACATCAATATGGTTGACTCTTAACTGCTCTCTGAAATGGCCGAACAAGCCACTCCATTTCTAGGGATAGCCAATAATTGCCAGTCTTGCCAGTGATTCCCCGCATCCCGAGAATTAATAAAAAAAGTCTTAGCATAAGCAATTTTGTGGCCTATGTTTTAAACGGGTATAACTACCAAAATTGAACAAAGCACTCCAAGTATAGTCTCGCAAATGTTTATTTAATATCAGTATTGCTACCTATATGCATTTTATTTACCATGGCAATTTCTAGCTTAAAATGTGATGACATTAACTATCACACACAAATCTTTTTCCTCCTTATTTAACAATATACTTTCACTGTTGAATCCTATGTGCAATTTTAAAATGAATGTGCATTAATTTATGTCTCACAGAGTGAAACACCATTTACTTTTAATTTGACAGTTCGGTTAACATGGGGGATGAAACTCAACTTCAACGGGGGCTCAAAACTGGCAGTAGCGAATTGGCCACTAATTATACACCTCACCCAATTTTCCTTTCCATTGAAGTCATGGAAAGGAAAATCAGACGGAGTGTATAACGGGTGACTGATCTGCTACTGCCTGCCTTAAGCCCCCGCCAAAGTTGAATTCCATCCCCACATATCTCTTGGAACAGTATCCTCTCTGCAGTAAATCCTGCCATCACAACCAACTTTGCAACCTTTGTAAAACACAAATCCACTAGCAATGACCATTACAAAGCAATCCATAAATATTATGGAAAGTAGGTGTCCTGGCATTTAACCTTAGCGACCCTATGAGTCACACATGAACAATTAGAACTATTAACACTAATAACTGCCTGCTGTTTCTTATTACGAGGTCAATTAAATATTTGATTTAGAATTTCCTCCTTGGCCCCATGAGCTTACACATTAGCCATAAATCTACTGTGATGGACCTTACTGATTTATTTCACTCTTCTTCTTCCCTGAGTATTCTTTTGGTGACCTTTACTTTTTTATATTATTTGATCTCCCTCCATCACCATTTTCTTTTGCCTTTACACCTGTGTTAACCCTGGTTCTTCCCCATTATCTTAAAAGCAGCTTCTGTGTAACCTAGAATATTTGCTCTAACCTCTGCTGCAATGTAAAACAGAATGATGCCATGATCATGACCAATAGAACTTCAGATTTGCGATATTTCAGTCTCGTCACTGGAAACTTGAACAAATATAGAATCATAGAACCATACAGCACAGCAGGAGTCCATTCAGCCCTTCATACCTGTGTCGGCTCTTTGAAAGAGCTATCCAATTAGTCCCACTCCCCTGTTCTTTCCCCATAGCCCTGCAAATAGTTCCTTTTCAGGTATATATCCAATTCCCTTTTGAAAGTTACTATTAAATCTGCTTCCACCACCCTTTCAGGCAGTGCATTCCACATCATAACACCTCACTGCTTAAAAAAATGTCTCCTCATCTCCCCCATGGTTCTGTGTACTCTGTGTACCCGCCTGCCAGTGGAAACAGTTTCTCCCTATTAAAATCCCTCATAATTGTGAACACCTCTATTAAATTTCCCCTTAACTTTCTCTAAGGAGAACAATACCAGCTTTTCTAGGGGGCAAAATTCGGTGGCGCCCCCTTTAGGGCGCTATCGTCGCTGGGGCGCTTATTTTAGCGCCATAAAAAAGTTAGCGCCCCTGCGCTATAAATTCAGTAGTAGCACCCTAAGCAGGAGGCGGGGCACTACTGGAAAGCACTCCCCCTCCTGCTTGGGGCACTACCAGTGAATTTCGTGGCGCTACGTGCAACAGCACCACGCGCGGTGGCATGCAGCGCCGCGTCATTGCAGACCTCCTCTCCTGATTAAAGGGGAGGGGCCTAGCACTGCACACACCGGGGCCCTGCTGGACCAGTGTGCCGTGAAAACAGCCCGGCACTCAAGAGGAGTGTCAGGTTGAGCGATCATGGCCGGCACCCCGCATACAGAGATAAGAAGGAGCAGGTGCTGGCAGTCGGCCAAAAGAAAAATGGCCGCCCAGCACCTGCCCTTTAATTTGCATCCCCGCTGCTGCCAAAACGCCCCCTGAGCCAGTCGGACATATCGTCCAGCGATAGGTCAGGGGGCGCAAGGGAAGTTCGCGACCGGGGCACAAGCAGGGAGCTACGCACGCCGATGATGTCATTGCTGGCAGCACAGCACCGTGGGCCACTACCGGTTACCAGCACCGCTAACCTCCCGCTGAATTTCGCGGGAGGCATTAGCGGCGCCGCACCCGGGCGCTAGGGGCTTTGCGTCCCATTAGCACCCCCCCCGGGGGCGCTAACGGGAGGCGCAAAGCAACCGAATTTTCCCCCCCTAGTCTCTCCACATAACTGAAGTCCCCCATCACTGGTATCATTCTAGTAAATCATCCTTTTGTATGACCTCGTTGCTAATCCTGCTTTTAAGATGTTGCATCAACAAGCAGTCTTGTCCTAGCTTTTAAGAATTTACCTCTCTTTTTGAAAGATATCCAACCTCGTTCCATTTTTATTCCAGTTAATTAAAGCTGTAATATTTTGACTTAATTCTGTAACATTTTTTTCTTTGCCTATAGATATGGTTATAAAAGGTACACAACACCATTATATATTAAAAACAATTTGCATATATTGTGCATTACAACAGGTTCCTTCACATCTGTTTTAAATATTAAATTGAATAAACTAAAGTAAATGGAATGGATATCTTCCTTGATCATCTAATCATAGGAAGAATATAATTGTCCTTGAGAGAGTGCTGAAACAAGCAGCAGAGATGATCCAAGGTGTCAGGAATTTAAGCTATGAGGAAGGTTAAGGAAGTTGTGCTTGTTTTCTTTGGAAAAGAGGGGACTTTGATGTGACCTAATTGAAGTTTTCAAGATTATGAAGAGAATTGACAATGGCCATCTCGCTAAATAGTTCATTACTGTGAAAGGTTCAAATACCAAAGACCACAAGTTAAGAATTCAGAAGTTAAGTGTACGAGGGTAGTCAAATGCCAGTCTAATATCTGAATGGTACGTTACTCTGGCAGCATGATCCAAGTTAAATTGATGTCTGCACCTCACACTGAGCTTAGTGACAAAGGAGCTCTGTGCTATGTGTTTGTATGCACACTCAAAGCTTGGATCCCGGGACAGCTCATTTTTGCTCTTAGGCAAGAACATCGATGGGAATGTCCACTTTCTTCATGTCTGCAAACATTAAATGCACTGAAAAAGAACCCGATAGACTGCCTGGCTATATTTGAAATGCTGCAGCTATATTGCACCCTGAGTGATGTCCAAATGGTGTGTGACCTGCTTGATGTGGTTTCACATCTCTTACTTCAGTCACTCAGGATTTAGAATGCTGACTTGATTCCTGATTCATACTGCCACTTTCACATTCATGCATACTGAAACCGTTTTGTGCCAATGTGATAGCGCCAGCGTAACTGTGGCCTAAGAAGGAAATTCAGGCAGAATTTTTTCATCCAAAGGGCAATGGAGTTATGGAATAAGTTACCTGGAAGGCAGTGAAATTAGCGCCATAATTGGGTTCAAGGGACTATTAGATGGATTTCTGGGGAGAGAAAAGTTTGAGGTATATGGAAGAAAGTGAGTAGATGGAGTTGACTGAAGAAAAGATGAAAGGTTGTTTGATCAATAAATCATGTTTATTCATTTCCTTCCCTTGGTATCACAGGTCTCCATTCAAATTGACTTGGACTTGTCCTCAAAGATTCTGTTAAATCTTTTAATAATGGCAAAGTCCACCCAACATTACTGCTATCCCAATTTGATTTCCCTGTTCCTCTTAAGGAATGAAAACAAAATGAAATCTGTCTCCAGCCTCAGACATTAGCAATGTTTCCATTAAAATAAATGTATCTAACTTCTGATTCCATACACAACCCACAGGTAAATATATTACATACATATATATTTATATTAAAAATCTGCACGCACTTCCCGACTACAAAAGCTTGCATTTTGTCACACCTTTGTGTTAGCCTTTCCCATTATAAATTCCTATTTCCACATTGACAATAGAAACAGTCTGTGTAAACAGGCTGTATATCACACTATAGCCTCCTGCCAGTGGTGGCACTGTACTGCCTCAGTTTTATGTCTTCCATCTCCTCAGTTTGTGCTGCAGTGTAACTTGATTATGGTAATCTAGTGGTTAGGTTACTGGCCTAGTAATCCAGAGGACCAATAATCCAGAGAAAGTGAGATCATATCTCAGCATGGCAGTTTGAGAATTTGAATTCAATTTTAAAAGCCTGGAAATAAAAAGCTGGTATCAGTAAAAGTGACCATGAAGCTGTAGGATTGTCAAAAACCCAACTGGTTCACTAATGTCCTTTAAGGTCCTTACCCGGTCAGCATGTTATATGTGATTCCAGGCTCACACCAACGTGGTTGACTCTTAACTGCCCCAGATGGGTAATAAATGCCAACCTTGCCAGTGACCCCCACATCCTGAGAATGAATGAAAAAAACTGCCTTGGTCCAACAAACTCCGCTTCCCAAAAATGCCATATGTTTTTCTATTCACATATACAAATAAGGACAGAATATATCATTTTAAAATGGAGACTGAATTAGTTCCGTGTATCCTGGTCCAATTTTCCACCACTCTCTCTCCCCACTTCACCTGACGACTACACTTGGTCTTGACTCGCAACGTGCAGCACTATGTGGGACTTGAGATAAGTCTTGCATTTATTGCACGTCAAGCACACTTCAAAGTGTCAGAAATGGTTTTAAAAGGAAAAGTGGTCATTTCATGCTGTTTTTTTGTTTCATCTGGAGCTGGAAGTTTTCAAGCACCTGACAATCTGAAAATGTCCCTCATTAACAATGGTTAGCCTGTAAGTAACCTAAGGGTTTCCTATTCACAATTAAACTTCGTGCCCATCAAGGGACAGGCCAAGTTAAACCCAACCTCTCCTTAGCAACAGAGTAATGCAGTATTCGTTACATGCTATAATGCTCCTGTTGCCAAAGAATATAGTATAATCTGATTTACAATGAACAATTTAATGGGAGCACCATTACATGCACTATATAAACACAAGCACTCTGGACTATCAATATTATATTGACTCTTAATGCCAGGAACTCAATTGATTTTACCTTCTAATTTTATAACACTTCTCTCTTTCATCATGCTCAGTTCGTGTTCAGAGATACTATATTACTGAAAACTGTTACATTTCATATTCCATGTATTAAGATGGGAATTTTTAAATCGTCGATTTAAATGAATATCTGGGGTATTGCTTTGAGTAAACAGCATTCCGGTTTTGTGGAAATGCCCTGACTGCATTTAATTCTATGACAGCGGCTCACTCCCAATGCAAAGTGCCTGGACGAAAAGTTTGCCATTTTATGAAACGCATTGACAGTTTGTGTTGGGGTCAACGTCTTCACTCGAACTCTGGCTTGAGGTGTAATTCAGGTGGTGAATGCAATTCCAGACAGTTGCACGAACGGCTGGTCAACCAGGGAGCTGCAGTTTGGAGGAGGTTGAAACTTGTTTATGTGGCGCCCCCTTGTGTCCAGAAGGCAAACAGTTCCATTAGCATTGAAGCTGGTCAAGGTGATCAAGAATTTCCGCTTCATGTCCAAAATCTGAACGCAAAAATGAATCGTTATTTCTAAAGAATAAAAAGAGGCTTAAATTTACTGATTCATGTTTCAGTCAAACGTTGAATTTAAAAACCAGACAGACAGTGTTCGTTCTAAAAGTACTGCATTACAAAAAATCCTTCAAAAGGGAATGGGTTAAAATGATTAATGGTAACATAATTTCCGAATCATATGGTCTTATATATTCATCCATTGGCATGTCGGTAACGTAAGGTACAAACATTGATGTCAACCTCTGGCGCCAGCCCTGTACTGGAGACACGACACGCAGATAGAATCATAGAATGATACAGCACAGAAGGAGGCCATTCAGCCTATCGTGCCTGTGCTGGCTCTTTGGTAGAGCTATCTAATTAATCCCACTCCCCTGCTCTTTCTCCATAGCCCTGTAAATGTTTTGATTTTCAAGTATTTATCCAATTCCCTTTTGAAAGTTACCATTGAATCTGTTTCCACCACCCTAATTGGCAGTGCATTCCAGATCATAACAACTCACTTCATTAAAAAAAATCTCCTCATCTCCCCTCTGGTTATTTTGCCAATTACCTTGAATCTCTGTCCTCTGGTTACTGACCCTCCTGCCAATGGAATCAGTTTATCAGGAACTGTTTTCAATACTCAGGAACTTAAAAATAATAAATTAACTGCATTTTAAATAATTTTCATAACGCTCAGATGGATAAGGTGTTAGTTTTATCTTAAATATGACATAAAAAGAAATCCTGGGCAATTAAAGTCCATTTTTAACTGAAAACATATGCGGTCAGATTGAGGCAATTGCATATTTGAATTCATGCAAGTTCCCATCGCTGTGCCCGGGAGCAGTGGACATAGAAACATGCGGATGAACAGATTTATAACACGGCTGGTAAACACCAGCTGTTCTTAGTTCTTAACTTCGATTTGATTCAAATCATTTCTCACGTGTATTTGTCATTTATTTGACATGAAACAACTAAACGTCATGATTCTATAGTTATTTTGATGAAATATATCCCTGACAGAGCAACGCTTAAAGCTCAACACAGCCACAGCAAGGAAGCGACTAACATGAAAACAAATGGCCTTTTCCTTTTAATTTTGGGAATGGTAGCATAGTGGTTATGTTACTGGACTAGTAATCCAGAGGCCTGAACTAATGATTCGGAGACGTGAGTTCAAATCCCACCATGGCAGCTGGGAAATTTAAATTCAGTTAATTAAATAAATCTGGAATAAAAAGCTAGTGTCAGTAATGGTGACGGATTGTTATAAAAACCCATCTGGTTCACTAATGTCCTTTAGGGAAGGAAATCTGCCATCCTTACCTGGTCTGGCCTATATATGACTCCAGGCCCACGGCAATGTGGTTGACTCATAACAGCCCTCTGAAATGGCCTAGCAAGCCACTCAGTTGTAAAAAACCGCAACGAAAAACAATAAGAATAAAACCGGACAGACCACCTGGCATCGACCTCGACACCGGCTACGGACATGACAAGGCACACCCAGCCCAGTCGACCCTGCAAAGTCCTCCTCACCAACATCTGGGGACTTGTGCCAAAATTGGGAGAGCTGTCCCACAGACTAGTCAAGCAACAGCCTGACATTGTCATACTCACAGAATCATACCTTTCATCCAATGTCCCAAACTCTTCCATCACCAGCTCTGGTTATGTCCTGTCCCACAGGCAGGACAGACCCACCAGGGGTGGCAGCACAGTGGTATACCGTCAGGAAGGAGTGCCCCTGGGAGTCCTCAAAATTGACTCTGGACCCCATGAAGTCTCATGGCTTCAGGTCAAGCATGGGCAAGGAAACCTCCTGCTGATTACCACCTACCGCCCTCCCTCAGCTGATGAATCAGTACTCCTCCATGTTGAAAACCACTTGGAAGAAGCACTGAGAGTAGCAAGGGCACAGAATGTACTCTGGGTGGGGGACTTCAATGTCCATCACCAAGAGTGGCTCGGTAGCACCACTACTGACCGAGCTGGCTGAGTCCTGAAGGACATAACTGCCAGTCTGGGCCTGTGACAGGTGGTGAGAGAACCAACACAAGGGAAAAACCTTATTGACCTCATCCTCACCAATCTACCTGTCGCAGATGCATCTGTCCATGACAGTATTGGTAGCAGTGACCACCGCACAGTCCTTGTGGAGACGAAGTCCCATCTTCACATTGAGGACACTCTCCATCGTGTTGTGTGGCACTACCACCATGCTAAATGGGATAGATTCAGAACAGATCTAACAGCTCAAAACTGGGCATCCATGAGGCGCTGTGGGCCATCAGCAGCAGTAGAATTGTATTCCACCACAATCTGTAACCTCATGGCCTGGCATATACCTCACTCTACCATTACCATCAAGCCAGGGGACCAACCCTGGTTCAATGAGGAGTGTAGAAGAGCATGCCAGGAGCAGCACCAGGCGTACCTAAAAATGCAGTGCCAACCTGGGAAAGCTGCAACACAGGACTACATGCATGCTAAAAAGTGGAAGCAGCATGCTATAGACAGAGCTAGGCGATCCCACAATCAATGGATCAGATCCAAGCTCTGCAGTTCTGCCACATCCAGTCGTGAATGGTGGTGGACCATTAAACAACTAACGGGAGGAGGTGGCTCCATGAATATCCCCATCCTCAATGATGGTGGAACCCAGCACGTGAGTGCAAAAGACAAGGCTCAAGTGTTTACAACCATCTTCAGCCAGAAGTGCCAAGTGGATGATTCATATTGGCATCCTCCTGAAGTCCCCACCACCACAGAAGCCAGTCTTCAGCCAATTTGATTCACTCCACGTGATATCAAGAAATGGCTCAGCGCACTGGATACAGCAAAGGCTGTGGGCCTGACAACATCCTGGCTGTCGTGCTGAAGACTTGTGCTCGAGAACTAGCCTCTAACCAAGCTGTTCCAGTGCAGCTATAACACTGGCATCTTACCGACAATGTGGAAAACTGCCCAGGTATGTCCTGTCCACAAAAAGCAGGACAAATCCAATCCAGCCAATTACCGCCCCATCAGTCTACTCTCAATCATCAGCAAAGTGATGGAAGGTGTCGTCGACAGTGCTATCAAGTGGCACTTACTCATCGATAACCTGCTCACTGATGCCCAGTTGGGTTCCGCCAGGACCACTCGGCTCCCGACCTCATTACAGCCTTGGCCCAATCATGAACAAAAGAGCTGAATTCCAGAGGTGAGGTGAGAGTGACTGCCCTTGACATCAAGGCAGCATTTGACTGAGTGTGGTATCAAGGAGCCCCAGTAAAACTGAAGTCAATGGGAATCGGGGGGAAAACTTTGTGGTGGTTAGAGGTCATTCATCACAGTCCCAGGACATCGCTGCAGGAGTTCCTCAGGGCAGTGTCCTAGGCTCAATCATCTTCAGCTGCTTCATCATTGACCTTCCCTCCATCATAAGGTCAGAAATGGGGATGTTCGCTGATGATTGCAGTGTTCAGTGCCATTCACAACTCCTCAGTTAATGAAGCAGTCCATGCCCGCATGCAGCAAGACCTGGATAACATTCAAGCTCGGGCTGATAAGTGGCAGGTAACATTCACACCACAGAAGTGCCAGGCAATGACTATCTCCAAAAAGCAAGCATCTATCCACTGCCTCTTGACAATCAACGGCATTACTATTGCCGAATCCCCCACCATCAATATCCTGGGGGGTCACCATTGACCAGAAACTTAACTGGACCAGCCACACAAATACTGTGGCAACAAGAGTAGGTCAGAGGCTAGGTATTCTGTGGCGAGTGTCTCACCTCCTGACTCCCCAAAGCCTTTCCACCATCTACAAGGCACAAGTAAGGAGTGTGATGGAATACTCCCCACTCGCCTGGATGAGTGCAGCTCCAACAACACTCAAGAAGCTCAACACCATCCAGGACAAAGCAGCCCACTTGATTGGCACCCCATCCACCACCTTAAACATTCATTCCCTCCACCACTGGCGTACCGTGGCTGCAGTGTGTACCATTTACAAGATGCACTGCAGCAACTCGGCAGGACTTCTTCGGCAGCACCTCCCAAACCCGCGACCTCTTCCACCTAGAAGGACAAGGGCAGCAGGTGCATGGGAACACCACCACCTCCAAGTTCCCCTCCAAGTCACACACCATCCTGACTTGGAAATATATCGCCGATCCTTCAACATCGCTAAGTCAAAGTCCTGGAACTCCCTCCCTAACAGCACTGTGGGAGTACCTTCACCACATGGACTGCAGCGTTTGAAGAAGGAGGCTCACCACCACCTTCTCAAGGGCAACTAGGGATGGGCAATAAATGCTGTCCTTGCCAGCGACGCCCTCATCCCGTGAACGAATAAAAAAAATAACATGCAGTGTATAAAGGGAAGCGGCAGCTGGCAACTGTTCCTTTATAGTGCAATCGTGAGATCTCGTCAGTTTATACAAAATATTTTATTTCAAACTCTCTAAAACAATTAACATTGTTCTAATAAAAACATCGCGACGTCTTACAGGGGTTTTTTGTGTGCTTTTGAATAATAAGCGGAAAATGGATGAGAAATTGAGCAAAATGAATGTCTCTTAGTTTAAGAACAAAAATATCGATTTTTGCATTAACACAATCGCCGGATTTCTGTGAATAAAACCAGCACATATTTTCCTGTTGAAATAGATTTGAAAATAAACACCGCTGACCCTGCATACCGAGCTGTGGGGTTGGGGGAGGTGGTCCTGATGTCATAGAGATGTGGAAGTTCCGAGATTGGAAGTGCGTTATTTTGATTTTAAAACAGTTTATAAAGTTAGCGGAATGTCAGGAACGAAGTGGGATAAAGTGTTCCTCCAGTCTGTAGAAATAAATAAAAGAAAACTATTATTCCTCGCAGAGTAGCCACACTAAGAATGATTCTGACCACGGGTCTCGATCCATAATATTACCGCATCTATTCTCATTGCAGACTCTATAAGCCCTGCTGTATATTTCCAGCGTTTTCCATTCTTACTTAATGATTACATTTAACAGGGTTTAAAATCAGTCATAAAATGTTCTGTGGCCGTGATCAAGTGGAAGCCTTTCAATGAACTAATTCCACTCAAACCGATCCTGTAACTATCTGGAGTCATTGCAACCTATTTGGACTAACCCAAAAGTACGAGATGATTTCGAATCCAATACGACGTTGTATATCACATGCAATGACAGAGAAAGAAATATAAACTCTTCGGAAAATAATTCACAGATAACTGGGGTTTATGTACCAATCAGTAATGTATAAAGGCCTTTAAATTAAACCTTAAAATGGAAATTGAAAGAGTCGATGATGTGGTGGTCCCATGCATTTTAGAAGGAAGGTAAGTATGAAATAAATGAACTGGCTCAGTAACGAATAGGATAAATGCGGCCCGAATTAATCGATTCTCAGACTTCTCTTTGAGCCTTATTTTTGAATCAGTTCCCATGTATCGGAAGACAGCTTCGAAAAGACGCTTTACTCGATGGTCAGATGTAGCTTTAAGTTAATTTGACGATTGAGATGCTTCTACCTCTGTAACATCACCCGTCTCCGCTCTTGCCTCAGCTCATCCGCTGCTGAAACCCTCATCCATGCCTTTGTTACCTCTATTCCAATGCACTCCTGGCTGGCCTCCCACATTCTACCCTACATAAACTTGAGGTGATCCAAAACTCGGCTGCCCGTGTCCTAACTCGCACCAAGTCCTGTTCACCCATCACCCCTGTGCTCGCTGACCTACATTGGCTTCCGGTTAAACAACGCCTCGATTTTAAAATTCTCATCCTTGTTTTCAAATCTCTCCATGGCCTCACCCCTCCCTATCTCTGTAATCTCCTTCAGCCCCACAACCCCCGAGATATCTGCACTCCTCTAATTCTGCCCTCTTGAGCATCCCTGATTATAATCGCTTATAATTGGCTGCCGTGCCTTCTGTTTCCTAGGCCCTAAGCTCTGGAATTCCCTGCCTAAACCTTTCCGCCCTCTACCTCTCTTTCCTCCTTTAAGATGCTCCTTAAAACCTACCTCTTTTTCCAAGCTTTTGGTCACCTGCCCTAATTTCTCCTTATGTGGCTCGTGTCACTTTTTTTTGTCTTTTAACGCTCCTGTGAAGCGCTTTGGGACGTTTTACTACATTAAAGGCGCTATATAAATACAAGTTGTTGTTGTTGTTGATTGTGAACTATTTAATAGTGTAGGGGCGCACTATTAAACCTCAAGCTGTTTGAAAGGAGTTTGAAGTTTTGAATTTTCAACGATGACTTATTTTAAAAACCTTGAGCCAACTGAGTTGGCGTGTCTTCAACAGCCGTTACATTTCCACCAGACCTTGCTTCCTATGTGTAATCTATGGGACTTTTTCTTTAGTTTTAAAAATAAAAAAATACAATCAGTACTGGAATGGCTGAGCTTCTGCTTACCCCTGAGTTCAGCACTCTCAGCTTCAAGATATCGGGGCAACTATTAGTTCTGATACTTTACAGCTTCCGTAATATTTTGGAAGAATCCAGTTCAAAATAAAAAAAAGGTGGCAATGAGCCATTGGCTCCTTCTTCAGTTGAAGGTTATTATTGCTACAAGTAGTTGCAAACAGGACGGGTTGTGTGATCGAGACGAGTGATTGCAGTGAAGCAAGGTCGAGACTATGTGCAATACCACCAGTTTCCTACAGAAGGCAGTGTTGCACCAACCTTTCCAAACGGCAGGCGGTTGGTTTAATTTAAACGTGTTGTCCTCCAACTAACCTTTTTTGTACAGTATGTGTAGAATAGAACACACAGAAACCAGAGAATTATTATTTTGCTACAAGTCATCGTTTCTCACAAACGATGTTTACTTCAAAAATACATAAATGTTGATTTAAAAAAGAATCAAAGTTCAAAACTGGGAGGAATAAAAGGTTTTAAATCTAATATTCTAAATCGACTGGAAAAAGTTTATGCAGGATTCAAAATATTCTGTTGCAATATAACTAGTGGATTATCGTTCCTTTAGTACCTGGTACTGTTACTTGCTCTGATAAAACCGTGCAAGGTTTGAGGGACAGTGAGTTGCTAATTACAACAGCAATGGACACATTGACTGCTGAGCTCCAAAGTTGTCCTTAGGAGCTGGCGAGAGAGTAAAGTAAAATCTATTTACCTTTCAAAGCCAATAACAAGTATACCTGTTCTTTAAAAAAAACTGTTGGTTGGGTGGAAGAGTTTTAAAAGGTGAGAGCAGAACACCTTCATCAAAATACATATTTGCTTGTGAGAAAGAGGAATCCAATGATTAATTTGCGATTTCAGAATTTGAAATAATGATCAACTTTTGCAGCAAAACACACGCGCAGTGCGCTTTTGAAATCTAATTAATGTATTTACAGTTTTAATTGTAAGCGGCAAAAATCGCCCCAAATCAAGATTATGATTTTCCAAGTAAAATATATGCGAAGTAGCGTTAATGTAATATGCAGTTTCAGCGCCACATTGGTATTGATGCAAAAATGACAGTATAACTTGGGAGCTAGGTTGGCAATATGACTCTCAGGAGCACTCAAACTTCCCCGCACTTGATATGAATTCAAACGTGTAAAATGTTCACACCAAGTAGAGTACAACTCCAACCCTGGTGAAGTTACATTTTAAGTGTCTCAGCACTCCACAGATACAGTACCGCTTTGCGACTACAGCCTAAGTTTAATTTAAAACTGACTGTTCAATAACATTGGATACTTTTCACTTCAAGGACAACTGCGTATCTTAGTTCAAATCAATATAAAATAATAGGGTGTTGGGCATCTGGAGAAGTGGTACTTGTGGATCCCTCCTCCCCCTTTGCGATTGTCTCTCCTGACCGGGCTGGTTTCTTTCTTATGCAGCAGAGTGCAGAGGCCCTTTGTTCTGTGGCAATGCAGGAGTATTGTAAACCGTGAATCACAGCTACAGTCCCCGTGCCGCATAACACACCTGTCCCATCTATACGGCTCTGTAACGCAGTCAGATATTCGAAAAATGTACTGTTTTCAAATCAAGGATTGTATGTTTCGAGGCAGCTACAATGATGAGGGTGTTTCTGAGCTCGGCTTTTATTGTATCAAGGAATCATTTGCATGGCCCTTTAATCGCCCGGATTTAATGCATGTATTGTGAGACATACTGAGTTCAAATTAATCTGCTCTACATATTACGCAATAATAACTCTAATTATGTTAAAGGCTCATATCGTGAAAAATCTGGATTACTGCAGTCATATAACAAACACGAAGCCTCCGCTGTCGCGTGTCCTGACCTGGGAACAGGTGCCGATCCGGTTGCTACCTGTGACCTGGTGGATGGCAGTATTTGAAAAGTGGCCACTGGTTAAAAAAAAAAGTCTCAAATGAGCTCCTTAAGATAGTGCCTAGATTCAACTATTGCCCTGAATAAATAAACAACGTGCAAAAGATTGGCTTCCTGCTTAAAAAATATCAGTCGCAATGACCTTTTCTGAAGTTAAACAGTGCCTAACAGCTAAAGGAAATGCTCTAAAATTAGTATGTGAAATAATAATGCTTGTTTAAAAGGTCGATTGCTTATATACACACAGCCTGCATAGACAGCAATTGGTCTTTTCAACACGCGTTATTGTGACAAGCTAATTTTAGAATGACTAGATGTTGTTTTAAATCTATTCAGATGACAATGGGTATAAAGAAAAAAACGCGCGACCCATAACTGGAAGCCTTACCGCATAAATAACCTACATCTCTTGGTGCTAATCATGACTGATTTTAATCCCTAGTGGCATGATCCTTAACCAAAGCCCGACAGAACTGATCACCTACACTTTATTTGTATCGCTGAGGGTTGCATTGAAGTACCGAAGCCCTGTTTAAAAATATTTAAATATTTAAAAACTCAGATTATCATAACTACTGTATTTGTTCATTCGAGTAGTTTCACAAATGTACATGAATTTTAAATATAATTGCACCAACACGTTTTTACTTCACACAATTCGTTTAGTTGAAGAGGCAGTGGAATTTAGTGAGAAGATGGTTGGTGAGATAAGCTAGGCCATTATTATACAATTACTGTGAGAAAATATCAATTGCTTGATTCTAACTTGAATCGATTTATAAGAATTAATGTTACAATCGATGTTTATTTGTTTTTACAACTGTTTAACTAAATTATTTTGCTGGCCACTCATATTTTGTAAACAGACATCAGACACCAAACACAGAGCTGTTCGACAGAAAGGCCTCATGACAAACGTAAACAAGACTCTGTCTTCTACTGTTGTGCTTGGAATTGAACGGCGCTCATCCTCGATCAAGATTATTTGCAAAACAGACAACGAGAGAGTAGGAAACTGAGAAAAATGTACAAATTTACTTTAAAAAAAAATCCCCATCCCGTGTCGTGGGTCTGGAATATCTGGCAAAGCAAGCCGATTTCTCTATGTCTATATTGGATTTCCACACGGCCTAAAACGGTGGCTCGGACTAAACGCTGGAATTGTAAGTCTTCCTTATTTCTAATTGGTTTTATCGGATAAAAAAAAGTGCACCAACAGATAAAATCAAAGCGACGCCACGACTGCCATTTTCGTGTAAGCGGCTACATTAGAAAACAATCGGCAGTTTGTGTTTTCAAATAAAACTGTTGGACTATAACCTGGTGTTGTGCGACTTCTCATTTTAGAAATCAATGTCCAGCATTTTCAAAATAAAAAAAAACACTTTTTATGGCAACATTTGACTAAATGCCACAGAACAGTGCTTTATTTAAATAAGGACGTTCTTATAAGTGATAGTATTAACCATTCTCTCAGCAGTATCCCTGAAGAGTCAAATACCATTCATCAACTATTGCGGGCCCGCCACGACACTGGGTAAAGATATTAAATAAGTATATATGTTTTTTTATTCAAAGATACATTCGGATTCAGGCAAATAATTTTCGTTGTGTGGGTAACGGGAATACGGAGTAACAAACAGCAATTACAGTGGTACTTGCCAACCTCGGCTACCATGAGGGAATAATTAAAGGTGAACCATCTTTCACCAGCACTTTTTCTTTGCTCCGCCTCAACATAAAGCTTTCTAGAGTGCCCTCTGCGCGGGTTATTAATTATTGTGTAAGTTTGCTGATTCGACCAAGCCCTTTGGAGGGTTAGTTCGTTGGGGTGGGGGGGGGGGGGGTGACCCTCAACAAAAGCCTTCAAATTACCGACTTAGAGAAAGGATGTTACCGAGAAAAGATTTGCAAATTGTCATGTGTCAAAACATTCACAATTCACCGTGAAAACAAAAATCAGGTTATACATCAGCTCCATTTTAACGACGGGAACGTTCCTTTAAACGTTTTACCTGCAGCTTACTTTAATTTATAATCGTGGATATTTAAGAAACGCAATTATAAACAAGAACTTTGATTTATTTTAATAAGGTTCGATGCTTCGGCTTTAGATTTGCCTACTGAAGAAATCGGCCCCACGTCCGAAATAATATCGGCAGATAGACGGGGTTTTCTGCCCCTTCACTGGCGAGCTGTAGGTGGATGAGAAGTTCCGTTTGGTGTCTCATTCACCCAGGGGCCTGCAGTTCTGCTGTCTGAGCTGAAACTCAAACTGTTGTTTGAATAAAGTGTGTGCTACAGGGTGGCCTGCAATCTACAGCTGTCCACAAATACAGTCAAGCAAAATATGGAGTGTTTTATTTGAAAAAAAAAACCCACTCAAAAACGGTTTACATTTAATGGCGATTGTTGTTTATAAAATAAAACGAGTGACAATGAAAACAAATCGAATCTGCTCTGTCTACTCGCTATGTGTGGAATCTAAACATTTGGGGGGCTAATTTACTTTTTACAAGTTGGCATCAGATATACTTATTAATGAGCACAGCGTTATATTAATATTGGCCAGCGTTGTTCATCGGAACGATGCAGAAGAGTAACATAACGAGCAGCTGATATGTATTGTACGTGCGCAGGATCCTGAGATCGGGGAAAACACATATCTTGTAGCTATCTAGACCTGTATGTTTATGTGTTTGTGCGTGTGTGTTTTCGTTTACATTTAACGCAGTGAACTGTGCTACAATAGCCAAGGAGTTGGGACAAGATTATCTATTTTCCTGTTTAGAAGCTTTTACTTCAGTTCACCACATATTACAATTGATCAAACATTTTTGTGCGTGTCTGTTGCTGCCTCCGCCCCGCCCCCGCCAGTAAGTTTAATTTGTTTGATTACCTGGATTAGCCAAATAATTAAATCACAATTAACGAGTATAAACATTGGGAACCCATCTTTGAAACTGTTTGAAGAGGGAATGTTGAAATATTCTGCCTGTATTCATAAGTGTATCTAAAGCAAACAATTTTTTATAAGTATCAAATTGTACTCCGGGAGGGAGATTGACAGAACACTTACAACAATTCTGAAAATTGCCATTAAAATGAAAACATTTATTTTTTGTGCAATGAGTCCACATCCAATTTCTTGAATTCTGACGGCAGCGAGTTTACAACATATTTTAAGTCAAACTTGGTGCGACCGCCCGGCAGTAAACAAGCTCTTGACTTAACTAGCTTCTGTCTGACCAACGGAAGGAAGGGAGGGAGCGAGGAAGGAAGAAATGAAGGAAGGAAAGAAAGATGAAAGAAAGAACGGACAGGGTCAGAGAAAGAGACACGAAAAGAAATAAACTGATGGGCACCGCTGCAACAGTCTTCAAATACAGCAACACAAACCACATTATTTTCAAAGTCTGGTTTGCTTATTGCGATTCCTCCGTTTCAATGCAGGCTAGAGCCCTTATTAACTAATAAAAACAAACGGCCTGGTTTAAGGGGATTTGAAAGGTTGGACCAATTAGCGGCTGTAATTTGCGCTGACTCGTCCCGTTTGTTTTAGGTGAATGTGCAAAACCTCGCCACCTGAAAGAAGAACCTCATGCTGGCACTGAGACAAATAAAAGCCAGCTGCCAACACACACACACACACACACACACCGGCTCCTCAACTCCGAGAACAAAAGATCTCGGGGTGGCAATAGGACATCATTCAAACAGGAGCTGTATGATTTCCAGCTACTTGACCGAGGGGTTATTTCAAAAGGTGCTTCTTTTGTGCAGGTGTTAAGATTGCGGGTTTCACTTTCACCCCCCTAGTAAAGTGCTGGAGTGACTGCTTGTATAGATTTATTTTTTAACCCGGATCTGAACAATAGCCGAGCTGACAGATTGGTGCATCCGTCAGAAAGTACGGTTTCCATCACTCCGTCTCCGGCTCTCTCAGGACGGCGAACTGTGCATTCTTAACTGCCATCGGAAACGATTACAGTTGACGTGTCTTTAAATGCACCAGATCAGACACTTTTCGCTTTGCGTTCTCAACACGATCCTTGTACCTCTGACAGTTCATTTTTATGGAAAGGATTTGGTCACCAACGCAGACGAATGCCTTTCCACTCGCTCCAATACAAGATTTAGTTTCCTTCTAAATTAAATGTGTGATTTAATTAGATCATTAACCAAATAATTCTATCGCAAATCTATAATGCGCTTTAATGTCAACCCAGATTTTCAGGCAAGAGTTTGTTAATCAATCGGCCGTTGTTACATGATCTGCATTAGTGCTCAATAATAAATTGTCTTTTGAGTTGCTCAGATTCGTGTAATGTTAGTCCCGTTTAAATACCGCGAATGAAACCGCCACTTTATATTTCGGACTTTGAGAGGAGTTATATTCTAAGCAGATCTGCACATTTTAATTCAAATCTGACGGTTATTTAATACTAAGATCTTTATTAGAAATTTTATATTTTTAGGGAGTACGATATGCTGTTTTGGCAACAACAAAGTAATATTTAAGATAAGTGTTGTTTCTATTTTTCATAATCACGCAGGCTAAATAGTTTACCCACGATTAATAGAAAACGCCCAATTTCCAAGAGATTAGGACCATATCTTTACAATAGTACATGCAATGTGATGATCTATTCATGCTTTGCGATATACTGCACAGCACATATGTACCAGTACATGTTCGCAGCTCTGATTTCCTCCTCTGTCATGTTTGAAAGTTTACAATCCTCTAACACTAAAAACTGTACGAGAACATTTCTGAAGCACTGCTAAATTCAGGACAAGGTTCTGTCACATGCTTGTCCGATTCCTATCGGAATTGATCAAAAAAGTTGACCACAGTTTTAACTGTGAGAAAAAAATATCCTGCAGCCAACTGCAATAAAACGGCAGTTAATGGGGAGTGCACTGCCACAAGGTGTAATTATATAAACTGCAGTGATAGGTATAATTGGATAGGATGGTTGGCGAAGGAGACGATGCGCTCTATTGACCTTGTAAATAGTAGCATGTTGGCTATCAAAGGCGATAAAGGGTCGATTCAGCCCATAGCATCTGATTTCCAAAAACAGAATACAAACAAAAACCAGAATGCAAGAATGCAATATTAATCTTGCAATTATATTATCACGACATTGCGTCAAATGCTACCAGTCCCACTCTATTAAATAGCAATTGCTTTCTGTAGCGCAACTGTGCTAATCGACGTAGAATGAATCATAAAAAACGTTTGGGATACTGTACAAGATTTAATTTTCAGTCTGATCTCGTGAAGTAAAATAATGGTCCCGGCCTTTAAGATGACTATTGGGAATAGAATATAAAGCAAGTTAATTTTATTTTCTTAACATCGGAATTATTGGCGAATTACAAATCAAACTCTGGAAATTTAGAGTAAATCCTTTCCCTCTTGGAGAGTTTAAATGATTTTTCACAAAGTAAACCTGTCAGTCCTCTCATAGCAGGAAATTGAAACCCACCGTTCGGAACGCCCGCTGTCGACAACTGAAAAATTAAAAACGCTCTTTCTTAATGCTCCCAATAAAGTATTCATTTATTTCTGGATGGGATGGCAAAGACAATTCCCGTAGGCCACACCAAAAAACCAGAACATCAACGTGTATTGTCTGCAAGCGCCTTGGAACCCCACTTTATCTATCCCATACCCGGAAGAATCACATACATCTACTTAGCACCTCTATTTAAACCTTCCCCTCCCATTTCCCTGTTCGTTTTGTATTTTTATTAAATTTAACTCCCACAGAATCTCCAATATTGTTTCAATATCTGATGCTCGATGGGGGTTCAATCCCATTATTGGCTGAGTAACGAACAGTTACAATGAAAAGCTGCTGTCGACCGATCCATTACATTTCGACTTCACCATTCTAAAACACACTTCCTGAGAAATAACGTGACGCGTTGCATGGGGCATAATTTGAAAAAATGTAGATTCATAATAAATCTGACGAATGTCATAAAATACCACATCCCACAAAGTGATGGTCGAAAATGCGCTTTCTTCAGACCCTACATATAATGCTTGGGACCGTACTGTTATCTAACTACCTGGGAAGTATACAGGATTAAAAAAAAATAATTAAATGTTTCCCTATCTCAACACGCTCACAGTGACGGGGGTGGTTAGGCACGTCTGAATATATGAACGCACACATTTTATATGCGGGACTGCAGAAAACTTTCCAAACGATTTGGGATTTAAAAAACTAAAGACGACGATAAACGAATAAGTTATTGCTATCAGCTGGTTGTCAGATTTTAATTAACATTTAAATCAAACTTTTCTACATTACTGACTATAATCGTAAATATTCATCCATATATTTTCCTAGCGTTTATGTTATAGAGAAACCCCTCTACCATAAACGATAATAAACTGGACAGCAGCCTGTCAGCCACAGAGTTAACATTCACACACCTAAATTCACTGCCTTCGAAACCATAGCAAGGCCTCGGAAGGATCTTCCCAAAAACTTCGCCTTTGCTTTGCAAAGCTCTGTGATTGATTTACTAAACCGCTTTAGTAGTTTCTCCCCCAGTCTGACTGAAATCTTACTGTATGTTCAGTTAAACATAAATATCAAGCCGATCTATTCAACAGGGAGCAGCCAGGAAGACTGCACGGCCTGCTAAAGGATTAATCTCGGGTAGTAATTAATTCTTAACTCGAGAACATCCTGTGCATCTGAGGAAGGTATCTGTCTGCACCAGCGGCAGATAAAGCACAAAGGGAACAAGAAGGCTGGCGGATGGCTGATACTCGTAGCTGTAGACACCCGTGAAACAGCCGAGAGCAAAATGGTAAAATCCTTCAAGCCTATTCGTGCAGCAACCCCAACATTAATTTCTAACACAATACATCAAGCTTAAAGAATCACAGCTGTAATTAGCAATCTGTAAACAAAAAGTCTATGTTTATAGTATATATTTTCTACAAGGGGATTTCATGGATTGTGGCCAGTGATAGCGAAGGCTTGCATTTTTTTAAACACAATCCAATTATACTTTCAACAAAAATTGCGTGATACGGTTCACCACTAAATTAAAATCAGACTCCATTGCGTGCACGAGGAGTATTCATTGCATTGTACATGCATCTCATCCAGTCGTCTAATTTGGAAAATCAAAAGTAAATGTGGAACGTTATCTTAATATCTTTAATTAAGTAGAGTACAAAATAAACATTTCAAACAGCCGACCTTTGCGGCTCTCTGTCATAGGGGAAACATGCTCAAAGCAGAGAAAAGCAAAACCCGGATTTATGGAAACTGTCCTTGCAATGGCCATCTGAACTCTTTCATAATCAAGGCCCGGCCTTTCTCTCTGGGGTACAATTCCCCCACTTCAATTCTCGCTAACTGTGGGGGAATGCAATTTGATGACATCTTGGATTATGTGTTTTAATGCACAAGGCCGTGACTGGAGTTTAACGTATTCAGAATAATAGCCCATATAGCAGCATAAATGGGGTTTGATTTAACAAATGTAGTTGCCGGTAGTTTTTGTTTTGTTTTGAGTATGCAAAGTAACAGAATTACAGAATCGCAATTCAATTACAACCACACAACTACACCGTGTTTATTTAAACCAAATTACCCAATTGGCCCTAATATTTGATGCTAGCTTCGGGCCTATGCGTTTAATTAACCTTTGCAATAATAGATAAATAGAGGGGGGAAGCACGATTAAGGGGGATTAATTCTAAAAAAAATAGAGAATTCATAGTGGAAGGTTGTAAACATAAATGAAAAGGATACTTGACAAATCACCACATTTAAACAGCGATCGTGAAAAATAGGGGAGTTTATTAAAGATTACAAATCTAGAAAGTACAAGTAGGAAAGTGCTATACATTTGAATTGGTCCCAAACTGCAGAACGAGCGGTGCTACCAACACGCAGATCTGTTACAAGAGCTTTAACATTCTTAAAAAAAACACAGGCTAAAAATTTGCTTAAAAATCTGTGGCAATAGTTCTAAAGGGAACAATGTTGGCAAGTTGTAAATTCAACCGATTTCAGTGGGTATCACATTGTAAAAATAACTAAGACGACAGAAAAATTAAAGTTCATCATCAGGAAACATAATATTATTTTGGACAAAGCTTGGTCAGACATAATTTTAAAAAAAATTAACAATAAATCTACCAATGTTCTTATAGATAACAAATAGTTAAAATACATAAAAAGATAGTTCATTTCCCAGCTGGGTGTCTCATATTTTTCTTGTGTTGTAAAGATAAAAGTTCAAAACACTTACACTACCTGGTGGGGATCAGCACTGTAAGTTTTTTGGCACAGTTTAAAGAGAAGGTGGGAGGATTTGGGGAAAATCAATTATTTAATAATATCTTGCTGGTGTTTGTCTTAAATGTCTATCCTTGTGTGTAATGCGCTGTGTTTGTTGTCGTGGTCCCAGTAGGAACAGTGCATCATGGAGAGATCTGCTGGCTGCCTGGCACAGGGGAACTGCAGGCCGGCTCCATTGCTGGAAGAAGGCGGGGGAGCAGGGCTGAGTTGCTGGGGGTGGGGGTGATGGTGGTGGCTCATGCCGTTATAGGAGTTCACCATGCTGGGCAGGGCCATGCTCTGCACTCGGGAATAAGGGTTGTAGGACGCGTGCCCCGAGAGTCCCTTCACATTGACAGAGCCGACGTTGCCACTGGCCATTTGGCAGGAGGCGTAAGACATCGGCGCAGGCGGCTGTCCAAGAGGCCAGGAATTGTTCATGAAAGTCGACTGCAAGTACTTGGGAGGGCCGATGTAGCCATAGCTGTCACTGGCGAATAAAGCCGCCTTGCTGTGTTGGAAATGGGTGGGAGGTGGTCGGAAAGGGCGCTTCATCCTTCTCCTCCTTCTATAGTTGCCCTTTTCAAACATATCTTCACAAGCCGGGTCTAGAGTCCAGTAATTGCCCTTCCTCTCCCCGCCACCTTCCCTGGGCACTTTGATGAAACACTCGTTGAGGCTCAGATTGTGTCGGATGCTATTTTGCCAGCCTTTCTTATTCTTCTCGTAGAAAGGGAATTTGGTGATGATGTACTGATAGATGCCGGATAGAGTGAGCCGTTTCTCTGGGCTCTCTCGGATAGCCATAGCAATGAGGGCCACATAAGAATAGGGCGGTTTCTGAGTCGGATCAGGTTTCTCCGCAGTCTTGTCCGGGGATGACTCGCTCTTGACTCGGTCTTTGGAGCTAGACGTGGAGGTGCTGTCGGTCATCAGAACCATAGTGTCATCTTCGGGGTGCTGGTAGGTGGCCATCGTGAAATCGAAGTCCTTTTTCCCACTCTTTTCGCAAGTATAGTACCGGTTTCTTAAATTCTTGCAGTACCAGCGCCTATAGTCGCAGTGCAAATTCCTTGTTGATTTAAGTACCCAGGTCTGTACTCGGTCCAAAGTCTTGTTCAAGTTCGTGGTCAGTTTTTGCAGTGCATTTGTAATAAATAGTTGGTTACGAGTATGTTACTGTGATTGTACAGCCCAAGCTGTGGGTCTCTATCGCTTTAAGCCGTGCCCTTTTCGTCCCCTTGCCCAGAGAAAAATGCGTCCTCCTATTCGTGAATCTCTCAGCCTATGCACTCCTCTCATTAGTGTAACTGATCACATTTCCGCTTGCGTCATTCTCTCTCCCCCATCAAATATCAAGACTTCGCTTCAACTTAGATATCGGTTACATGTTCGTGGGACTTATTATTAGGACGATTGCACCTTTAATTTAACATGCTCTTTAAAAAATAATAACCTTTCAGAACAATTGTATTATTCCCAGAGCCATGATTACAGCTCCACATATCTGTACATTCAGAATCGCACGGACATTATAACAGGGAAGGGGACACAACACACAGGACTGCAAGAAAACTGCATGGACGGCTAGAATCCTCAGGTCCTTTCGAGCACCCGAGAACGGCGGAAATATAAAGAAAACTAGACAGTTCGAATAGATTGTATGACAAAAACAAACCCGTGCATCTCACGGCTATGTGCAAAAAGTGCAGGAGTTACTTACAGAAAACCCGTTTGCATTGTTCTAGATTTTGTCCGATAGGAATGCATTAATGACAAATTAAAAATGAGGGTGAAAAACCTACCGATTCGGTTGAGCTTTGTTTATGTCACTGTCTGAATGGGTTTCAGAACCCGTGAGTAAAACCAGCAAATCCAGTTTGCATTGATCTAAATCAGATCACATGGCACCATGAACCTGACTTGAACGTATGAATCATGGCACAGCAACTGGGGGATTGACCTGATCCACTCACTCCCTGTTCAAATAACAGATTAGAAAGGATAATTATCAGTGACTATAGAATGGGTCCATCAGCTGCACAGAGCCCCGGGCGTTTACGATGCTCTAGATTTTCAACCCCCCTCCCTCCCTCCCTCCCTTGGTGTGCAGGGATTATTTTTACTGGGGGGTTAGTGGGTGGGGGGTGAGTCCGCTCTGCCGACCACCCATATCGGCATGTCTATGAGGTATTTCCGCGCCTCGACCCGGCGCAGGTGTACCAGCATTGTTGTGTGTGTCATCACCTCGTTCAGATTCCCCAGAGAAGATTCCGCAGCTCCAACTCCGAAATCGTGGATTTTTTTCTCTCCCCCCTCCCATCTCTCTTTTAAAGGACGCAGTCTTGGGATTGGAAATTCTGCTATTCGAGGTATTTCTCTTTTTGACACTGCAGGGGCGGGGGGGGGGGGGGGGGGGGTGGGGGCGAGGCTGCAAAGTGCTGTAAGCGCGGCCACTCCGGGCGGATAGTGTTAACAGGGAACCTCAAATGAGGCTTTCAAACGAATCGCACCTTCTTTGTAAGGAGTGAAATAGCGCAGCCCAAACTCGGCACCGGCCCATACAGTCCTACTAGCCGCGGGGGGCGGGGGGGGGGGGGGATCATGCGGCAGCGTTTTTCACCTCGGTATAACTTTTAATACAATCTGTGATCTTTCTCGTTGTGCTGATAAGTATTCAGTGATTAAGCGTTGAACATCACAAACGTTGACTGTAGTTTTGGTTGTAAAACTCGATACACCTCGCGATTTCTTTGATAAATGAGTAATTGTGGAGCGAATCGAAATATAAATGTACACGGCGATGTACAGGTACCAGGCTGTAAAACAAATGCATTCTATAGTTTCATCATATCTCGCCAAGCGACCGAAAGGCGCTCAATGTGTCGGGGAAGAATGTCAGCTATAAAGAGGAGGGGTGTGGGGTGGGGGTGCTAAGTTTACCCTGACTGCTGCCTGGAAAGACAAGAGGGAAATAATCGCTACCAGCATCTGGTGGTCTGAAATCAATAGATGTTGTTTATCAACGGAGTTGTTTGTAGGCTAGAAAGGAGGTGTTTCAATTGTGCAACTGTCCATTGTACCGGAGTCTGTCTTCATACCTTGCAAGAATAACAGGGCACTGCTAAGACAACGAGTTGTCTTAATTAATTGCCTTTCAAGTGCATTTTCAAAAATGATTGGCATTGAAACGCTATTTTAACTAAGTGAATTACTGCTGTATATTTAACTGTATTTAAGCATTAATCAACCCGCACAATACTGAGTAGCATTGGTTTGGGAAACTACAGGATCTGTACCTTTGAAGAGTGTCTCTGTTGGTGAAAGGACACTGCCTCAGTGTTAGGGAGGATGATTCACTTTCCGAACCCTACTGGTCTCAAGACACCACTGCAGCCATGTGAAGCTTGCAGAGAAGTCACACTGACAGAATTATTTCCAGCTCCGCCAATGTCCAAAGAAAGAAATAAGTGTTCAACGCGCCAGCAAAAGCTTAAATAGAGCGTTAATGTTGCTAATGACACCGAGATCGCGAATAGAGAAACTCCTACCATTAGCTGATTTATAGATGCATTTGCGGGGGGTGGGGGGGACCCAAAGCTGGCTGGACCCCATACAGCTTGAGTTGAAGTGCTGTGCCATGCGTGATTAGAATTATTTCATAAATCTTTCAGAGGGTTTTTTTCTCCAGAAATTTGTCTAAAACTATCTATAATCTGATGTAATTTTCGTTAAAAACGTTGTACAATGTGGTAAGAAATATCCCCATCAATTGTCTTGCTGCGTGAATTATAAATCACAATGCCAGCGGCGCTCTCCTCCCGAATACATGAGCTTCTAACAGCTTTGAAACTCAGTGACTCAATTAAACATGTATATCAATAAAACGAAGGGACTGGGTCCAGTACCAAGCAGAGCAAGGCATGGGTCCGTGGCGGTCCTCGTCCGCACAGAATCAACTAGCGTGAAAGCATCCTGGACTTGTGCAGCAGCCTCACTGGGAGTCAGTTACCGACCATGGATTCCCAACTTGTTCTATAGAGTCACAGTTTAAAACTGGAGGTCAGCTGCTACCTGCCTGTTTCCACTTTCTATCAGTTGATTAGCCTGAATAACAAGTTTGCATGTTCTGCAACCTACGTTTTCAGTAATGGGAATATCACACACGAAATTCCTTCACTTGAACTACACGCATGACAGAATAATGCGAAACGTGATCAGCCCGTGGTCTAAAAACATAAGCATTTTATGAGTTTAACAAAAGAAACACATGACTAAATACTGATAAACTCTGAACAAACTGCGTAGTTTTTTCCCACCACTCCGCCTCCAATCTCTTCAACAAATTAATTTAGCAGGAAGATTTTTATTGCAGTTGATCTGAAACGCTGATTATAATAATCTATGTTCTGAGCGTCAAAGTGAAGTTTACTCGGCCCAACAAATGCTAATAAAACTAAAGGCTCTGTGGGGAGGGGTAGTGTTCTGAAAGACGGCATCCATGGATATGGAAACTGGTCAGCTTTGTCAGGAAGGGTACTGTGCTTTCGAACTTGACTGAATTTATTGAACAAAATGTTAAATTGATCATAAAAAATGACAATAGGGCTGGAAAAGTAGTGACAGGGGCTTTTTAGAAAATGACATGAAATATCCTTGTGAGCTTTAAAAAAAACACGGACTGGTCTTTTTCAGACGGCTGGGGGAATTTAAGTCTGTTCCGTAAAATTCATTTTAGGCGATTGTGAATGGCAGCCCAGGGAGGCACTGAAAACGGTGTTAGTCGCTTCAGTTTACCATTCTTGCTAAAAAAAATCTAAAGCCCCCCCCCCCGCCCCCTTCCCCCGAGGCAAACAACTAAATATGTCTCGTGGAAGGATGTTTCAGCGCTACATTCATATTTCAAATGAAGACATTTAATTTTTCAGCAAGTCTCATGTTGCCCATTTTGTAGGTAGTGGGGCGTGTTTGTAAAATCCCATCAGATTGCTAACCTGACCATAGGGTCGAAATGCTAATGGGGGCGATATGATGTTATGACCTCAGCGATATATTGACACACAATAACTGTTATTTTATTCTCTAGTATCAGCGAGTCAACGTTTTTGTTCACGTTTTACAGTATTAATATTTCCTTTAATATTCTGAACTGAATATTGTGGAGTTTCTAGGCAACATCAGAGATTGAGCACAGCAGTTATATTTAGGGAAAATAATTTTAACATTTCCATATAAAGCACAAAGAATGGATCATTTTCATTCAAAAGGTCAATTGAATTTTGTAGTGTTAATTATTACGATGTTGTGCATGATTAATACATGATTGAGTAAAACCCAAAGTTATCTGTCACTAAACATTCCTGATAATTTGGATTTAAGTAAAGATTTAAAGGTCAATCCAAAAAGCAGATGCAAAAAAGGGGTATTAGAATACATTTCACATTCCTGACGATCAAAAAAGCGAAACAAACCAGCCTAAACGAAATGGTAACAAAACCCATAGAAAATAAATGTCAAACAAGTCCTTCTCTCAGATACATATTAATAATGTACAGGGGATGATGCAGCAGGCTTAATGCTTGGAGGATATAATTAATAAACGAGGCACTCGGCTCCCACTCGTGCTGTAATTAGCTGACTGCCCCTATCCCAGCAACTGAAGGCGGTGAATCACTCAGTATAGCTTTAGTGTGGCTTTGAAACCTGTATCTGGTCAACCATCTCGGCATTTCTGCTTTTAATATAATCAACACAACACCTGCATTTCTTTGCACCTATGAGGGCTAACTCCATAATGCAGATTAGATCCATCTCTCTTTATTCAAAATTTGATTACAGTGATAAGGAATGCTGAGTGAGGAAACTAGTGGGGTGGGTATTAAAAAAAATTAAAGCTTGTGATTTTAAACACGTTTGCTACTCGCAAAAATATCCCAACCACAGAGGGAAGTATTAGGCGTTGCTTTGCGATGATCTCAGTAAGTACATGCGGTCAAATATTTTTATTAAATATAAAATAAACATTTTGGTTAATTACGAAAAAAAATCCAGCCAATTAAGACAGAGGAATTGGGACTAAAATTTAACAACTAATTCTGTTTATGTAGGTATTTATTTACTGTCGTTTGAAATTGTTATTAATTCTTGTTTTTCATTTGAAAACTATTTGGAATCTATTGTGATTAGTTATGTACTGAATTTACTGACAGTAACAACCTCCTTTCCAATCTCTGAAATTGACCTCAATGTGACATGGAGAGAGAGAGAGCGAGTGAGAGTTGGAAAATGATACTACAATGTGAATAACTGACACGTTGAACTGATATTGGTGCTTTTTGTTGGCGAGTAAAATGTTATCATTGCGCCCGTGGACGGAAGTTATAGATTTATTAACCCACAGCATTCAATCAATGAACCATTTGCTTATTAGAACCAGCTGTAGGAAATGGAACCGGCCCGCTAAATATTTCTGTAAGTTGCTCATTTGCATCTCATGTTTATTAGGGTACATGAAATATTTGGTGTTGGCCTGAACAATAACTGATTGATGTTGCAGCACCGTTCCACCATATAACGGCTTATAAATCCAGATTAAATATCAAAATATACTGCGTTTTTTGGAGTTGTACTAAGTACTGTACCAAAAAAATGTGCTCATGAAACCGCTTAATTGCATTCCATTCTGTGTCCAGTGGCGGCTACTAGTACAGTTATGCTTTTAGTGAATGGCAGAGCTTTGATCTGCTATCGAGAATATGTTGAAATGAAAGTTCCGTTTCCTTTACACAAGGCAATGGAAAAACACACACCCAGAGATAACCGCGCCGAGGTGTCGTATTATATTGACCAAAACATTTACAGTGGCACTGTTACAGAATTGACTGCCGGGCAGTTACTCATTTGGATATTCAATAATTTATTTAAAGTTACAGTTCAATACATTTTTGTACAGACCCCTGAAGATGGGAAAGTTCCCGTTTCTAAGTGTTGCTTTCGGCTTCTTCAATCTTTCAACATAAGGTATTGAAAAAGATGGAAGGCACGATCACTGCAATTTAACATGGATCTCGTTTATATAACATATATAAAACACCTTGTCCAAGTTCAACGCATGATCTTTACTATAACGTTGGCCTTGACTATCTCTATCGCTGTTGATTTGTCATAGTTGTAATTAGTCAACGAAAAGCTCAATGATAATCACAATAGGCATTGTATGTGCAACAAGCACAATTATCTGGAAAAATCAACAAGAAATTGAAAGTAGATACAATTACGTCAGCTCCGATCACGGAAGTAGTAAATTGCCGTGCGCTTTAATCCGAGGAGAATATAGAACGCATACCACAGACCCATCTGTGCAAATCAGACAATATCCTGAAAAAATACGACAGATTTACTCAATTGTTACAGTTGAATGGTATAGAACGGTTAGCATATTAACTTAATGCCGTAATATTAGCTCTTGTCGATTACTTCCTGTTATACATGTCGACCTGTTCATGCAATTTAAGGGGAGGCTAGACAAGCATAAGAGGGAGAAGGGAATAGAGGGTTATGCTGATAGAGTTAGATGAGGAAAGACGGGAGGAGGCTCGAGTGAATCATAAACGCCGGCATGGACTGGTTGGGCCGAATGGCCTGTTTCTGTGCCGTATATCCTATGTAATCCTATGTAATATCTATACACGCATTCAATGTCATATATTTATTGACATACAATATAGAATGTGTCACCAATACGAGATGTAAGAGTTTCTCCAAATATTCTATTATAAACATACTCCCGTTTTAAAAGTCTACGGCATTTGAGCTGTTTATACATGTTAATATGCAACATAAATTGTTTAACATAGAACATGTTTCCCGTTCATTATTATAGGAGTACGAACAATAATTCATCAAACGAATGTGACATATCCATTACACGGTGTCCAAAAAGTTTTAAACTTTTGACTGGATGAAAATGATCAGCAAGCATCACAAAACGAAGGTTACCTGATTTACTGACGAACGTAGACAGAAATACCAAACCTGAGCAGCATCGTTCTGCTTTAACAAATGGGAGTGATATAGCGGACTCTTGCCCCTCCAGATAATGGTCATTCTTTATACATTCTGGTTGTCATTGACGAGACTGGTATCTTATGGATTCAGCTTAGCAGTTGCAAAATGTAACTATTCTTTTTCTTAAATAAAATATCGAAAACCTGACCGACGCGTAAAAAGTTTTAAGTAATACTCATGATACAATTGGAACCATCGATTTATTAACAGTTCCTCCCTGTGGAAATCGTTACTTTGCTGGACAATTAACGTATTAGCAGGATTCCCCAAGCCTGGTTTTGTAAATAATACTACACAAAATGATAAAAGTGTTAAAAAAAATGTTGGAAATTTCTACTTTGGGATAGAGAGTTGTAACTGGACAGTTACTGAAAAAACTGTGGATAACAGCAACATCTTGGTTTATTAATATCCTATTACTCAGGTTAACAGACTGCACCATAATTCATACATTCACATTAGCATTGCCAAACCATTCAAACTATCAACAAGTCTTTACAATGAAACAGAACTTTCTATCAATGAAGTAAGTTTATGTACAATGCAACCATACTTTCACGTGCGGAAATGATGTAGTTACATCAAAATCTAGGTTACCACAAGGCGACAGTAATATTTAAAATACGAACTTTTACTCCTCACACGTGGAACTTATTTCCCGTGAAGCTTGGATTGTATAACAGATGTACAGAATAAAAAAAAACCACAAATGCACTAAAAAGTTACTCCAAACTGCACTTGTGCAGAGTGAGATCCAAAAGGTAATGGGACTGTTTCCAAACAATAGGCTGATTACTTCTACTCGAATCGCTAATTATTTTTTCAGTCCCTGTAGTTTATTTTGCTAAGTAGTGTAGTAAATGGAATTCCATACACGTACCTTAACGACTGATGCCGTTCATTGGCGTGTTTTACAGCTCCCCGCTCCTCCCATTATTTCCCAAATCAATTCCTACAAGCGAGGATACAAGTGACCAAAGAGCATTGTTTTGGTCCCGAACATCATGTATAACATCGAAAAAGACGACATTAAACTGTATTCCTCGTCAACCCATCTACCACATAAACTAAGTGTAATTGACGTTTTGCTGAAATGCTGTAAAGGCCAGATTCTGAGTTGTGCCCCAGCAGGATACCTGCTGGAAATTGTATCGGCAAATAAATAATCTCGGGCTGAATAACAACCTTACCAACAACAACAAAACAACATCAACCCAACGTGCACATCGAGGAAAGGACTAATAACAAGGGGCAGCTGCTCAGTTTCATTCAGCAAACACCAAACAAAACAGTCGGTGTCACTTTAAAACCCACAATCCGACGGTCCCGTATGAAATAGCCCCACTGCTGGTCGGTTATTGACCTCTCCTCGTCTATGTTTCTAGACATTGGCTGGGCATGTCGTCTGAGCAGAAGACAAGGGGTAAATTTCGCACAGGAACACAACCAGAGGAAGAAGCAGACTTTTCTTAAGCAAGGTTCTATCTTAAAAGCAAATGAGACAATAGGCCTTTGTAATTTCACCAAGGCGTTGAACACGAGAGTTGGACACCCTTTCCTAGTTGTTATCGTTGATACTGGAATTTAAGATTTTATTTAAAAAAGTCCAACGTTTCTGTTAATTAAATATAAATGAAAAATATGCATTGAGTTTACATGTATATGCTGGTTAATTGAAACACGTGCAAGCAAATTCTTGTCAACACACAATACATCCAATCAGGATTACAACACAAATGGCAGTCACCTGATTCGACAGACCGTGAAAACTCCACAATAATAATATAAATACAAAGTAATTTGCACGGTGGTAAAGGCACCGTTAGAAAGGTTACCAAATTGCTATTACATTGCGAATTTCTGCCAGCTCAATATTCATCACAGAACAATGGTCCCAAGCTGTTTATCAGGACCACGCTACCATTCTAATAATTTTATTTGGAAATTACTCCACTTTATTCTAATGGTGTAAAGGAGAATGTGTTGGTTTCTTAAACTTCTCAACAGGCCAAAATCAGAAAAGTAAATAATTCACGCTGCTATGTTACTCCGAAAATAGATTGGTCTTTGTAGCGGGCTATATTGACCATCCACTGAAGAGCTATGATAATATATCTTTAATAAGTTTGATTATTAGGATGTTGGGGGGAATTATTTTGATTAAACCACACGACGGTTAGGTGAGATATAGAGACCAGGCCGTATAAGGTAAGTTTTAAAAGATTTTTGCTTTACAAAAAAACCCAAAGAATACAAAATAAATAATTACATGTAGGTAAATATACTGAAATTGTCTGGGAGATAATTTAACCGTGTAATGTCCCGATATTGAATATCTGCTATCCATGTAGAAACTCAGTTTCAAGCAAAATGTTACCCATTAGTAGCATTTTGTTCATCGTGATCCATTTTGGTTACCCCTCCCAATCACTCCTTTAACTGGGGATCCGTTTTTTCCTCACGCTTCTGGTTAGCACTTTGGGATGTTCATCGATGCTGTATAAATGTACGCTGATGTTATCGAGCCCCTCTACAAATCAGTACATCAGAATATTCTGCATAATTCATCCTACTGATTTTATTTAGGTTGGGTGTGAAAAAAACTCATCTGAATTTATACACAGTACATTGCTTAGGGCACATTCACATGCTTAGAGCGGATGGGGCGGGAAACAGCGATAATAACGCTCCAGATCCCAGAACATGGATAATGTTTCTCTTCAGAGAAAACGACCGAAAACCTCATGGAGTTTGGGCATCACGCAACCCAGAACGTTTATTTATCTCCTTCCCAATATAATGTTTTAATTTAGTTCAGTGGAGGAATTACAAATGATTTTGTAAAACTGATACCGATCATAGAACAAAAATCGGTACAAATCGATTAAGTAGAACCGTCGATCAGTTCTTTGTATAGTTTTGCAGAAAATCCACGATCGTTAACTCTCAGTTATACACTTCTTTGTAAACTGAACGAGACTCACATCCTTGTCAAGATGTGCGGAATAAGCAAATTAGTTTGTGCGATATTGCTCTTTGAAGATTTTATTAGCGTATCATTTATTTAAAGGATTAGTATGGATACATATTTTACTTGTGTCTGATGTTCATTGAGAAAGAGAAGGAAAAGCACATGGTCTGAGGGGTTGGGGCTGATGAATCCCTCTTTTTGATTAGAAGAGAAGCAGACTCTTTAAGCCAGGCACGCTGGGGAATCAAGTCAACAGGCAGAGAGACCAAAGAAAACAGCTCTCCTCCTGATACTCCCTTCACACGCACACGGGTCTCACATGGTCTTCAGCGTGTTCAGAGCGGAATTTTAACAAGATATAATCAACCAACCCGCCAGATGAACAAGAAAGAACAAAACAAAAATTCAAATGTGATTTCGTATCCAACCCGTGGCTTTATTTAAGACACTGCATCGTGTACCCACAGTCCTTACAGGTTAGAAGTGGCACCATCGCTCCCTACGGCGTTTGATTTCCACATGCTTCATTACCGCTTTCGATTTGATCACACGGTCAACACTTCCGTCCTATTTTAAACAACTTTTTTCAAAATACGACCCGTAACATTTTAATAGAACCAGATGACAAATTCTAGCCACATGTTTCAGTGTTGAAGGTGTAAATGCACACTCTCTTTATCCTATCCCCATAAAGACTTTCAATTCAACCAAGTACAACTCCGGGTTGAAAGTCATTTTTATTTCTTGTGGTTCCTTAGTTATTCTGGAAGTACAGCGAGGTGTGGAGCCTCTTAAACATGAGGAAAAACAGGATACGTTTGTTGTCAAAACTGCCGACCCAGCAGTGAACGAAGAAACAGGAAAACGGGGTGCAGGAGGCACCAAAGGGTTAAAACGATTTCACACCAGTTTTGAATTAGCAGAAACCGTTCTTCAAATGAAAAAAAAGGAAGCGACACAGAGGACATCTGGCTGTAGATAGATGGGAAGGAGTCTGTAAAGTGTACAAGTTCATCCACAGGCCACAATCTTGCACTTTGAATACAAACCGCAAACAGTATGTCATTTATGCAAACAATATGTCATTTATGTACTGACGCGTTACATAACTATGCAACACAGCAGCTACCCCTCAGGCATGAGGCATGGAAACAAGGATGCCTGCTAACAATAACTAAATACTGAACATAAACCCCCAGGTAACAGCAATTTGATCCAGGCCTCCACCTTCTCTGTTCAACACGCAGTTCCACTTTAAATTCTGTACAATTATCGACGTCAGCCATATGGTTTTCAACGCATTTCAATATATTCAAAAAATAATACTCGCAGCTGCTTCCTATTTCTGATGTCGAAGGCTCTGAAAACGCGGCAGAATTCCAGCTATTTTCAGTTGCGGAACTTCCATTTCACAGGTTGCTCATAAAAAGGTGTTGAACGGTTTCCCAAAAGTGGACACAATGGTAGTTTAGCCAAGATAGAAATAAAGCCTTTAAAAGGGAAAAAAAAACCTTAATAACTGACCAACACTTTAAACCCTACATTACCTAAACGAAGACCCGCTAGGCTGTTTCTTTTGAAACCGCACTCACACTAGTGATGAAGTTGTTGGCTTTCGGAGCCATCTAAGGTGGAGAGCATCTGACTTCAGATCTTTTTGCCCTTCACAATGTGCCTCCTCCCAGGTGGTTCCTGCTTCTCTTAGAACACCCTCTGTTATCTGCTTCCATACAGTACACGGCCTGTTAGCCTTTTCCGATTTCCAGCACAGATCCAAGCGGCATCACTTTTCCTTTCTGCAGAATCTTACTTGTAAAGCAGTGCTTTGTTCTCCTGATTTCTTATCTTCCTTTCTTCAGCTGATCAAAGTTGGCCTGTCTGAATTCTCAGCTGCAGCAACAGTGTGGAGCTGCTGTTTTTGTACATCAGCTTTGTTGTTAGAATGCATGTCTGAGGAGTCAATATTTCCTCCAGCTGAAAGCATCATTTTCAGCCCCCACCCCACCATAAACCGAATGCCCTTGCCATTGACTCCAACCAGCCACTTCATCATGCTGAACTAGATTGTACGAAATTGTGCCGTTTTGTTCATCCCAGAGCTGAACTTCAAAACCCGCTTCCTCTCCATCATCAAGATTGCTGACTTCCACCTCCACAATATTGTCTGCCTCCTCTCCTACCTCAGCCTCACTGCCACTGAAGACCGTATCCATGCTTTTTTCACCTCTTGGACTTGATATGTTTAATTTCATCCTTGTTGGTTTTCCACCCTCCATGCTCCATAAATTCCTCCATTATTCAAAACTCAGCTGGCCACATCCTGTAATGCATTAAGTCCCAATTGACCAGCACTCCCATCCTTACTGACCTACATTGGCTCTGTATCCCCCAGTACAGTACATTTAAAATCCAGTCCTCATCTTCAACTTCCTCTATGGCCTTGCTCCACCCTAGCTCTATAACCACCTCCATCCTTACATCCCTCTCACATCCTTCAATGATACTACTCTGCCCTTTTGTGCATCTCCCCACCCTTCATTCTATCATTGCTGGCAAAGTCTTTCTTAGGAACACCCTCCCCAAACTTCTCCACCTCCACTTCTCACTTCACTTTAAAAACCTTCCCAAAGCCCATCTTTTTGATGTAGCTTTCAGTCACCTTGTGTAACTTTTGCACCTTGCTCCGTGTCTGTTCTTTTATTCCTTTTATCTCCTTTTGTAATTTGCCCTTATGTAAAGTGCCAGTTTCCATGTTAAAGGTGCTATATAAATGCAAGTTGGTGTTGTTATTGTTGTTCAGTTGCTAAGCTAGCTGTCTAACGAGATTTCAGACAGTTTTCCGAATGTTGTTGTCTTTTGCTTTCCTTTGAACAGTTTATTGTTGTTTTCTGATAATTGTAGTTATCTAGCTTCTGAAGTATGTGAAGTATTTTATATTTTGTAGTTTTTATGCCACTGTTGCTACTCTTTTTCATTTCTATAGTTTTGATTTCAGATAGAGTTCTTATATCTAAAGATAAACATTTATTATTTAACGTATATTTTTAATCAAATCCCACTATTAACCCTCTGATATCTCTGCACTCCTCCAATTCTGGCCTCTTGCACATCCCCGATTTTAATCGTTCCACCATTGGCGGCCATGCCTTCAACTGTCTAGACCCTAAGCTCTGGAATTCTCTCCCTAAATTTATCCACCTCTCTCTCCTCCTTTAAGATGCTCCTTAAAACCTACCTCCTTGACCAAGCTTTTGGTCATCTGTCCTAATATCTCCTTATGTGGCTCGGTGTCAAATTTTGTTTGATAACGCTGCTGTGAAGTGCCTTGGGACATTTTACTACGTTAAAGGTGCTATATAAATGCAAGTTGTTGTTGTAATTAAATAGCCACTAACATTACCCAACAATCAGAAATCCCTTGTTACTCACTTTATACCATATCAAATATCTCTTGGGGGCAGATTTAATACCCAGTCCATACATAATTCAAACAATACACAGTATATTCTTTTCAGATCCACTACTTTGACAACTACCTAGTCTCAACGTGTAGCACTCCATATCACAGACATGCATTACATGGCTGTAACAAATTACTATCTAGAACAGTGTAAAGTGATGGCCTATTTACTTTAGCAAAGATCTTTTACTTGAAGTCAATGAAATGTATTGTTAAGTAAACTGAAGTTCTTGACTAATATTTGTCTACACAAAGAATTAGTCTGGCTATGGCATACTATTTTAAAACAGTTTTCTTCTCTTACTCATGTATCCAAAGTTTCTTTTAGCTACTGTAATACTAAGTGCTTTGCTTGGAACTAATGGAAAAGTAACACTCCCAAAATGCATCAACCATGGCACAATCTTTGCAGAGGAAAGTTGGCTTACAACACAGTTCCAAATTTGAAAAGAACTGATGCAACAAAGTAGAAGCAAAAATGCTGGCAATGCACAGAACGAAAGAAAGAAAGAAAGAAAGGAAGAAATAATTAATTTATATAGCACCTTCCATGACCTCAGGATCTCCCAAAAAGGTTTACAGCTAATGAAGTACTTTTGAAGTGTAGTCACTGTTGTAATGTACAGAAACATGATAGTCATTTTGCACACAGCAAGTTGCCACAAACAGCCATAAGTTAATAGCCAGATAATCTGTTTTAGTGATGTTGGTTGAGGGATAAATATTGGCTAGGACTCACCTTCCCTTCTTCAAATAGTGTCTGGATCTTCTATGTCCACCTGAGAGGGCAGATGGGGCCTCGGTTTATTCTTCCAAAAGACGGCACTTCCAACAGTGCAGCAGTCCCTCAGTACTGCACTGAAGTGTCAGCCTAGATTATGTGCTCAAGTCTCTGGAGTAGGACTTGAACACAACAGTAGAGGTCGAAAGAGATTTAGGGATCCATATACACAGATTATTAAAATGTAGTGGTCAAGTACAAAACATAATCTAAAAGTCTACTGGAATGTTAGCCTTTATAGCTAGAGGGCTAGAATATAAAGTGCAGGAAGTTTTCCTACAGCTATACCAAGCCCTGATTAGACCACATCTGGATTATTGTGTATAGGTCTGGGCACTGCACCTTAGAAAGGATGTATTGACCTTGGAAGGAGTGCAGCGCAGATTCACCAAAATATTACAAGGGCTCCAAGGGTTAAATTATGAGGAGAGGTTACATGAACTAAGCTTTTATTCCCTGGAATATAGAAGGTTAAGGGCTGATTTGATTGAGGTTTTTAGGATTTTGAAAGGAAGTGCTAGGATAGATAGAGAGAAACTTTTTCTGCTGGATGGGGAGTTTAGGACAAGGGGACGTAACCTTAAAATCAGAGACAGGCCATTCAGGAGTGAAGTTAGGAAACACTTCTTCACACAAAGGGCGGTATAAGATTTGAACCCTCTCCCACAAAAAGCAGTAGATGCTAGCTCAATTAATAATTTTAAATCGGCGATCAATAGATTTTTGCTAGCCAAGGGTATTAAGGAATATGGAGCCAAGATGGATGGATGGAGTTAGGATACAAATCAACTATGATCTCATTGAATGGCAGAACAGGCTCAAGGGGTTGAATAGCCTACTCCTATTCCCCTGTTCTAACTCAGGCGAGAGTGTTACCACTGAGCCAAGACTGACACCTTGGAAAAGAGAAAGATAGGTGAACACTTTGTATTCTAATATTATTTTAATAGAACTTGTTAATTTGAAAATCTTTATTAATGTTCATTTAAAATTTTTATATTCTCAATCATTATTTATCCATATAAAATATTGACTAGCCTGCTGTCTTTCCAGCTTTTATCTCGGATTTTCAGCATTTGCATTTTCTCTTTTTATTTGCACTATTTAATACAACGGGGTGTTCATATTGGCATGTGCACTTTTGCTCAGATTACTGCTTGTTTGCCTCAGGTCTACTTACAACCAACTCCTCCGGTTACAGTCGACTCATAAATGTCTAATATGATCCAAGCACATAATCCCAATTTACCAAACTACTTCCCATTCATTCTCATTATTTAGCATTCCAGACCCAAGAATAACATTAAATATAAAACCCTGATCAACAGTAAAACATTCCCAGTTCTCCAGATTATAAATCCCAGTACATAAAATGTGTTCAGTCCATTGCCAAATATCATTTAGACGTAGCAGATTTTAAAAGTTTAATAATTTTGTGGAAAAACTCATATTTTTTATTAATTGTTTTATGTTAAATTGAGTTGTTGATTTTAGCATGATTCAAACATACAATTTATTGAAAAAGTCTTATACATTTATCAAGAATTAACTCGATTACAATTCAGCAGGTTGCCCTTTAAGACAGACCAGCTATTACTCCGTTCCCCAGTCTCCCAGTCTTATCCAGATGTTGCAGATTCCCAGTACCCCTTCTACCATCGTCTGCTTCCCTGACTTAATCGTTTTGGGCTGTTATTTAGTCTGTGCCTCGTCATTTCCCATTTTCAACATAACCTCATTCAAACCATTTGTAATGTAATGTGCCTGGCTCAACTGTGCTGGATTTTTTGGTGTTCAGCTATTAAAACATTCAGTTCCCTCATTCAGCTCGTCCCTATAAGATTTTAGTACACACGCCTATTTGTTAAGAAATGCATATTATTCTTGCTGACTTGACAATAACATGGCGATTCTGCACATGAGTTGTACCTTCTATTCTCTTTGTTTGCCACCAATACATTGTCATCTTATGGACTATACATGAACTCTCAATCTTTTTCCTGCTAATGTTTCCTTTCTTCCATTTGTTTCTATCTTGATCAGTTGTAGTCATTGGTTTGAAATGTACAAAATATGTTCTCTTCAACCAGAGTTTAACTCCACCTCACTACCATTCATTAGAGTTACTACATTGGATACACGGCAAGTTTGTTCATGATTAGAGCAAACTGTGTTACTATTATTCATGCTGCTTTCAAGTTAGTAATATTGTACAAGGAATACAAGACTAGGAATGTGAATAGGGGAGTGCCAATTGTAAAAACATTGCCTAATCTATTTTTGAATATAATTATAAATAATATATCATGAATATGTTTAAAAGATGAAGAAAACTAAAATGGTTTAGTCTCAAATGTCACATATATGTAGCAGAGACCTTCTTGTCACCCTTGGTGTGTTCATATATATCAACCATACCATTGTATTGCCAGTGGGAAATAGTTACCGTACAGTGAGATCGAGCGCAGCAGTAATAACATTATAAATCAGGATGAATCAACTAAATTAGTCACATTTCAAATTCTGTCCCCAGGGTATAACAATCAGCAGATCCTGCAGATTAATGCCCTTTGATTACTTTGGAAGGGGTGCCATTAAATACAGTAAAATATAAGTAGAGACTATGAATTACATATGTATATAACATGAAGAGCAGAGAGTCATATCGCACACTGTCTAATTAAATAGAGGAGAAATAAGATTATGCCATATTTTTATAATTGCACTGGAAGTTACTGCAAAGTTCCAGAAAGAAACATATTGGCCCGTATTTTGCAGTCAACGGTGAACTTGCTGCTGACCTCGAAGAAAGCTGCTCACAAAGATCTAGCGATCTCTGTGGCGTGAATTTCACCTTTCCTGACGTTAATTTCATTCTGGCGCTATATATAGGGGATCTCTGGTGTCCAGCAACAGTGATGTCATCAAGCAGGCTAAGCAGCCAATCACATTGAAGAATTCTCACAGACAGCAAACCAGGAAGTAAAAAGCACTGATTATCCTTCACGTTTTAATCATTTTACAGAGAGCAAAATTATGATTGGGACATACACATGGGATTAAGGTAGAAGCTGAAATATCATAAACAAACTAAAAAAAAATAAAAAAAGTATTTTAAAAATCTGTGGGGATTTTTATCATAATGGAGAAATTTGACATTCCACAAATATAAAATTAGCCTTTCAGGGCCAGTGAGGTTGTTCAGCAGTAATTATGACTTAGTACACCATTAAAAACCTAGTTGCACCTCATTCAACAAGGTTTAACTTTTTATGGGGTTTTTACAGTGTAAAAACTGGAAGTTCATATCAATTCAAGTGATTTGTAAGATTTTCATCTGCGAGGGCTTCAACAGCGCACCCTACGGTGCAGCAGGGAATCACTGACAGTAACTTCTGAATTTCTGCATTTAACTGCGCATGTACGGATGCCAGAAATTGCTGTCAGTTTCAAAGAGTAATGACAGCGAATGCTGACAGTTTTGTCATCATTACAATTGTAAATTCCGGACCATTTAGTTCAAAGGGGGGATCTGCCCCAGTTGTGTTGACAACTGTGCTTAAGGCACATACCATCCCAGTGAAGATTCCAATTCAGGGCTTTTTTTTTGTATTTTAGGCTCTTATTGATTTCCTTTGAAGAAGCAAAGCAACAGTACATATGGCAGTGATAATTAACACATTTGTGATGTGAATACATAATCACATGACTGGAATAGCAAGGCCCTTACAGTGTTATTGAGCCTGAGAAATTATTACATGGAAGTGAGCCACCTGCATGTGGCAATCAGACAGGCAAGTACCAGATGTAAAAGCGAATAAAGTTCATAATGTTATTTAAAAAATGTATATTGACAAGTACTAATGGCCCGTAATTTGCGGTCACAATAATGGTGAGGATAATAGTGCCCACTGTTATTTATGCATAAATGCCACAGCAACTGGGGGTAGATGCGCGATTAAACGTGGAAATCCAAAAGTGGCTGTCCGAGATGCGCTGCTCCGACATTAGCTTCACAAAAACAGCATCTCACTGTCTAGCTCACCATTGAAATGCATTGAGCAGCGTGAAGTTGCTGTACTTGCACTGTAGATACAAACTGAACTGGCCACAGAAAGCTAGAGCTGGTCTGAAGTGATGCAAGTTTTGGAGCCATTTAAGATCCGTGCATATTTAATTATTCCTGTATTGACTGCCAGAGATTCTTTTAATGATGTGATAATTGTTAATTATTGCCAATGAATCTCTCTGGCATGGAAAATTAACTATTATAAGTGTGGAGTCTTATTCCTTTAGGTTTTAATTGTTGGATATTTTAAAAATGTGAAATTTAAAATTATTTTTTTTAACTTTTCCTTACTGTCGCTTTTTCCTCTCTCTCTTAATCCAATCTTTCTTTCTCTCTCTTTATTTCTCTTTATGTACCAGATTTGATATTGAATTCACCCACTCTATTTTACGCTTCCTTATCAGTCCTTGCACTGTTTATTTCAGAATCCTTCAAACTGATTGTTTAAGGAGATAGAGAGTTGCTTGCGCTGTTAACTCAGGCCGCATATGCCCGGTTTCCCTCACTACAAGTTTTTCAGCTCGCACTTCCAGCAACTTGCGGCACAAAATATCATCAAAATTAAATGGGAAAGGGCAAATCTAACTAATGGCAGATGCCATTAGATTAATTCACTCAGCAAATTATAGCCCAATATGTTCTTATCCAATGGCAAAAATGCAGCAATTCAGGAAGAATCACACAGATGATTTTAATAAAATATTTGCTATTTCTGTAGAAAGGAAAAGGAAGACAATAAAGACAGACAGAAAGAAAGATTTCACCTGGTTCTGTATAATCTCTTACCTATGTATGGTTCTGTTTCTGATTGCTCCTTAGCCAGATGAACTATCATGTATGGTTCTACTTCTGGATGACCCTCAGTCTGCTGGTTCAGTTCCAGGGCTGAATATTGTTCCCTTTCTAATGAACAAGTACAGATCCAGTTCTCTGTGCCCATCTAAATATGTAAGCCTAGAAATTATCATTGGTGGAATTGGTAGGTGAACTCCAACAAAGCTGTATGACATTCCTCTGTCTGCTATTTTATTGCAAATGTTAACCCACATTACAACAGTGACTCCACTTCAAAAGTACTTCATTGGCTATAAAGCGCTTTGAGACGTCCGGTGGTCGTGAAAGGCGCTATATAAATGCAAGTCTTTCTTTTCTTTTTCTATTTATTTTAAATGGACTAACACCTCCACTAAAATAGTAGACAGAACACTCTAAACACTCTCCTGCTAACATTGCCATTGGTAATTGCTGAGCTCTAGTATTGTGCCAACTCTGTAAAGCCTTCATATAGCCAAATTCAGTCTCTGGTTCTTCAGAAGAGTGAACAAAAATGTTTTATATATCTTTTACTGAGCATAGTTATTAAAGAAAAAAGGAAAGTGGAATCGTATCCCCTCAGATAACTGAATCTCTCTCAAAAGCACCTTTTTTATTTCTCCAATTCTGAGATGAGGACAAAAAACAAATATTTGGAGCAGAACATGCAGTTGGAATGTACAGAGCTGCCTTTTAGATAACCCACAGCTTCAGGAAACAGAGGGGATACACACCTCAGTGCAGGGGGCTTCCTCACTTTGTACAGACAGCTTCCCACATCACACAGATCATTGTCTGAAAACTGAAGACTCAAGCAAAATCCCCTTCCATTAAAATGGCTGTCAGGAAACTGCAGAGCGTTTGTGTGGAGCAGGCAGTGTGTTTATCTTTCTTATCGCCGGCGGAAACCTATGGGAAGCTGTATACTGTTCTCTCAACTTGTCCCCTGTCACATAATTGTAATACATTACATACAGTGTAATGTTTTTGGATCTGAATCTTAAGCTAATTAGTTGACAATACCTACTTTTGAAATCTATGGGGTTTCCTTTCTAGAGCTTCTAAGGACAATGGAGTACAACAATTAAAAGGGTTAATTGTTCTTCAAAAAGAAAATATAATACGCCTCCAAATGTCCAGTGGTAAGGTGAATAATTGCTGCAGTGTGCCAAAAACCAACTCTTTGAGGTTTCTGAACAGAAGCCAATTTCTCAAAGACTTTATAGAAAGACCTCCAGCATGTATTACAATAATATTTATTCAGTACGATACAGCCTTTTTCTCTACCAGTTAGAAAAGACTTGTTTGTAAATCTTTAAATTCTTTTAAAAACGTGCATTATTTCAAGTATCATTAATAAAACCCAATAATATATTGACATGGACTAAATCAACCAGGTAATTATGTCCGCAGCAAGATGTTATAGTTCTCAAATTACAAATTAAAATGACTAGATTTAAAATAACACGTGGATTAGGTGAAGATCATTTACTCCTCTACTCACATGGGTTCTGTTGAAGCCACACATAATATTATATAAAAGCAAACACAATTTATTATTGGTTACTGAATCTGAATTTATTGAAAAATTCCTGTGTGAAGAAAGACATGATACTGGAAACCACATTGTTTAATTTATGAGCTTTTCAAAGCATAACTCAACAACAAAAAATGCTTCTTAAATATCAAGTCAGTAGTGCTTTTTAGTTTCTGATTCAGCAAATATTCAAAATTATTAATGTCCTGTTTTTCTCCTGATTTTTTCTCCACTACTCCTCTTCTTTCAAAGCAGCAACTTACATGGTACAGTTCCACAGGCCTCCCTTAAGCAGTCACTGTTAAAGTGGAAGCAAGATAGTAAGCATCAGTAAGCTGTTCAACCATATGGTCATTAGAGCTGACCTGATTGCATCCTCATGTGCATTTTTCAAGAGGAATCACTGAATGTCAATCAGAAGTAAGAATCGGGACAATTTCTTACCACCAGTAGTTCAGTCATGTAGCTATCATCTTACTGCTGCTGAGGTTGGTGAATTTAACATGGAGCAAAAATCAAACCTGGGAATCTCCCTGGTTTACATGTTTCCATTACACATTATATGGTGCATTTACTCAATGAACCATAGGGGAGCTCATTACTTATATTTAATATGATTATTTTTTTAAAAAGCTGAAGTTAATTTTTAACTGATTTCAGGGTGATTTTCATGACCTCACTATATGTGTCACTCATAAAACTCACAGTGGTAAATCCACCAACTAATTAATTTAGACTTAATCACGCGTATGCGCAAATGGAATAAAGAGGAATGTATTGCAAAAAGTAACCCACTCATATTACAGCCCCGATTTTAACTTCAGGTGGATCCCCCACTCAGGCCTGAGTTAAAATTACAGTCAAGGCTCAATGATGTCATCGAGCCGCAACATGCATATGTAAAGAAGGACCCTGTTGGCTCCGGGCGTGTGTCGTTCTTGCTGCCTGCTCAGGAGAGCAGGTTAAAATTGCAGATGTTGCGATCATGGCAGCTTTCGGACAGGTAAGAGCCAGGGCGATTTTAACTGCCCACCCACCAGGTTTCTATTGAGCGAGTAGGGTTAAAATCGCCCCCATGTCAGTTCAATAGTTATGCTCTGCTCTCCCATAATGCTTTATTTTGCATAAACCATCAGTGCTGTATCCAACATGTCATATTAATGGTTGTGGCAACCCACACCCTGCAACAAAGAAGTGCTGCACATATATACAAGCAGTCACGTGCAGTGTTCCAGGTCCTGTCTGCTTAGTTTTAAATGTGACATGAATGTGGGGGTGAACTGTCTCCTAACACCTAAATAATTCAAACATATTTGAATGGGCACCTTTTTAAGATGGTTTTGCACTGGGTTGGAGTTATATTGCATTTGCGGCAAAGCTCAAATATGAGACCATTTTGTGGGAATTACATGGCATTTCAGGCTTCAATGCATTTCAGAGTCAAAAGCACCACAACTGCTGGTCGACTGAGAATTGCTAACTCAGCACAGGTTGGGGATTGAAGCTCCTGGGTAGATGGCTCAACTACTCGCCAAATAAATTTGCCAAGCCATTGGGAGAGCCATTAACGCAAACTTTATTCAATTTGTCTGAATAATTCACTTGCAATTATATGAATACACACAGTTCCTCATTCAAAGGAATTTTTAACTGTGGCTGTCACTGAATTCTGCATTAAAACAATTCTGCTAAAACAGTGCACAGTGTAGTTCGATCTTTATACTGAAAATAAGGTTTTATTTTGAAGAGGGACCCTTTACTGAGTCAACAGCAGATTCCACAACCTAATTCTTATTCCTGCTTTTAGTGCTGTAAGTGTCTGTTTATGGGTTTTCGACAAGTGAGTGGTAATAGGAGTAACCTTTGACCTTGCTTTGGTAACAAAGTTGGCCACTTTAGCATGGGAAATATTACTTTTCCTGTCCGTTTTTCATACATATTTAATATTTCTTTATTGAAATATTCTTGTGGGATATGTTAATATAATTAAACAACCATTTTACAACAAAACATAATTGTTGCCAACAATAACACAAAATAAGCACAGTGAATAAAGAAAAAAAGAAAATGGACGTTGTTTTACATAATGCAGGACAACCAGCTTCAAGCAACTAAAGAATGAACAATGCTGACAAGATTGTAACAACTTCAAATAGAGCTATGAAGTATTTTAAAACCCACAACATAGTCACTGTGCACCATATCACCAGATATTGACCTTTCTTAAGGAAACCAAAATAAATGCAAAAACATTTTAATAAATGTTTCCAGACATTTGGAAGAGCATCACTCAGCAACCTTATCCTTGACCTAGCAATGTATAAATTACGAGAACCTAAGGAAATAATCTGGTGCTTCCTTATAAAATCTTTTAAATGTTCAAGCATAGCTCATTTGTGCTAGTAAAAGGGAAGAGAATGAAAATTGTTTTTCATCTGGCAATGATGCTTAGAAAATAAAACATGTGATTTTCACTTGCCACAAGGTTACGCATCTCATTCTGATATTTCAAATTAGGTCTGTTTCCTTTATACTAAATTCAGGCACACCCCTTTTGAATGGCTGAAGAATATCTTCAATCTTTCAGCAAATACCAACTGAGCTGAACTGAGATTTCCTTGATGACATCTCTGTGCTCTTCTCATTGTACGGTCTCAAATTCGGGTAGTTGGGGCAGTCTGCATGAATTACACAGTACTTTACAAAGGACTAAAAGTGACTAATATTAAATTGATAATGAAAAAGTCTTTACTTTTTTTAACCCTTTATCATTTTGGTGCAATAGAATAACAATAATAGGTTGGAGGAGTTACCTTGTAAAATGGTGACAGATGCTGCTAAATTCTAGGTGAGATGATCAACAACTATCTTATATTTCGCAAGATTGTGGTACAGGTTGCTGAGGAATGAGTGAGGACCATTTGGCCTATGAAGCTCATTATACCCAATAGACTTGTAACTTCAGGCAACTACCATCCATTTATATCCTTTGAATCCTGATCATTGAAAACCTCACCCTGAGCTAATACAACTTTGCTCCAGATTTTCTGAAATTATAGTTTTGTAGTTTCTCATCTATATTCTTTCTTAAGTCAGTTTAAGACATTGACAACATTGTCAATCTGCAGTCAGAAGATTTTCTGACACTGAGGGAGCACCATTCACAAATTTATGGTAACAAACTAGTTAGAGGGATTAACTATCTGACTAAGATAAAGCTGTGGTCATATGTAATGCAGTATCTTGACAGAATGCCTATGCCTATGGGCATTTGCAAGGATAGTGCCAGTACTGAAAACCTACTATGAGGCATGTTCATTTGATGTGTTAAAGGACTTTGCCCTCCCAGACAGTTCTCTCAGCCCTCAGATGAAGCTGACTGAGATTGATCAGATTTACCTTTAGTGGAAGCTGAGTGGCAATAGGAGCTGGGATTCAGCTGTGGGTCTCCTTATTGGCAGTGCAGTGCTTCAGTATTGTGTTAGGCATCTTGCCCTAGATTGAAAAGAATGCGTCAGGCTCAATTCCCTGCCACCTATGTTCCTCGGCATAATAAAAAATGCCTGATCTGACCTTGCAACGCTGTTTCTATTCACTTTATTCATAGATTGTATTTTTTTTTAATTGATTGTGGATGACATTTTATAGAGTCACCCAAGCATTTTTTCCAGGATTTATTGTGGATCTGAGAGGTCATCTAGCTAGGAGCTCAACTAAACAATTTGCACATTGCATCTGAACACAATAAGCAACTCATGTGATTACTGAAGTGAGTTCCAAGCCAGATAACATTACAGTCTAGCAACAAATCTCAGGCAAATGCGCGAGTGATTCTGTGAAATATCTGTCACCATCACAAATTGTTTCTTTAAAATATATATATATTTTGTTCTTCTAAAATGACAGAAGCAACATTCGAAAGATAACACAATGACAGAATTGACTGCAGCTTTGGAATTTAATTCACAATTGAGTTTAACTCCCTGATGGATTAATGGATAAAGGCACCACTTGTCCAGTGCCAAGCTATATGGACAAAGTGGTTGCAGGTTTGATTCTCAGTCTATGTCAATTTAGCTGATCTCAGTTGGGGGCACTATAGGTGCCAGTGCCACTGGATTAGAAAAGGGGGAAATTAGACCTGATTCATAAATTTGATCAATATCCAGTGGTTTCTACTGGAAAGTGTGCAGCTAGAAGCAGAGTGAAGACAGGATCAGGATTGGTTGTGATTGTCTCCATGACAATATGACCTGTTGACAGTCACACATGAAGCACGGCCATTTAGGCAAGGTTTTGAATGGTTGCTAAAAAAGGGGAGAAGAAAGTCGGACAATTGGGAAAAAATTATCAGTTCTAATATTGTCTGGCAGCTCTAATTTTATTCTACTGGGAGTTTATGTAGGATTTAAATGACAGACTTGACAGATTTCTACAGTATTTTTGACATAATTTTTAAATCAAGGAGCTAAATCATTCAAATTAATTCAGAAATCACATTACATGCCAACTTCAGTTTCTTTAAGTTTCTTCAATGCCATCATTATTTAATGAATCCCAATTTTAGAATCTTTTCTTGAAAACTTCAACTTCCCTTAAATGATGACTTGTTCAAGAAGTTAATAAACTGATCTCAGGTATTCGGTAGTACCTTGAATATGTTTCATGAAAATGTAGATCTCTGTAATGTGTTAATGAGACGACAACTCACAATATGTTATTCTGAATTCATCATCATAGAATCATACAGCACAAAAGGAGGCCATTCGGCCCATCGCGCCTATGCTAATATGACTATCTCTAATTTAAATTATTATTTAATACATCTCACCGACAATCCCTCCTAGAGAAACAGTGTAGACAGATGGATACTTTATTTACCTTAGTCTTGGCCTAAAGTTCAGGAATTTTGGAAATTTTTTTGTCTCATCAATAATCATTGGATGATTGAAAGTTAAATAACTCTTCAAGATTATACTTTGCATCTTCTTGTAGCAGAAATCTGTTGAGATCACTTATACCATAGTCTGTAGGCTCATCAGTCATTGCAGTGGTAACATTTAGTACACTCAAAAGAGGAAGAGTTCTAGCATAATACTTGTTCAATTTACATTTTCCTGATTTCAAAATCTTAAATTTCAGATTTTATTTCAATAATTTTTAATTTAGCTTCTTCCCTTATTATTCTAAAGAATTAAATCATACCCACTTCCAAGGTTGGAAACCAAATATTCCAGGATACTTAACTTTTAGAAGAGATAGGCAAAGTGGAAAAGGAGGAGGGGTAGCACTGATAATAAAGGATGGGATAAAGACAGTAGAGAGAAAGGATCTTAGCTCAGAAAATCAGGAAGTAGAATCAGTTTGGGTGGAGCTAAAAAACAGCAAGAAAACATGGGTGGGAGTTGTTTACAGGCCCCCAAACAGTAGTTGTAATGTAGGGCAGAGTATAAATTAGGAAATTAGAGGCACATGTAACAAGAGTAAGACAGTAATCATGGGGGACTTTAATCTACATAGGGGGGAATTTTATCAATGGGGGCGCGTTGGGGGTGGGACTGCTGCTTGTCGGGTTTCAGTCCCGCCCCCAACGACGTCCGGCCAATTAAGGGAAAGCCAGTGACAGAGAACATCAGCGTATGACGTTTCATCTGTCAAAAATTTTTGACAGATGAATTGTCATCGTTTGACAGCTTAGAGAAGCTGTCAAACACTGACAATCTCTGTTCTTTGGTGAGTCCTTGTCCTTTCCTGAGTTCTTTCCTGAGCAGAAATCAGATGGCTGTTGCATCGGAGAATGCAGCAGCCATTCTGTCATCTCTGCCGTGGAGATGAGGAGCCTCCAGATCCCCAAGGGTTGAAGCCTGCAGGAAGAAACAAAGGTAAGGAAACTTTTTCTAACACTTTTCACTCACCTCCCATACTTACCTCTCCACACTTGCACCCATCACTCACCTCCACAGCACACTTTTCGACCCCTCTCACCCCCGCAGACCCACTGCTCGCCTCGCTGGGGTTTCCCGACGTCGGGAAGCCCGCACTTGTGTTGGTAAAATGGGGATAAGCCTCGTAACTGCCTGTTAACTACCTTTTAACAGGCAGTTAAGTGGCGGTAATCCCCTTCCCGCCTCGAGGAGATGGGTCCCAGCGCGAGTTGGGGACCCACCTCCCGGTAAGATGGCATGGAGGCGGGTTGGGGGTGGGTTTGGTACCCACTCCCAGGTTCTGCCATTTTCCTGGCAGTCCTGCCTCCAAACCCGCCTCCCCAGGGCTGGCAAAATTCTCCCCATAGACTGGGCAAACCAAATTTTCAGTAATAGTGTGGAGGACAAGTTCATGGAATGTATAGAAGATAGTTTTCTAGATCAGTATGCTGAGGAACCAATTAGGGAACACGCTATTTTAGATCTAGTATTGTACAATGAGAAAGGGTTAATGAATAGACTTGTAGTAAAGGGGTCTTTAGGGAAGAGTGACCATAATATGATAGAATTTTATATTGAGTTTGAAAGTGATTTAGTTAAATCTGAAACTAGGGTCTTAAATCTAAACAAAGCAAATTACATAGGTATGAGGGGCGAGTTGGCTAAGGTAGATTGGAAACTACATTAAAAGGTATGATGGTAGACAAGCAATGGCTAGTATTTAAAGAATTAATACAGAATTTACAACAAATATACATTCCTTTAAGGCACAAAACTCCCACAGGAAAAGTGGTCCAGTTGTGGCTAACAAGAGAAGTTAAAGATAGTATTAGATCAAAGGAAGAGGCTTATTCTGTTGTCAAAAAGAGTAGTAAGCCTGAGGATTGGGAGGATTTTAGAATTCAGCAAAGGAGGACCAAGAAATTGATAAGGAAAGAGAATAAAAAATATGAGAGTAAATTAGAAAGAGGCATAAAAACAGATTGTAAATGTTTCTATAGGTATGTAAATAGGAAGAGATTAGTGAAAGTAAACATGGGCCCATTAGAGGCAGAGATAGGAGAAATTATAATGGGCAATAAGGAAATGGCAGAGACATTAAACAAATACTTTATATTTGTCTTCATAGTAGAAGACACAAAAAAATTCCAGAAATAATGGGGAACCAAGGGTCTAGAGAGAATGAGGAACTTAAAGAAATCAGTATAAGTAAAGACATAGTCCTGGAGAAATTAATGGGACTAAGTGGCAACAAATCCCCTGGACCTGACGACCTGCATCCTAGGGTTTTAAAAGAGGTACCTGCAGAGATAGTGGATGCACTGGTATTAATCTTCCAGAATTCCCTAGATTCTGGAACAGTCCCCAAGGATTGGAAGGTAGCAAACATAACCCTGCTATTTAAGAAAGGAGGAAGAGAAAAAACGGGGAACTATAGGCCAGTTAGCCTAACTTCAGTAGTAGGCAAAATGCTAGAATCTATTACTAGGGACATGGTAACAGGGCACTTAGAAAATCGTAATATGATTAGGCAGAGTCAACATGGTTTTATGAAAGCAAAATCATGTTTGACAAATCTGTTCGAGTTTTTTGAAGATCTAACTAGTAGGATGGATAAGGGGGAACCAGTGGATGTAGTGTATTTGGATTTTCAAAAAGCATTCGATGAGGTACCACACAAGAGGTTATTACATAAAATTAGGACTCATGGGATTGGGGGAAATATATTAGCATGGATTGAGGATTGGTTAATGGACAGAAAACAGGGAGTAGGAATAAATGGGACTTTTTCAGGTTGGCAGGCTGTAACTAGCGGGGTACTGCAAGGATCAGTGCTTAGGCCTCAGCTATTTACAATCTATATTAATGACTTAGATGAAGGGACTGAGTGTAATGCATCCAAATTTTCTGATAATACAAAGTTAGGTGGGAAAGTAAGCTGTGAGGAGGATGCAAAGAGGCTGCAGAGAGATATAGACAGGTTGACTGAGTGGGCAAGAACATAGCAAATGGAATACAGTGTGGGGAAGTGTGAAGTTATCCACTTTGGTAGGAAAAACAAAAAAGCAGAATATTTTTTGAATGGTGAGAGACTGGGAAATGTTTTCTTTCAGAGGGACCTGGGTGTCCTTGTACATGAATCACAGAAAGTTAACATGCAGGTACAGCAAGCAATTAGGAAAGCAAATGGTATGTTAGCTTTTGTTATAAAGGGATGAGAGTAAAAGAGTAAAGAAATCTTACTACAATTATACAGGGCATTGGTGAGGCCACCCCTGGAGTACTGTGTACAGTTCTGGTCTCCTTACCAGAGGAAAGACATACTTGCCTTAGAGGGAGTGCAACGAAGGTTCACTAGACTGGTTCCTGGGTTGAGGGGATTGCCCTATGAGGAGAGATTGAGTAGACTAGGCCTATATGAGAGGTGATCCAATTGAAACATATAAAATTCTTAAGGAGCTTGACAGGGTTAATACTGAGAAAATGTTCCCTCTGGCTGGGGAATCTAGAACACAGGGTCACAGTCACAGAATAAGGGGTCGGCCATTTAGGACTGAGATGAGGAGAGATTTCTTCACTCAAAGGGTTGTGAATCTTTGGAATCATCTACCCCAGAAGACTGTGGATGCTCAGTCGTTGAGTATATTCAAGACAGAAATCGATACATTTTTGGGAACTAAGGGAATTAATGGATATGGGGATAATGCGGGAAGGTGGAGTTGAGGTAGAAGATCAGCCATGATCTTGTGGAATGGCGGAGCAGACTCGAAGGGCCAAATGGTCTACTCCTGCTCCTATTTCTTATGTTCTTAATATATGTTTTTATGAAGAGAATAATTCTAGTTCTATTTCTTCACAGTGAGGTGTTAGAAGTCACTAGATCCTCTTTGTTGGTCTCCTCTGCACTGCATTCTTTAATTTTGTAAGAGGTATGGGGGTATATATTAAGTGCCAGTCTTGGCTCAGTAGTAGCACTCATGCTTCTGAGTCAGAAGGTTGTGAGTTCAAGCCCCACTCAAGAGACTTGAGCATATAATCTGGGCTGACACTTCATTGCAGTACTGGGAGCTGCCACCTTTTAGATGAGATCTTAAACTGCCCTCTCGGGTGGGTGTAATAGATTCTATGGCACTAATTAAAGAAGAGCAGGGGAGTTCTCCCAGTGTCCTGGCCAATATATATCCTTCAATCATCACCAAAACAGATTATCTGATCATTTATCTCATTGCTGTTTGTGAGACTGTCTATTCACTAATCCGTTGCTACATTTGCCTACATTGCAACAATAACTACACTTCATAACTATTAATTGGCTGTGAAGTATTTTGGAACATTCTGAGGATGTGAAATGTGTTATATAAATGCAGTTCTTTCTTTCTATAATTTCTTCTATGCGTAAAGCTAAAGGAAAATTATTTTAATAAATTATTTTACTAAACCATCACTGGTTTGTAAAAGTTTCGAAAGATACTTTTTTTGCACTTTACACGCAGAGGAAAATGTATCCCATAGTGTCTTAAACAAGGCTTCGCATGTATGATGTGGTCACATTAATGCATCATGGAAACATAGGGGTGAATGTTAACACCCAAAAATGGATGGATTGGGGTTGGAGTCGGGACAGATGTTAAAATTTTTAAAATCCCAAACCCGATCCCAACCTGCCCACTTCCGGGTTTAACGGAGGCAGGACAAGGGGCAGCAAGTCAACCTGCTCCCAGGACACGGGTGGCAATTTAAATATTTTAATGAGGCTGGCAGCCTTTGATTTAACCTGCTTTGCAGGTTTAACAGTGGCCGGCCAGGTTTCCCAGGCCTCGGGAAACCTGGCAGCTGAAGGGAGGCGAGGCCAGCTTCGGGGAGAAGGTAAGTATTTTACAGCATTGCTTGTGGGCTAGGAGGAACAGGAGTGTTTCCCCACCCCGGCCCCCAAGCTCCGCCCATCAGACCTCTCCCCCCCAATAAAAAGGCGCCCATGGTCGGGGATTGGACCTGCCCCGGGGTTGGGGATTGGACCCCCACCCCCGGTATCGGACCCCCCCACTGGGGTCGGTGACCGGGCCTATCTGGTCCTGCAGCCTGCTCAGCAGTCCTCCCCGCCCGAATGGAAGCCAAGCCTGTTAATCTGGCTGACTTCCCGGTGGGGAACCTTTCCAGAAGAAAAGACGCACACTGTGGAGTTAAACTCCACAGCATGCGGGGAAACCCGGATATCCGAGTTTCGTGTACGAAACTCCACTCCTCCACTTACGCAACCCGCCCCTGTTAATATCCAGGCCATACATTCTGTATGTTTTGCATAGGAGAAAGCTGACAACTGAGACTCTTCTAATGTCTGTTTTTCATTTTCAAACAATAGAGAATAACTTTTCTGATATGTGATCCTCTTACTTCTAGCTTCCAACCTTTCTCCCGCCATCGCAACATTTCTTGTGTTTCTCAATTTTATTCACCGAATTGTGGTCATTGCTCCTATGACTTTGCTGTCTTGTCTTTCCTAAGCCCCAAATATTGTATCCAACACGCTCTTCCTTCTCCAGCATTGAAACCAAGAATAAACACATCGGGGGCAAAATTCGATAGCCCCCGAAAACAGGCGCAGGGATTGTGATGCGCGATTAGCCTAACTCCGCCAGTGCCATTACAGTTGCCTGCCAGCCAGCCAGCCCAGATTGCTGCTGCCCATGCTGAGGTGGTGCAGTCTACAGCCAGGCCGTCTAGACCTAGAGCTGCTGGAGTTCATCCGGCAAGTCCATCTGCAGTGCCCCCACGGAAAGTCAGCAGCCTTCCACCAGCCATGCTGCAGCCACTGGGGTAGAACTTTGTAGGAGCACTAGAATAGACAAAGGAACATGAAAGACAGACACTAAGGGAATGCACAAGGGTGATTAGTTGTAATATTGGAATTAATCATTTATAAATTATGTTTGGAATGTTTTGTGGTGGCTGTCATTTCAGCATTGTGCCCAAGAGGACAGAGGGATGGTAAAGTGGGGAAGTGTTGAGCAACGGGGATCTGGGGTTTCATTCAGGGGAACTGGAGTCTGATGATGCGCTCACGGAAAGCCCATCCGGAACAGGGATTTGCAGGCTGCCTCCTTCCTTCCTCCTCCTCCTCCTCTTCCTCCGCCTGAGGTGGTCACACAACCTGTGGTGGCAAGGGCTACGCCCTCATGATGTCAAAGTTGTGGAGGATGCAGCAGACCACCACGAATTGGGATGCCTGCTCCGGCGAGTACTGGATGGCTCCTCCTGAGCGGTCAAGGCAACGGAACCATTGCTTGAGCACCTCAATGGTCTGCTCGATGAGGTTCCTCATGGCAGCATGGCTCTCATTATATGATTGCTGGCCATGAGTGGTGGGGTTGCGGAGGGGAGTCATCAGCCAGGTGCAGAGCGGATAGCCCTTGTCTCCGAGCAGCCACCCTCGGGTTCGATGTAGTGGCTGGAAGAGTGCTGGCACAGCAGACTGGCGCAGGATGATGGCATCATGACTGCTGCCAGGATACTGGGCATTCACCATCATGATGTGCTGTGCGTGGTCGCACACCAACTGTACATTAAGTGAATAGTAGCCTTTGCGGTTATGGAACATCTCACCATTGAGTTGCGGTGCCCGCAAAGCCACGTGTGTGCAGTTGATGGCGTCCTGCACCGTGGGGAAGACAATATCCTGGTAAAGCCATATGCGCGCTCCTCCTGCTTCTCTCTGTTTAGAGAGAACGCAATGAAGTCCCTTCTCCTAGAGTACAGAGCCTCTATGACCTCCCGTATGCAGCGATGGATGGCAAATTGCAAAATGTTTGCCTGTTCCAGCCTGGAAGGATTCGCTGATGAAAAAATTCAAGGCCACGGTCACCTTGAGGGTCACTGGCGGAGCCATCGTCGCCCTGCTCTGAGGCTGTAGGTCTGGTTCCAGGAGGTGGCAGAGTGCTGTGACCACCTCCTTGGTGAAGCGGAGCCATTGAATACACTGCTCCTGGGTTAGGTGCATTTAGGAGAAGTGCTCCCTGAAGACCCCAGGTGGGTAAGGCCGCCTGCTGAGAGCCCCCCTCCCCCTCCTCCTCCTCCCTCTGCGAGCAGCTTGTCTTTGCTGTCTCTGCTCCATCTCCCTGTCATGCTGCAGTGCAAGGGGGACTGCAACTAGAGTCCCCCTGACTGGGAGCAAGTGGTGTACTCAGAGGCCTTCCAGTTGAAGCCAACACCTTCCCAAAGTCCAGCAGCACTCCCCGCACACTTTAGCAACTTTATAAATGTTTTCCAGCAAGCCAGTATTGATATAAACTCTGCAAGAGCCAGTGCCAGAAAAATAATCAACTTATCTGCAAGTTGGATGTATCCCTTTACTGAAAAGACAGTACAGTGATACCACCTAGCTGCCTATTTGGCTGTGCATGTTTAGGAGACGGCATTGATTGGAACGGCGATGTCGAAAATGGCAGTTCGTGTGTAAAATCAGCGTTACATCAGCCAGCGCACGCACGTCCCACTCACACTATACACCTCATCAAGATGGCGACCAGCGCGGGCTGCGCTGGACTTGGGCAGATGCAAGGTGGCGGCCATTTTATTTCTTGAAACTGGCCTTAACTGCCGGCGCTAAGGTGCCGAATTTCGCGGCCTACGTGGCTCAGTGAGGATTCTTCTATCTGATTGGTTGAAGAGCCTTGCTGTTTCTTTACCTGCTCGCAGATGCCACAGATCCCCTGTAGAGGGCACCGCGCTGGATCAGGCGCCGGATGAGTGCAAATCTACGCTGAGAAGCCCGAGAAAACTTTGTGGGCAGCTTGGTGAATGGCAAGCACCATTCCTTTGCTGCTGACAGCAAAATCCGGGCCATTGTCTCATTCTATATTCTGGTTTTAATTTTTTTTAAACTACCTTGGGAAAAATATTTTATTCACTTAAAAAAGTTATAATTACAGGGATGTTTTCAAACAAATTTCATTTTCTAAATCTTCTGTCTTAACAGAATAACACCGAAAGTACAATTCCCACCAGAAATTAGCAACTAATAATGGTCTTACTTTAATTAGTTGTCATTACTCGACTCAAAATATATTTAAAAGGTATCATATTACATTCTTACCCATTAATAAGTTTTAGCCTCAGCTTCTTTCTCAGTGTATGAAAAGACAGTACAGTGTTACCACCTAGCTGCCTATTTGGCATACACAACCATAACATTTAGTCAGAATGCTCCGATAACTGAAGATCTAGTGCTAATTAATCTTGCAATTTATTGGTATCTTATCCTTACGTTATATTATAATGCTTGTCTTTGTTTTGCCAAAGCAATCATTCCTTGATCATGCTCAAGGATCATGTCTTCATTTTCAAAATAAATCATTTGGAAATTGCAGCTTTCAATCTCCTTTACTGATCAGTCTAAGTTGTTTCTCTGCTCTTATCCTCATGATGGGGAAAGGCATCCATCACTGAACAAAAATTCATTACCAAAGATGCTTACGTACTATATTTGACTTTTAAGTGTATACAACTTGAAAGGAATATCAAGTTTTGGCATATAAATAATGAAAATTAAGTACACATCCTGCTGTTCTTTAGATAGCCAATTCATGCATAACTCATTTCAAACATAGTATGTACAATGTGAAAATATAAATATAAATACAGTAATTAATTTACAGATAATGGAGTGATTTTTCAGATGTTGATAAATTTCCCATCCAAGTTTTACCAGGTAGAAAAGTGTATTTTGAATGGAAATAAATAAAATAAATATTTGCCTTGATATAGTACCTTATTGCATCAAAATGGCTTGAAGAGATTCATGCAATGGATTATTTTTCTTGGGGAGTATGGTTACTATTCTTATGTAAGGAAATCTGTTTTTGGCTGATTTTACATCAGTTTCAATCTTTCACCCATGTTGGCAAAGTGCTCATTCTTAGGGGGGAGATCCAATTAAATTTAGACTCACCACAGTCTTGCATTAAGTCTTGCACTAGCGTATTCTTATGCACAGAATTTAGAACTATTCAGACCAGGTTTAAAAACTACACCATCCGTAACAGAGAAAGGACAAATGTTTTTTTTTTAAATTTAATATTAGATTAATAACAATACCACTTTACAACATTTTTAAGTTACAAATATTGATAATGGTAAACTGACTGGGTGGTGAGTGCTCGCATTTCTTAACATAAATCTCACCAGCATAGATCAATCACTGCATTACTAGAAGTGAGAATTAACATTTTTGCAAAATGCTTGTATGGAAATTTTTTGCTCTGATAAATACATTCACGTGAGCCAGGTCCTTCAATCTAGAAAAGAGGATTCCTAATATGCTTATGGGGATTCCATTTACGGAATGGAATCCCATAAGCCTATGAGGAATCTCCTAATAATTAAATAATTTATATAACTGGAATAAAAATAAATGTTCCTATTTTCAAATGTAATTAAAAGTCCGTTCAATAAAGCATATACAGTAACAAATTAATTTTTTTGAAAAATAATTAAAAACATTTTTTATTCGCTTATGGTATCTGGGCATCGCTGGCAAGGCCAGCATTTATTGCCCATCCCTAGTTGCTCTTGAGAAGGTGGTGGTGAGCCTCCTTCTTGAACCGCTGCAGTCCGTGTGGTGAAGGTACTCCCACAGTGCTGTTAGGGAGGGAGTTCCAGGATTTTGACCCAGCGACGACGAAGGAAATATTTTAATCCGAACCAAAATTTACACAAACTAATTTTAAATGCTTGTGCATGATTTTTCATTCAAAAATTTTTAATTTAAGATTTATATTAACCTTTACGCTGGTGAAAGCAGGCCCTACACCTGCTTTTACCAGGCATAAGAGTTTTGTGGGCATTTGCTGGGCAGTACTGCACCAGCGAAAGTGATTTTTGGGTTGGTGCAGTAGATCTGTCAAGGTGAACCTTGACAGATCACAAGTTCTGGGTTTTTGCGTACGCTGTGCGTACGTCGTCATCGAAAGCGCAAAATCCAGGCCAATGTTTCATTTTTTTCTTTCAAAGTAGAAAAGAAACAGTGATAACAGAAATGATTTGTAAACGATTCTAGTCACCTTCTGTATGATCTATTGCTGCAATTGACAAATATGACCACAACATTAAGAACCTGAATACTGAAAGTGTCTATTATTTTCTTTGTAGACAGAATAATGTGTTTATTTTAATATATATATATATTTCTTAATTGTGTAACGTTTATATGCTTTATGATGAATTTGCAGGTCTCATGGCTCTACTAGTAGGGCTGTTACTTGGCCAGGTGTTTAGGTTGAGCAGTGAGGGACAGGGGCTTGGTGGTTCGTTGGGCAGTGGGTGAGATTAAGGTGGGAGCAGCATGTGATTTAGAATGATACTTGGATGGGCAGTGGGCTATTGGGGGAACATAGTTATTTGTATGGTAGCGTGTTTGGTGGCAGCTTGGCTCAGTTGATAGCACCTTTGAGCCAGAAAATTATGTGTTCAAGCCCCACTCCACGACTTGAGCACATTCTCTAGGCTGACGGTTTAGTGCAGTACTAAGGGAGTGTTACATTGTCAAAGGCATTGCCCATCAGATGAGACTTTAAAGTGAGGCCCTGACTGCCTGTTCTGATGGTTCAGGTGATGTTAAAGATACTATGGTACCATTTGAAGAGGAGTGGGGAGTTCTGCCCAACTACCCCTCCCTCAAACAACACTACCAAAACATAGACTGACCGGTTATTTATCATGTGTTTCTTTGCAGACCCTGCTGTGCTGGACTGCTGGACTTTCCCACAAAAAAAACAAGTTTCAAAAAGTAATTCACGCACATGAAGCACTTTGGGATGTTTCGGAGAGTTGTAATAAAGTGCCTATGATTGCATTAAATACTGTATTTAAAAAATAGAAAAAACAAATTGAATCTGAAAGACACCAGTTGTTCCATCATGACAGTATTTAATAAGAACATAAGAATTAGGAGCAGGAGTAGGCCATACACCCCCTCAAGCCTGCTCCGCCATTCAATAAGATCATGGCTGATCTTCGACCTCAACTCCACTTTCTGCCTGTTGACTCCCCTGTAGTTCAAAAATCTATCTACTTCAGCCTTGAATATATTCAATGACTCAGCCTCCACAGCCCTCTGGGGCCAAGAATTCCAAAGAGTCACAACCCTCTGAGTGAAGAAATTCCACCTCATCTCAGTCTTAAATGGCCGACCCCTTATCCTGAGACAATGCCCCCTAGTTCTAGACTCTCCAGCCAGGGGAAACAACCTCTCAGCATCTACCCTGTCAATCCCCCTCAGAATCCTATATGTTTCAATGAGATCACCTCTCATTCTTCTAAACTCCAGAGAATATAGGCCCATTCTACTAAATCTCTCCTTATACGACAACCCTCTCATCCCAGGAATCAATCTACTGAACCTTCGTTGCACTGCCTCTAAGGCAAGTATCTCCTTCCTCAGATAAGGAGACCAAAACTGTACACAGTACCCCAGGTGTGGTCTCACCAACACCCTATACAATTGTAGCAAGACTTCCTTACTCTTATACTCCAAAACCCTTGCAATAAAGGCTAACATGCCATTTGCTTTTCTAATTGCTTGCTCTACCTGCATGCTAGCTTTCTCTGTTTCCTGTACGAGGACAACTAAATTTCTCTGAGCACCAACATTTGATAGTTTCTCACCATTAAAAAAATATTCTGTTTTTCTATTCTTCCTACCAAAGTGAATAACTTCACATTTCCCCACATTATACACCATCTGCCACCTTATTGCCTACTCACTTAACCTGTCTATATCCCTTTGCGGGCTCTTTGTGTCCTCCTCAGAGTTTACTTTCCCACCTAGCTTTGTATCATCAGCAAACATGGATACATTACACTCGGTCCCTTCATCTAAGTTATTAATATAGATTGTAAATAGCTGAGGCCCCAGCACTGATCCTTGTGGCACCCCACTAGTTACAACTTGCCAAACTGAGAATGACCCGTTTATCTCTAATCTCTGGTTTCTGTCCGTTAACCAATCCTCTATCCATTCAAATGTATTACCCCCAACCCCATGAGCCCTTATCTTGTGTAACAACGTTTTATGTAGCACCTTATCAAATGTCTTTTGGAATTCCAAATATAGTACATCTACTGGTTCTCCTTTATCTACCCTGCTAGTTACATCCTCAAAAAACTCTAATAAATTTGTTAAATACGATTTCCCTTCCATAAAACCATGTTAACTCTGCCTAATCATATTGGGCTGTATTTTCCGATCGGAGTTTTCCCGCGTGTGGAGGCCTCCGATCTGGAAAAAATCTACGCACTTACCTGAGAACTCCCAAGGTGCGTATAGTTCCGCTGCTGGGCCTCTCCAACTCCAAGTGTGCAGGGCCCACGTATCCCAGAGGCACATGCGGTTCGCAAACGTCCCTGGGATCACGTGGGCCATGGGGAGCCAATCAAAGAAGGGAATCTCCCTTCATACACTTGACAGATAGACCTGTCAAATATATGAATGGAGATCACCCCAAAAACACTTTAAACATTAAATACATTAAAAAAAAAATCATATTTTTAAAATGAGTTGAAATTACAATAAATTAAATATTTTAAACAAAAATTTAATTTTTTGAAAAAAATAATTAAAGTTCTTTACGGGGCTAAAAATAAACTTACCTTTTTTAAAAGTATTTTTAAATGATAAATGAGTGAAATTTTTTTAAAAACTTTTTTTCAACTCTTATCCTGGTAAAAGCAGGCCTTACGCCTGCTTTTACCAGGCGTAAGAATTCTAAGGGTTTTCTGCGGGCGGAGGGTCTCCAGAAAGCGGAACTATCCGCCCACAGAGGCCCTTCTCCAGGGCAGGTGTCTGATCAGTCAAGAGCATTCTTGACAGATCGGAAATGCTGGTTTTCAGTGCATGCGCTGTGCATGCCTGATACCGGCATTTCCGATGTCCCTACAGGTGTGTACACAGCGCGTACACACCCGTAGGGATCGGAATATCCGGCCCATTATGATTTTCTAAGTGCACTGTTACCACTTCCTTAATAATGGATTCCAGCATTTTCCCAATGACTAATGTCAGGCTAACTGGCCTGTAGTTTCCTGCTTTCTCTCTCCCTCCTTTCTTGAATAGCGGGGTTACATTTACTACCTTCCAATCTGCTGGGACCGTTCTAGAATCTAGGGAAGTGTGAAAGATCACAACCACCGCACCACTATCTCTGCAGCCACCTCTTTTAGAATCCTAGGATGTAGGCCGTCAGGTCCAGGGAATTTGTTGGCTTTAAGTCCCATTAGTTTCTCAAGTACTTTTCCTCTATTGATCTTAATTACTTTAACTTCCTCAATCTCATTAGCCCCTTGGTTCCCCATTATTTTTGGTATGCTTTTTGTATCTTCTACTGTGAAGACAGATACAAAACATTCGTTTAAAGCCTCTGCCATTTCCTTATTTCCTATTAGAATTTCTCCTGTCTCAGCCTCTAGGGACCAACGCTTACTTTGGTACTGTCTTTCTTTTTACAAACAGAAGCTTTGTAGCAGCTCTTACAATCTGTTTTTATATTCCTTGCCAGTTTACTTTCATATTCTATTTTCTCCTTGTTTAATCAATTTTTTGGTCATCCTTTGCTGGTTTCTAAAGCTCTCCCAATCCTCAGGCTTACTGCTAATCTTTCCAACATTATAAGCCTCTTCTTTTAATTTAATACTATCCTTAACTTCTTTAGTTAGCCATAGATGGATCACTTTTCCTGTGGATTTCTCAATGGAATGTATATTCGTTGAGAATTTTGGAATATTTCTTTAAATGTTTGCCACTGCTGATCTACCATCATACCTTTTAATCTAATTTCCCAATCGCCAACTTGCCCCTCATACCTATGTAATTGGCGTTATTTAAGTTTCGTACTTAATTATGTCACTCTCAAACTTAATGTGAAATTCTATCATATTATGATCACGTTTTCCCAGAGGATCCTTTACTATGAGATTACTAATTAACCCTGTCTAATTACACAATACAAGATCTAAAATAACTGTTCCCTGTTTGGTTCCAAGACGTATTGTTCTAGGAAACTGTCTCGAATGCATTCCATGAACTCGTCCTCCAGACTACCATTGCCAATTTGATATGCCCAGCCTATATGAAGATTAAAGTCCCCCACGATTATTGCATTACCTTTGTTACAAGCTCCTATTATTTCTTGATGAATACTTTGATTTAGGGTCATATATTAAACACAATTACAGCACATTAGCCAAATGGCACTCAGATAGATCCTAAAATCTAGGATGGTTTAAGCCCTGGAAATCTGTAATTGTAGGTGGATTGCAAGTTAAAATACAAATAACAATAACATCATCATTTTTCTACTCCAGTAAACAAATTAGTTACAACCAGTACAAGCACTCGATTAAAAAATAAACTTAAGAGCACCTTAGACTTATTTATCTGTGAATGAATGAAGGTGATTTAAATTAAGGATATCATTATTAATCTTCCCTCTTGATAAATACAATTACATGATCGGGATGAATATGAATATTTCCGCTTTCAGAAACAAGCTTATCTAATGTCAATTTACAGTCAGACTTATGCTTACTAAACAACTTAAACCTGTGGTTCATTGCCTGGAGTGCTGCTAATTTCAAAATTGGTGTTTATAATCACATAAGCAAGCTCTTTTTAAAATTTGGCTCTCACACTGAGAGAATTAAAAACAAACCAGTGCTTAAAAATAAAACAAATATTAATTCTGACAGTTCTGGCTGACAATAAGGACTGTCTAAAATTTAACCTTGGCTCTACTTATATTAATCTGTTTTGAACGATGGATGTATTAGAGCCTGATGTTAATCTGAGTATCGGATGCAGTTATGTATTAGGAAACAGTAGTGTGAGCCTTTTTAAGCCTTTCTTCAATGTATATTCTCTACTAAAAATGATGTTGGATTTTGAGGTCTTCAAATACTCAACAATAGATGTTAAAATCCTATACAATCACAATGGTCTTTATGATGTCAAAAGATTATTCTACGTATTTTAATAGAAAGCACCACGATATATCAAATTAATAAATATAGATTCTCTGCTACAAACTGTCCTTGAGATGTTATCACTCTTTCATTACTGATATTACGCCTTTAGTCTTTCAACCCATTGCTGTGCAACAGATAATCAGCAATTCGGCTACTTTCACAAATTAGTTAAAACTACTTCACATTTTACGTATATCCTTGACCCTGATTCTTTAAAAGTAATTTTTAAGTATAACAAAGTAGGCAACAATCAAAAGGTCATCGATATTTTTGTTTTTACAAAATACTTAGTTCCACAAAACCTGTGAGTAGAAGTCAATGGAACACCCGGAAGGATTTTCCTACTAATTGCAATTAATTAAATCAACTTGCCAAAAAGGTCGATATTTTCTTACATTGCATAATGCTGGAGTGTGCTGCAGTGATGGTTTTATACTGCAGTCAGAGAGAGGCAAATTCAGCTCAGATATGTATGAAACATGCTGCTTTATTTTTATGTTCAATTGCATTTTTTTATATAACTATATGATGTATAATAAAGGGGGGAATTTTTCCAGCCCTGGGGAGGCCGGTATGGAGGCAGGACTGCCGGGAAAATGGCAGAAACTGGGAGAGGGTACCGACCCCGCTCCCAACCCGCCTCCGTGCCATCTTCCCGGGAGGCGGGTCCCTGAGTCACGCAGGGACCCGTCTCCTCGAGGCGGGAAGGGGATTAGAGCCAATTAACTGCCTGTTAACAGCTAGTTAACAGGCAGTTTTGAGGCTTTTCCCCATTTTACACCTGCAATTGCGGGCTTCCCAATGGCTGTGAACCTCGCCAGGGTCAGCGAGGCGAGCAGTGGGTCTGCGGGGGTGAGAGGGGTTGAAATGTCAGCTGTAGAGGTGAGTGATGGGTGCAAGTGTGGACAGGTAAGTATGAGAGGTGAGTGAAAAGTGTTGGAAAAAGTTTCCTTACCTTTGCTTCTTTCTGCAGGCTTCAACCTTTGAGGATCCGGAGGTGCGTCATCTCAACGGCAGAGATGACAGAATGGCTGCTGCATTCTCAGATGCTGCAGCCATCTGCTTTCTGCTGAGGAGAGAGGTCTTGGTAAGCCTTCTGTGCAAGGGCTCACCTTAGAACAGAGATTGTCAGTGTTTGACAGCTTCTCAAAGCTGTCAAACGCTGACAATTCATCTGTCAAAATTTTTTCGACAGATGAAGTGTCATACGCTGATGTCATCTGTTATCGGCTTTCCCTTAATTGGCCGGTAAGCCCACAGGCCGGGCTTAACAAGGCCAATCAAGGGGAAATAGCGTGGGTTGGTCAGACGTCGCTGGGGGTGGGACTGAAACCCAGAAACCAGAAGTCCCGCCTCCAGCACGTCTCCATTGATAAAATCCAGCCCAAAATGTTTGTAGATACTTTAGGGGCAATTTTAACCAGTGGGATAGGAACAGAGGAACAGTTAAAATGGAAGGGCTCCATTTCCCGCTCCGTTCCCGCTGATCTGCAATTTTAATGCTGCTGGTTTTGGCAGCAGGTGAAGCTTCCGCCAGACTCCAGCGGGAGCCTCATTAATAAATTCAAATCGGGATCCTATGACATACACGAGGAGACACCAATGGGAATTTTAACCAGGTCTTGAGCAGGGGGGTGGGGTAAGAGGAGTGCGGGGGTGGGGGTGGGGGAGGTGCTGAGGCCGCCCCACCAGGTGAAGTTGTCGGGAAGCCAGTGAGGGCCATTAAAGGCAAGTTAAAAAAACTTTCCTTAGCAGGCCTCTGCTGTCCTGGGCTTCCCCCTCCCCTCCCCTCCCCCGAAGCCACAAGACCATCACAACACCACCAGCCCCCCACTTCCTGGACTTGACTTGCCGCCGGCAGCCATCTGCTGATACCGCCCAATTTTCCTCTTTCCCTGCGGGCCAGCTGCTACTATCATCCGGAGCAGCATTCAGACGAAGCCTGGCCTCCTACTTTTGCTCCTGCGCGGGATTGCCGGCCACTCCCAGCGGCTTCCCCCAGGAGTCAAACTTGGCCCTTTTGTCATAACCACTGGTCATAGCTTTTGTTCTGTGGCATTTGGATTTCTAAAACACAGTTAACCCCTCAGTACAGCTGTTCAGGTGTCAAACTACTTTCCTCAAAAGATAACTTTTAAACAGGATCACAAATCATAAATCCTATACAATTTGTAGCGTAAAAAAAAGTATCATTTCATTGTCAATTACAAAGAGTTTTGGGGTAGATTTATAACCCTCAAAATGGGTGGGTTTGGGTTGGGTGGGAAGTAAAAATGTAAAATAAATCTCAAACCCAAACCCAACTCGCCTCGAACCCACCCACTTCCGGTTTTAATGGAGGCGGGACAGGGGGTGGGCGACCTACCTGCTCCCAGGAGATGGGTCGCTCATTTAAATATTCTAATGAGGCTGCGTGCCTAAGATATATCTGTGTTTCAGGCTTAACGCTGGCTGGCTGGGTTTCCTGGGTCTCGGGAAACCCGACAGCTAAAGGGAGGCAAGAACTGCTATGTGGAAGAGGTAAGTGCTTTTCCAGCACTGCTTGTGGGCCAGGAAGAGCAGGAGTGTTTCCCCCCAGCCTACCAAGCAAACCTGTTAACCTCCACAGTGATCAGACCCCTTCCCCGCAATCATTGACTCTTCCCAGAACCCCCATCTCTCCCTTCGATCTCTCTCCTACCCCCATCTCTCCCCTGATCTCTCCCTGACCCACCATCTCTGCCCTGATCTCTCCCTGACCCACCATCTCTGCCCTGATCTCTCTCTGAACCCCCATCTCTCCCCTGATCTCTCCCTGACCCACCATCTCTGCCCTGATTTCTCCCTGACCCACCATCTCTGCCCTGATCGCTCTCTGACCCCCCATCTCTGCCCTGATCTCTCCCTGACCCCCATCTCTGCCCTGATCTCTCCCTGACCCACCATCTCTGCCCTGATCTCTCTCTGAACCCCCATCTCTCCCCTGATCTCTCCCTGACCCATCATCTCTGCCCTGATCTCTCCCTGACCCCCCATCTTTGCCCTGATCTCTCCCTGACCCACCATCTCTGCCCTGATCTCTCTCTGACCCCCCATCTCTGCCCTGATCTCTCCCTGAACCCCCATCTCTGCCCTGATCTCTCCCTGACCCACCATCTCTGCCCTGATCTCTCCCTGACCCACCATCTCTGCCCTGATCTCTCTCTGACCCCCCATCTCTCCCTTCAATCTCTCCCCAACCCCCCATCTCTGCCCCGATCTCTCTCTGATCCCCCATCTCTCCCCGACCCCTCATCTCTGCCCCAATCTCTCCCTGAACCCCACCATCTCTGCCCCAATCTCTCCCTGAAGCCCACCATCTCTGCCCCAATCTCTCCCTGAAGCCCACCATCTCTGCCCCAATCTCTCTCTGACTCCTCATGCTCACCTCTGATCCTCCAAATCACACTATACCCACCCCACTTCTCGATCTCTACTCCGGGCAGCACAAACTTACCTGCTCCTGGGCTGCGGCCTCTTCTCCAGCATTCCCCGCCTGGCAGGGAGCCAAGCCTGTCAATCAGGCTAGCTTCCGGGCGGGGAACCAGTTTAAAAAAGACACGCACACCATGGAGTTAAAACTCCATGCCGTTCCCAGAACTTCTTCTCCCCGCTTGGAAATCCCACCCCAGTAAATATCAGGGCCTTTACATCTGCTATTAGCTGTAGAGATACAGCATTTTTTTTTTAGTTGTCTCCTGGGTGAAGATATGGGATATTAGTAAAGAATAAAAGGTGCCTTGGCTTGAAGACCTTTGCATTGATAACAAGAAGTGATAATAATGGCATCAGGGAATTTATACCAGTGTATCTCCTATGACACTGCTCACACTCGGCCTGTCTTACATATAATTCACATTATTATTCTGTATCTGAAGTGCAGCTGTATGAACTTAATTTGTCCCCTAAGGCCACAAGAACCCTGATTTTCCAAGGTCCCACTGGTGCATGGGGTCTTACTGGGGACAGGCATGGGTTAGAAAATCAGGCTCCCTGATCTCACACAACTCATCTGCATGGGGTGCCTGAATTCCCATCAGGCAATTTGAGGGCAAAAAATTAGGACGCACAAGGCGCCATATTGAAATGATCTTTTTAGGTCCCCTGCCAAATCTCTTGATTGCATGAGAGCCCCATAAAAACTGAGCACGTCGTGAGTACTGGGAACTGGCCTACTCATGTAGGCTTCTTAAAGGATAATGGAGGTTTTTGGTGCTTGAAACCAGCTTCTGTCAGAGATCTGCGCTGACTGACTGCCCAGGATCTTGTGTGGATTATGGGTGGGATGGTGGTACTAGACAGTTGCAAATTGGTCATATGGCATGGTAGGCAAGTATGGGCCAGAAATGTGCTAGGGAGGAGTGGGGACAGTGGGGTGGGGATCTGAGAGAGGTTTGTAACAAGTCACATTCTATTGCTCCGTCTTTCTGTTTCAAATATCTCTATGGGCTGGATTTTACCCGCCAGGGTAAGTGAGGCATGCTGTGGGTCTGTTGTAATGTTGGTGTTTAGATGACAGCTGCAGAAGTGGTGTGAAGGATGCAATGGGACACTGGTGAGCATCAGAGGTAAGGAAGTGTTGGGAAAGTCATTTTTAATGTGTTTAGATTTTTCTGCAGGTGGCAAGCTTTAAAGTGTTTGTGTGGCCTCACCTCATTGGGAGAAGTGACAGATCGCTTCTGTACCCTCACCTGCAGCTGCCATCTGTTATATCCTAAGGAGAGAGTCACTGGAGAGCCTGAGTGCAAGGGCTCACCTTTGTACAGTGATTGTCAGTGTTTGACAGCACCTCAATGCTGTCAAACACTGTCAAATCATCTGTCAAAAATAGATGGTTCATGTGCCTGAAAGAAAATCGGCAGATGAAGCGTCATCAACTGACGTCATCTGACACCGGCTTTCCCTTAATTGGCCAGCAAGCCCGCAGGGCGGGCTTAACAAGGCCAATCAGGGGAAAATAGCATCTGTGCGTCGGACGTCGCTGGGGGCAGGACTAGAACCCGGAAGGCAGCAGTCCCACCCCCAACTCGTCTCGGTGAGTAAAATCCAGCCCTATGTGTCTCTCTCAGACTCTCTCTGATGCATTGTCTCTCTTTGTTTCTTTATCTCAACCATCCAGCCTCTCTGTCTCTCGCAGTTACTCTCTGTCTCACACGCTCTCTGCCTCTTTCTCCTATTTTATTTCTCTCCACTAGATTTGATTTTCTCTCTCTGTGCATCATCTGCAGTTTGCTCCTTGGCTTTCTCTCTCTCCTCCTCTGCTGCTTTCTTTCATCTTCTCACCTTCCCTTTGCTTATCTTTCTTTCTCTTTCTCTTTCCTTTCTCTTCTGCAGTTCAGGGCATGGGTGAGATTGGCTTGGACCGCAGATTGGTGCTTCAGGGAGCGGAATGGATTGGCCAGGACAACAGGCTGGCACTTAAAGAATTGGGAGGGACTGGCCAAGGTCACACACAAAAAAGAAAAGACACATTGGAAATTTACCTTCAAAAAAGAAACAGAGCAGGGAACATAGCTAGTCAGAGCTGCTGTTAAAGTTGGGCCTGTTGATCTGTAACAGACGTGGGAGATACTGTTGGGAGGACCAAAGCTGAAGTTGATCACATTATCCATTCAGTCAATCAGGGGTAAGTATAGTGACACCAGATTACCTAGCTTCAAGGCTCAGCTGGAAGAACTGAATCAGAGCTCAGTATAATAAATAGCAATCGGAAATCACGACAAAAATAACATGACAGAAAAATTGTGACAAGTGTACAGGAAGTAAGTTTGACACTTACAGGAAGTGCACTCTATATGCAAAACTTTCATTGGCCCAGAAATTTCCAGAATGGCGCATGTCGTGGTGAACAACGTGAACTGGACTTTTCACCTTACATAGAAACATAGAAGATAGGAGCAGGAGAAGGCCATTCGGCCCCTCTAGCCTGCTCCGCCATTCAATGAGATCATGGCTGATCATCCAAATTCAGTACCCTGTCCCTGCTTTCTCCCCATATCCCTTGATCCCCTTAGCCTTAAGAAATATATCTAACTCCTTCTTGGATATATTTACTGAATTGGCCTCTACTGCCTTCTGTGGTAGAGAATTTCACAGGTTCACCACTCTCTGGGTGAAGAAATTCCTCCTCATTTCTGTCCTAAATGGCTTACCCCTTACCCTTAGACTGTGACCCCTGGTTCTGGACTCCCCCACCATCGGGAACATCCTTCCTGCATCTAGTCTGTCCAGTCCTTTCAGAATTGTATAAGTTTCAATGAGATCCCCTCTCATTCTTCTAAACTTCAGCGAGTATAAGCCCAATCGACCCAATCTCTCTTCATACGTCAATCCTGCCATCCCAGGTATCAGCCTGGTGAATCTTCGCTGAACTCCTTCCATGGCAAGAACCTCCTTCCTCAGATAAGGCGACCAAAACTGCACACAATACTCAAGATGTGGTCTCACCAAGGCCCTGTACAACTGCAGCAAGACATCCTTGTTCCTGTACTCAAACCCTCTCGCTACGAAGGCCAACATACCATTTGCCCTCTTAACCGCCTGCTGCACCTGCATGCTTACCTTCAGCGACTGGTGCACAAGGACACCCAGGTCTCGTTGCACTTCCCCTTCTCCCAATCTATTGCCATTCAGATAATAATCTGCCTTCCTGTTTTTGACACCAAAGTGGATAACCTCGCATTTATCCACGCTATATTGCATCTGCCATGCTTCTGCCCAATCACCCAACCTGTCCAAATCATCCTGGAGTTTCTCGGCATCCTCCTCACAGCACACACGCCCACCCAGCTTTGTGTCGTCTGCAAACTTGGAGATATTACAACTAGTTCCCTTGTCTAGATCATTAATATATATTGTTAATAGCTGGGGTCCAAGGATCGATCCCTGCGGTACCCCACTAGTCACTGCCTGCCACTCGGAAAAAGACCCGTTTATTCCAACTCTTTGCTTTCTGTCTGCCAACCAGTTCTCTATCCAAGTCAATACCTTGCCCCCAATCCCATGTGCCTTAACTTTACACGCTAATCTCTTATGCGGGACCTTATCGAAAGCCTTTTGAAAGTCCAAATACACCACATCCACTGGTTCTCCCTTATCTATTTTACCAGTTACATCCTCAAAAAATTCCAGTAGATTAGTCAAGCACGATTTACCTTTTGTAAATCCATGTTGACTTTGTCCGATCCTGTCACTGTTTTTCAAGTGCTCTGCTATTACATCTTTTATAATGGACTCTAGCATTTTCCCCACTACCGATGTCAGGCTTACCGGTCTGTAATTCCCTGTTTTCTCTCTACCATCTTTTTTGAATAGTGGGGTAACATTAGCTACCCTCCAATCCATGGGTATTGTTCCAGATTCCATCGAATGTTGGAAGATGGTCAGCAGTGCATCTACTATTTCTAGGGCCACTTCCTTAAGTACCCTAGGATGTAGATTATCAGGCCCTGGGGATTTATCGGCCTTCAATCCCGCCAATTTCCCTAACACCATTTCCCTACAAATACTGATTTCTTTCAGTTCCTCCCTTTCATCAGACCCTATGTTCCCTGACATCTCTGGGAGGTTATTTGTGTCCTCCTTTGTGAAGACAGAACCAAAATATGTATTTAATTGGTCTGCCATTTCTTTGTTCCCCATTATAAGTTCCCCTGATTCTGACTGCAAGGGATCTACGCTTGACTTCACCAATCTTTTTCTCTTCACATATCTATAAAAGCTTTTACAGTCAGTTTTTATGTTCCCTGCAAGCTTCCTCTCATATTCTATTTTCCCCTTCTTAATTAATCCCTTTGTCCTCCTTTGTTGAATCCTAAACTGCTCCCAATCCTCAGGTTTACTGCTTTTTCTGGCCAATTTATATGTCCTCTCATTGGATCTTATGCTATCCCTAATTTCCCTTGTTAGCCATGGTTGAGTCACCTTTTTTGTTTTATTCTTACGCCAAACTGGGATGAACAAATTCTGTAGTTCATCCATGCGGTCTTTGAATGTTTGCCATTGCCTATCCACCGTCAACCCTTTGAGTGACATTCCCCAATCAATCCTACCCAACTCGCGCCTCATACCATCGTAGTTTCCTTTATTTAAATTCAGGACCCTAGTCTCTGAGTCAACTACTTCACTCTCCATCTTAATGAAGAATTCTATCATATTATAATCGCTCCGACCCAAGGGGCCTCGTGCAACAAGATTGCTAATTAATCCTTTCTCATTGCATAATACCCACCCTTCAGATCACTCTATATTTGTACCGCAAATTGAGTCATAGAGTCATAGAGTCATAACGGCACAGAAGGAGGCCATTCAGCCCATCGAGTCCATGCCGGCTCTATGTAGAGCAATCCAGTCAGTCCCATTTCCCCGCTCTATCTCCGTAGCCCTGCAAGTTTATTTCCCTCGAGTGCCTATCCAGCCTCCCCTTGAAAACATTGAGTGGAAGTGTGAATTGATAATGGCACAGCGATGACACATCTGGGGCCTCATGAATGACGTGCACAATCTCCTTAACCAATGAAAGAAAAGGATAGAGAAAAAAACAGAGCAAATAACGGAAAAGGGAATAGGATAAATTGGAGTCAAATTAGATACAGAAAGAGAAATAAAGAGAGGGGAAGAGGGAGAGTGGATTTAGAGAGAGAGAAGAGACAGAAAGGAAATGTAAGAAAAAAATTTAAAAGAACAAGCAGAAGAAGAGGACATTGTAACTCAGTTGTGTTTGGGAATTGTTGTATTAGTCCTTGAGAAATTACTAGTAGGGTAAGTGCGTGAAATGTACAAACGCTCTTGAGGTATGAAATATTGAACCAGTATGATCACCATGATCAGGTACAGTGGAACTGCTTTCATAGGAACATAGGAATTGCTAGACAAAAGAAGACCAAGATCCATCTAGTTCGCCTTCTACCATCCTGGTAGTGGCATGATACAACTAACAGGAGTGTGGATGGCGACTGGCACAAAAGTACTGCCAAGATAGATAACAAAAGCTTTAAAAAACCTCCAAGAACAATTTACTATCTGTAGGAGTGAGATTCCCATTTCTCTGCTCCCCTCACTCACTCCAACCTACCTCCCTCTGAACTTGCAGCACTCCATTCTCTCCGATCCAACCCTGACATTGTCATTAAACCTGCTGACAAGGGTGGCGCTGTTGTTGTTTGGCGAACCGACCTCTACCTAGCGGAAGTTGAACGCCAACTCTCTGACACCTCCTCCTACCTCCACCTGGACCATGACCCCACTACCGAACATCAAGCCACCGTGTCCAAGACTGTCACTGACCTCATCTCCTCTGGAGATCTTCCCCCCACGGCCGCCAACCTCATAGTTCCCCAACCCCGCACAGCCCGCTTCTACCTCCTTCCCAAGATCCACAAACAGGACTGCCCCGGTAGACCCATCGTTTCAGCCTGTTCTTGCCCCACGGAACTTATCTCTTCCTATCTCGACTCTATTTTTTCTCCCCTTGTCCAGTCTCTTCCCACCTACATCCGCGACTCTTCCGATGCCCTCCGCCATTTTAACAGTTTCCAGTTTCCCGGCCCCAACCGTCTCCTCTTCACTATGGACGTACAATCCCTCTACACCTCCATTCCCCACCAGGATGGCCTGAGGGCGCTCCGCTTCTTCCTTGAACAGAGGCCCAACCAGTCCCCATCCACCACCACCCTCCTCCGCCTGGCTGAACTTGTTCTCACATTGAACAACTTCTCCTTTGACTCTACCCATTTCCTCCAAATTAAAGGTGTTGCTATGGGTACCCGCATGGGTCCTAGCTATGCCTGCCTTTTCGTGGGATATGTGGAACACTCTTTGTTCCAGTCCTACTCGGGTCCCCTCCCTCACCTCTTTTTCCGGTACATTGATGACTGTATCGGTGCCGTCTCCTGCTCTCGCCCTGAACTAGAACATTTCATTCACTATGCTTCCAATTTCCACCCTTCCCTCACCTTCACATGGTCCATCTCCGACTCTTCTCTTCCCTTCCTCGACTTCTCCATCTCCATCTCTGGGGATAGGTTATTGACTAACATTCACTACAAGCCCACCGACTCCCACAGCTACCTGGACTACACTTCCTCCCACCCCGCCTCCTGTAAGGACTCTATTCCATTCTCCCAGTTTCTCCGTCTCCGCCGCATCTGCTCTGATGATGCCACCTTCCATACCAGTGCTTCCGACATGTCTTCCTTTTTCCTCAACCGAGGATTCCCCTCTACCGTGGTCGACACGGCCCTCGACCGTGTCCGTTCTATCTCCCGCACATCTGCCCTCACCCCTGCCCCTCCCTCCCGGAACCACGATAGGGTTCCCCTTGTCCTCACCTTTCACCCCACCAGCCTCCACATTCAACGGATCATCCTCCGCCATTTCCGCCACCTCCAGCGTGATCCCACCACCAAACACATCTTCCCCTCACCTCCCCTTTCAGCATTCCGCAGGGACCGCTCCCTCCGCGACACCCTAGTCCACTCCTCTACCACCCCCAGCACCCCTTCCCCTTCGCCCGGCACCTTCCCGTGCACGCGCAGGAGATGCAACACATGCCCTTATACCTCCCCTCTTCCCACTGTCCAGGGCCCCAAACACCCCTTCCAGGTGAAACAGCGATTTACTTGTACTTCCTGCAATTTAGTATACTGTATTCGCTGCTCACGATGTGGACTCCTCTACATTGGGGAGACCAAACGCAGATTGGGTGACCGCTTTGCGGAACACCTCCGTTCAGTCCGTAAGGGGGACCCCGAGCTCCCGGTGGCCTGTCACTTTAATTCACCGCTTCACTCCCACTCTGACCTCACCGTCCTCGGCCTAATACACTGTTCCACGGAAGCTCAGCGTAAGCTCGAGGAACAGCACCTCATCTTTCGTTTAGGCACGCTACAGCCCTCTGGACTCAATATCGAGTTCAACAATTTTAGATCATAACCTCAGCTCCAATCACATTTATATTTTATTTTATCCACCCTTTTATTTGTCCCCCCCACCTTTTTTTTCCTCCTAGAAGCTGGCAGCTGTCCTTCATTCTGCCAGTAGATTTCACACTTCATTCAGCCTTAATCTGTCACATTAACACCACCTCTAGCCTTGCATATCTCTTAATGTCTCTTAATGTCTCTTCATCTCCTCTTTTGTTCCTTTATCCCCTCCCCCTTTTCCCAGCTTTACCCTGGCCTTAAATCTATTTGATTTCCAGCTCTTCCCAGTTCTGATGAAAGGTCATCGACCTGAAACGTCAACTCTCTTTCTCTCTCTACGGATGCTGCCTGGCCTGCTGAGTTTTTCCAGCGTTTTCTGTTGTTATTTCGGATTTCCAGCATCTGCAGTATTTTGCTATCGTATTCCCATTTCATTGTTCCCCTTCTGGGCTCAGGTTGAGTGGCATGTCAGGATCATAAATTACGTCATTATCTGGGTCCGTATGACATGAATTACCAGCCCTAACTGGCTGCGGCGAGATTAATTCATATTAAAGGCATAAATCCAGCAATTTCATGACACGCAATGAATTTTAATGGAAAGGCTCAAGGCAAGGTTGCAATTTTTTCATTTTTTGAGAGGCTAACGGCGGAGCTGCGCAAATCGTCCAGCAATTTGTGGAGAATCAGAACTCATGGCATATCGCTTCTTCACCTCCAAATGCTGGATTATTTACGAACTAAATGGCCATTATTTCACCATTATTTTTTCAGCAATTTCTGGGCCAATATGTTATTAAATAGATTGATATTGCCAATATCTATCTTGTGCTCAATATGGATTTGTAGGCTGGAATATATAGTGATTATAAAAATTACTTAAGCACTACCACACCACGATTACCCCGTATAACATACAAAACATGAGGTACTGTAGATTTTTGGTTGTAACTCAAGTGCAGTAATGCACAAAATATAGGTCTGAAATATATATTTTTTAGGCATTTACTGTGTTTGCTATACTGCTTTGCAGATGTTTTCCTATAAAAATCAATATAATAACTGCTAATACAGTTTCAACTACTTAAACATTACCTATCATTTGGAAGCTTCTATGTTTTTTTTGGTATTACAATGCTACCAACAAATTGAGAGATCGCGGTATTTAAAAGTCCAGTTAGCAGATAAAGAAATTGAGTGTATGGGCATTTTGAATGTACATTCCAACGAGTATTACTGAATGGGGGGTTGGTGCTACCGGGAAGACAAATGAGTCTGTTGACAGCACAGAACAAACTACCAAGATGTAGATCATTTCAGATAAGCCAGTACATTTTGATGAGGACCTGCATGAGCACTGACTGATGTTCATTTTTTTTTAAGTAGCTGAACTTATTGAAGAATGTATCAACGAAATATCGTTCATTTTCTGTTCAAATAGTTGTAGTGGTGAAGAGCACATTACAGAAAATAGTGATTCTACTTCTTATTTGTCATTTTTATAGAACATAGTTATACTACACATTTTACATGGGTGTAAAGTGATTTTGGATTCACAGCAAGAAGAAATGTTGCTTGGTCTTCACAATGACTGCAGGACAACTGCGAATGGTACAAAGCCATGTATGTACATTTTAAAGTTTTAAAACGTACCCAGCCAATCTACTGGACTGCCTATGGTTTTTTTTAATTAGTAGAAAGCTGCAGAGAAGTCTGCAACTTACTAATATTTAACATTTCCCTAGCAGTCAGACTGCAGTTAGTAGGGCAGTGCACATGTCTCATTTGATAGCAGTATAGGTCAGTGCTGCCAGCTAACATTGCTTTCAAAGTTCTCAAACAGTCTCTTCTCTCTTAGGCAGAGCATCTGTGGTACAACAGCAGTATAACATTCTACAAAGTGGCTCCTTTCAGCAAGTACTGCAGTTACATGCGCTTTATAAGATTTAAAGATGATCACAAAGTTAACCTTCAATTGCCTACTTATCATTATTAATCTATTGAAAAAGTACATGCAGGCACATGTTAAGTCCCACGCAGAGACTAGCATAGCTGGTTTAATTTGACTATGGGAATCCATACAAAACAGTGCTTCCTAGACAGTTAAAAGAAGAACAGTTTATATAGCACCTTATCACATCTCTCAGTTCTTCACATTCAATTAATTATTTTGAAGTGTAGTCGCTGTTCTCATTTAGGCAAATATGGCAGCCAGATTCCACACAGCAAGACCACTAATCTGTTTTAGGTGGTGTTGATTGAGAGAGGAGTGCTGGTCAGATGAGCTGCTTACTCTTCTTTGAATTATACCATGGGATCTTGAGTATCAACCTGAACTGGTAGGCAGGACCTCAGTTAACATCTCATCCATGGCACCTCCAACAATGCAGCTCTCCCTCAGTATTGAACTGGAGTGTCAGCCTAGATCATGTGCGCAAGGCCTCGGCTGGGGTTTGAACTCACAACCTTCTAACTCGAGTCGAGTGGACTACCAATTTAGCCAAGCTGACACACCAGTTTAGCTAAGTTGACTCAGCCTAATTGTCTGCAATTCAAAGATCAGCAGTTATTTTACCAGGAAAGCTTAACAGTTCAGTTCCTCAAATGCACATTTAACCCCTTCTTTATCCTTTAACTGTGGGGTGCTTAAATTCTCCTAGTTCCAAACTGTAGGAAGAAATAGTAAATTAACTTGAAGATGCACTGTGGGCTGAATTAATTTAGTCCGTGTGGGTAAAACATTCTTTACGTATACCCAGGCTGCATTTTCTGAATCCTAGACATTAATTCAATTCATAATGAGAAATACTAAACAATTTCTTTAAAAGTAATAAAATTTGCCTTTTTGATCTGATTAAATTTACTAGTAAAAATAAAATTAATTATTGCAGATAATTTATGTATAAAATACTACCATGGTAGTGTATGCTTAATAATCGAATCAAGGTGTTTACTATTTAACATATAAAACTTTTAAAAGGCTTTCTAACTTTCTTGCAATTAGTAAAACTCATGATATGAAGTTTATGCGGCTATAATGCTACAAATCTAACCATACTCTGAGTAAACTTTGGTAGTTTTTGTTACTTTTTAAGTTATTACCCTTGTTAAACATTTTCATCTGCGATTTGCCATGTTCCAGTTGTACAAATGTTGTTAGGGTTTAACTCTAACAGTACTTTTGCACCTGTGTTTGGGTGTAACATATCTTTCTGACCTTTTGTTAACTGCTGCGTTCCACCGCTGCCAGAAACTCAACATTAAAATCCCTAAATAAGTCGACCCTCTGGAGACTTAGAACTCCAAAGTAGTCGCTTTTCTCTGCAACCTGTTTTACTGAATAAAAAAGTTAATATTTACAAAGTCACTAGAGTGGATATTTTCCCCTGAAATAGTTTTCTTTCAAAATCTTCTTTTGTGAAGCGAGATATTTGCCATCATCAGCAAAACCAAATGCCACTCTTCAAAAGGCATCAAATTAGAAAGGAGCAGAGTGAGCATTCCTTAGCAGCCATTAAGGTGTGAAAGAAAATTTTCCTGGTTTTATGAAACTCTAAAGCTGTTGATGGTTTTAGATTTCTGGCACTAGTCAGCCCAGCTGCCTTGTATTGCTTTACTGTTTTCTGCAGAGACCTAATTATCATCACCTAATTAGTGTTGTACAAGGAAAAGGATTTCCCCATTGAATAGAAGACACTGAGCAATTCATTGTGAAAAGATAGAAGAGTTATCTTAAGACTTGTGCACCCTTTGCATCCTCTTTACCTATATAAAATTAACCTTTCGTTATAATACTAATTTCTATTTGTTGTGTATATGAAGAAAAAATGAGGGAAACAGAAGAAAGCAAGTCACATTTTTTTTTCCATAGGAAGGCAATAGAATAAATTTGCCAGTCTTCTTTGGCGCTTACAGTGATGTGAAAATACATCTGTATTTAACTAAAAGCAATATTGGTATTTATTTAATTTAAAAAGACAAGGAAAGCTTCTATTAAAATGTTTTACAATTTTTTAAAGAATTAAATACTGTGACATTGCAGTGAGCAAGCTGTGAAAAATACTCAGGCAGCACTTTCAGTTTTCATGCCCTAGACACAACTTTGGGCACAGCACTAACATGGCATTCCCACAGAGACACCTTTGGACATATTGCATGTATTTCTGCAGAACAGTTTTAGGAAGAAGTATTAAGAAGCGCTGCCCATTTAGTTTAAAATAATGCCTTGGTAATAATATTTCAACCTGTCTGTAGTTATCTGTAAGGTAAAACAATTTAAAAATGATTTCCTGTTTGCACTTTGTGCAGTACGAGTAACGGGACTCAATGCATGCAGTTTTATAGGAAAAGTCTACTTTCAGGGAAAGATTCCTTTTTCGCTTTTCCTGCCATGACATCAGTCTTTAATTGTAGTCGGCCTTGAAGGATTAGATTACTTGCACTGAGTCTGCAGTTATAATGCAAATAAAACTTTTTCTCAAGCTCACTCAGCCAATAACAAATAAGAGGACTTGGTATCTTAGTTTATTGAAATAGAAGTTTTGACCTTGTATATGCAAACAAAGCAACTGTGACGATTTTAAAATAAAGACAAATGTTAGGAGAAAGAACAAAAATGGCAAAATATAAAATAAGTAAAAAAAAAACGAAATAAAGAAATACATAAGAGGATGAGAAAAGTTAAAAAGGTAAGATTTAGTCAGGATTAAAAACTATTTCGTCCTACTTCAACAAAAATCTTATGGAATTTTCTTCTAATCTTAATCATCTGTGGAAATGCACATTGCAGGGGCTTCTCTTTATTCGTGACCACTTCTTACTCATGTGTATTGGTAAAAGGCGTCCTATCAACAGGCATCAAAATAGGACATCTCTGGGGGTTCTGGGTTGAGTACGGTGCAAAGCACTTCCTGTGGTCTACTGCTCCTCCTGGGAAGGGATTAAGATTTGGTACCTAGATTCAACTGATGTCCTGTTTTCCTTTGCCTCACACAGATTATCTTTCTGAAAAAATACATGTTAAAGCATGCACAAAACACTATCTGTATTTAGTTAGAAAACAAGGTGCTAAACTCTGTGCTAATGTCTCCAACAATTCTGGGCTGGATATTACAACTTGACTTGATACGCATATTCCTACACCAGGACATGAAATCACAAAGATTACAGCATTTTCAATTTACTTGGGTCCATTCTAGCAACTTGTTGCTATAGATTTGTCTTGAATTATAAAGAAAGTCAGATTTGTGTCTTTAAATGTTGAAGCTAAAGCACAGGAGAGATTTGCAGAATATCTGATGCATTTTCTTTCAGTTCTTTGCCCTTTTGGAATGACCAATATAAAAAATAAAGACAATAAGTACACTTCTGGTTGACTTCTGCATGCCACATTAGATCACAATTGTTAATGTGTGATTTAAAAATAAATCAAAGAGCTTGATTTTGTTTTTCACAGTGCAGTTTGCACACTGGAGATTATCACTGACACCAGGGGTCAGAAGTGTTAGTATGAACAAAGTTACTCTAGTAAAGCCAGAGCTGGGTCAGATCGCCATAGGATAATCCCATAAGGCTTCCCCGTAGGTTGCTGCCACCAAGAAGTTCTGAAGATGAGAAAGGAAAGAGATTGAATGAAAAGTCCCAGCAAACAAGAAAGCAAATGTGTTATCAATTAGCAGAAATAAAAACAAAGTTTATTAAAAAGCTGAGTAATAACCCTTTTCAAATCTAATACAAAGGCAGATTATGTGGCAACAGACACAAGACTGAATTCTGCACTAAACAACGCAGAAAGTTTGACGCTGCCAGTTACTGAACCTGTGGCAAGAGAAAACAAACAACCAAAGTGCTACATGGATATACACTTTGTAGAACTTAGAAAGTCAAATATTGGATAATCTAATGAACTATTATAAACAGTGCTTCAGACACTGGCCACATTCAATGCTTACAGCGAGATTTCATTTTAATAGAATTCCAGTAAGAACAAAAAAAAACAAATGGAGAGATTAAGAAGATCAACAACAGTTGGTAACGAGAGACAGGTGAACAGACGATGTAATGTTGATTATAGAAAATACTGTAGGTTACTGCACACTCCATTATGTGGACACAGCAAGAAAAACTATAAAACAGCCAGTTATTCAAATGAAAAATATTTATTCTCCATCGTTATCTGTAATTCTTTATATTTACTTTTCAAAATCAGACAGTTCAGGATTAGTTTTTCTACATATAATTTTCTACAATCGATGGAGAAAATGAATAAGTAATAGACAAATACTTCAAATCTCTTTAATTATGTTTTTTCTGCAGCTGAGCACAAATTAAAAACTATTAGCCAAAGCTGAACTAAGTTATTTAATGATGGGGTACGACCAACATTTCTCCTCTCTCCAAGCTATAATTAAAGAAGATGGTGAAGTTGTTAAATCATGTGTCTATATGCTCTAAATGTTTAAACATATCCTTTCATATAATTTTCTACAATTGATGGAGAAAATGAATAAGTCTGCTGTATTAAAAATAAAATTAATTTTTCTGTAAACATTTGGGAGGGGGGTAAATAGTTTTGCCTCTACAGTCATAGGCATAAGAATAGCGCACGATGCCAGAAATGCCTACACGGGCATGAGATGTGCATCTTTTAGAGTAATGTGAAATTTAGGTTTTTCCACAATGTTTTTTATTCATAAACACATTTACATATCCTCTCTGCAGTTTGGTAGAAGCCTTGGCTATTGTCTGGATAAAGTCAGAAAATGGAAGACATCCTAAACAGGTAAGGAACCCTCTTTCCATTTTGTACTTTATTCGAAACTTAATTTGTAACTAATTTCTCATGGGTGGATGTGGTTGGGATCAATACTGAAGTGGCTGTTTTATTGTGGATGGGAGTCTGATGGTTAACATTTGAAATTGGAACTGAAACCTTTTGACGAAAATAGAGTGGAAGCACTTAATGCAACGCAAATCATCACCCAGGTGTGATTCTGTGTTATTAGGAACTATGATACTGAGTGCTTTTATGGAAATGAGATCAAGTTTGTAAGGGATTCTACAATAGCTTTATGTCTTTACTTAAACAGTTTAAAAATTAAATTGCCGAATGAGAAGGAAGGAAGCCTGTGAGGAGACAGTGAGGAAAAGGTGTATGAAGGAGACAGGACATGAATTTATGTGGAAAAAGTGCCTCGCATCTGTTCATTACCGTTTGCATTGCTTACGGGTGTGGATGCATGGTGAGTTTGATGATCATACACAGCAGATTATGTCACACACTTGAGCAATATAAAATGCAGGGCCTAAAATGCAGGTGTGGACAGGCAGTTTATGGATGTCCTCATGCATTTCTCCCCAAGGTAAAAGATACAACCCAGGGTTCAAAGCCTGAACATCTACTATAAAGGTTCTGTGGGAACTTTACCTAATACATGCTGATCACATGGTTAAAAGTTTCACCACAAGCCTTGCATGTCATTCTTTTTTCCTGAAGACTGCCATCTTGTGGTGGTGGGCTTGAAGATAGATTTCAAGAACCTGGCACATTATTTTAATGCTCTTAAGCAAGAAACAAATAAACTCAAGTTTATAATAGTGCAGTTAACAATAACTTGTGAGACTATTTTCAAATTGAACTAAAGTTTTAAATCAATACAACAAAAGCAGAAATTATGATCAGATGAAAAGTAGACATCTTTCTGTACGAAATGGGTCATGCAAAACGGGCGATAACAAATTGACAGCCCCTGTTACCCTCTACCTAATTTTCTTTTCCATTGAAAAAATATCAGGCGTTGTGTAAAACGGGCTGCCGATTTGCAATCACCCATTTTGCGCGACCAATTTCACCCCCAATAAGTCATTTCAATGCAAATCAAAAACCCCGATTTTAAACTAATGTGCCCGGTGAGAACAGGCGGGATGTAAATCGACGATCTGACCTGAACGTGCCCCGTTCTCGCCGTTAGGTTAAAATCGGGGCTGAACTGCTTCTTTTGTTTGGGATGAAAAATGAATGCAGCAGCAACTTTAAAAAAACTTTACAAAACCCCGTGTCCAGCTCCTGAGATGTTTAGTTAAAACACTGATTTTGCAGATGTATTTGGACTGTGACTATGTAGAAAAAACAATATTTAATCCAAAAACAAAATATATAAAACAGTCACAGTAACTAAGGATGCACAAATTCTCAATGTCTATCTCAATATCAATACAGTTCAATGTTAAGAGATTATCAGGCATATCTTAACACATTATTAAATCAACATAGTCAAGTAACATTAATAAACAGAATGGATAAAATTTCATGGCTATCTCCAAAACTTTAATCTGGGACAATTTGCCAAACTAAATTTGAAGTAATCATTCCTAGATATTATTGTCACCGCTTCTGTACAATGAAAGTGCTGAAACACTTATTGAAGAACCAGTTCAACCCCAGAATTGCATTGCAAATTCTCATAGCCAATACAAAACAGGCCAAAGGAAATATGTAGGATCATAGAATGATACAACACAGAAGGAGGCCATTTGGCCCATCGTGCCTGTGCCGGCTCTTTGAAGGAGCTATCCAGTTAAGCCCCCTCCTTGCCCTTTCCCCATCGTTCTGAAATGTTTTCCCTTTCAAGTATTTATCCAATTCCCTTTTGAAAGTTATTATTGAATCTGCTTCCACCACCCATTCAGGCAGTGCAGTCCAGATCATCACAACTGACTGCGTAAAAAAAGTTCTCCTCATATATATTTACTATTTACCACAATGCCCTCAAGCTGATAGTAAATAAATATTAATCTTGTTGCTTGAGCCTCATACACAAAGCTAGTGTCATATGCATCTATCTATAATACATTAGAAGTCTTGTTTATAGCACAAACTTCCTATCAAAATACCTCCTTACACTTTCTTGCCATTCTTTTTCTGTCACACTACTTCCTGTCTGTCATGCTTAAACTTGCCTATTTATTACAGTCTCTCTAGTTTGGGTTTCTAAACCTGGTGGTGCTGTTCTCCACAGTGCCAGCCACCTGAGGTCACCAAATATCAGGCTCTAGCTGGACCCAAACTGCTGCCATCTCTCTTGCTCCTTCTCCCTATGATTCAGTGCTGTCTTCCTGCACCTTCTCTCTCTGCTCCTGACCAATCCCGGAGCTCTGGTGGCCTTTCCCGCTCATTTTCTTCTTCCATGGACTCCTTCCACCTCCTTCCAGTGACCTTTCCCCATCGCTACCTTCGTTCAACGCTGTTACCTCATTCAGCCATCTTGTTCACCCCACCCCGCTCCCGATCTAACTAGGCATTCACAGACGCCAAATTGTCAAGAATTGCCTTTCAGTTCTTCAAAGTGCTTAATGTGCTTTTACGAAGATAGCCTTGGGCACAGCCAGGAACACAGTAATAGGGCATTTATGCCAGCAGGGGGCAGGCCACCACGAGCTGGTTTCCTGGCACTGAGCTGGAAGCCGTGTGTTTCCTGTACAATTAAAAAATTTCCACCTGACTTTGCGGCAGGTGAGTTGGAAAATGGAGCGATGATCTGTAATGCAGGACCCTCGCCCATTCTGTGTCCATCCCCTTTTCCGCCATTTTGTTTGGTGGCTGGTGAAAGCGCCTGCCCATTTTTAGATGAGGTGGCAATGACATGATGATGCTATACATTCCATTCTCCATCATTTCCTCCTCATTTATGTTCATTCCTAATAATACCAGCATAAAACTAGTGTCCAGGGTTGCTAGGCAGTATCTTCGAGGTGGAAATAAATTTAAAGGCACCAGCCTGTTCATTTATAGGGGCTGTTAAAACCCTGTTACTGTGCCACTGCCCACAAATAACAGTTACTACGCTTCAAAAGTAATTCATTGGTTGTGAAACACTTTAGGACATCACGAAGGCATGAAAGATGTGATATGAATGCAAGGTTTTTTGTTGTTGCTCTCACCTACTTTGCCATTGTCTTGTGTAATGTTAGCTAGGGGGCTGGCATCAACCCCCCCCCACCCCCACCCCCTCTCCTTTGCAGACAGGGCACAATGCCATGCCCATTGGGTATTCTCCATTATCTGCTTCTTGGAAGAGGAGGAGGAAGACCAATGGAAGAAGAGCTGGTGAGGTTGCACCCCAGATATGTGGCATCCCTACCAGAGAGTACTGGTAAAGGCACTCCTACTTACAACTGATTGAGGAGTAGTGGCTGCAGAGGCTTCACTTTACAACAGAAGTAGTCACAGAATTATGCCACATACTGCAAGTGGACCTGCAGCCCATTTCCACCACAGACACTGCTCTGTTACTGCTGTTAAGGTCACAACTGCCCTTAATTTTTATGCCACAGGGTCATTTCAGACCGTCACTGGGGACTTCTGTAGCATAAGCCAAACAGCTGTGCACAGATGTATCAAGCAAGTCAAGGATGTATTGTTCTTTTGAGCAATTTCATCAGCTTCCCCATGGAGAACTGGTGGCAGCATGCCAGGGCACTGCAATTTTACTGAATGGCAGGATTTCCCAAGGTCCAAGGAGTCATAAATTGGATACACATGGTCATATATGTTCCCTTCATCAATGGCCATACATTTGTCAACAGGAAAAGAGAAAAAAAATTGCTGCATATTTGCAACCAAGGGCACACCATCATGCCAACGATTGCTTACTTCTTGGGTGCTACTACAATGCCTTCATTTTAAGGCAGTCGCCATGTCGTCTCTTTACGACAGAAAGGCAAGTCTCTGGATGGATCCTTGGAGAGTAAGACTATGCTCTATAACCATGGCTGATAACACCTGTGTGCTTTCCCATGATTGCAGCTGAACAGTGCTAAAGTGAGATCCATTCATCCAATAGAGCCATCATAAAGCACTCTGTAGACATGCTGAAGGCACACCTCACATGCCTGGATTGATTTGGGGATCCTATTGTAATCCGTGGAGGGTCTCAAGGATTATGGTGGTCTGAATGATCTACAATTTCATTTTACCAAGAGGCCTCCACACAGAGACCCAAGAGGACACAGGGCTACATGGAGATCAACCTGAAGAAAATATGGACATCCTTCTATTAAGTAGGAATCATGAGATCTGGATCCCCAGGCTCTTCAGCTGAGGGAAGATGTCCCCCAGCCCTCTGGTCAACAACACTTCCTCCTTATGTTCCACCAGCTGCTCCAGCTCACTTATGCTCTGTGCCTCACCCAATGCACAATGCACTCCCTTCTAGCTCGTGCTGCAATTTATGCAGCGTGGATGTCTCCATGTTGGTGCTCGAGAGAGAGAGATAGAGTGAATGACAGTACATGCTGTGAAGTGATGGCAGCGGCAGGTGCAGTGGGACCTGTTTTTTCATCTTCCTCTTCTGGCACATCAGAGGAGGTAAAAAGGAAGGGAAATTAAAATGGGTTGCTGAGGAGCAGAGTTCAAGTGACTTTTAGTACAATGAGTGACACGGGGGTTACATGACATATTTTACTGACAGGTAATGTGGGTACAGAAAAATGAGAAGGAAGAGAAGCAGAATGTCATCGTGAACCTACAGCTTGCATCTGCCTTCCTACTTCCCCTACCTCCAACACCATACATGGCCCCCAGGATTTGCAGATCTTTCTCTTCATAGGGAGTGAGTGGGTGATGGTTTGCAGGTCAGCAATCTGTTGTTGTTCGCTCTCCCTCTGCTGTTAAGGCCTATATTCTATATGAGATTTACCTTTGGTTCTCATGAGATACAGTAAATCCCACCATGCATTCCTTAATGAGTGTAATGGCAGATGCAAGCACCAAACAATTATATTCCATGTGAAGCTTTTAATGGAGCTTTTAATTGCATGTTAAGCTGTAAGTGAAAGAACACTTCCAGGTGAAGGCTTAGGTGAAAAGGGCACCATGCTGCCTCCTGGGCATGTATGATAAGCAGTTTAAGCACTTTAACATAGTATGAGTGGAACTCAAATAGCTGACATGTTTAGGACAGCGCATGTCAATACAGGTGTAGCTGACTTGTCTTACCTTGCCTGCCCTGGTAAATTCATTAAGCTTTTTCCAGTACTGAATCGATGTGCATGGACCGATTGTTGTGGCACTCACTGTTCTGAACATCTCCTGTCATTGTTACTGTGCTATTCTCCTTGTGGGTTTGTATTGCTCTATGTCAAACAGTGCCTCCTTCCTCTGCCTGACTTCATGCAGAAGCATCTTTAAAGCTTCATCTCTGAGCCTGAAGACTCTTCAGTGCACCTGATAGATATTCTTAAATCCAGAAACCTTAAGCTGCACGTGCAGAACAATTCTAGCTAGATCCTGCCCCCAAAGTGGCAAGCTACCAATGTCTGATATTTATAATGCCAGGCACTTAGCATCATTATGTAAATTAGGCTGGCCCCAAAGACTCTTATGGGGCCTGTCTACTTCTCTCAGATGGGTGTGATATGTGCTGCACCGTTTTGCTGCTTGGGATTTCACGTGAGCAGTAAATCTAGGCCTTCATGTCATTTGGAGATTTTGAATTATAGGCTGTTAGCTGACTAAGCATTCAATATTCTGTCCAGATCGCAAAACTGTTTAATTAATGTGTATGTGAGTTGCAGAGTGGCATTATAGATATTCCATTCACTATATCATGTGTTAGAAACATTACTCCATATATCACAAACACTACTCCGTATAGTGCTTCTTCATGTACCAAAAAAACACTACTCCATGTCGTACAAACACTACTCCATGTACTACACACTAATCCATGTATCACAAACATTCTATATGCCACAGTTTACTCCATGTGCTAAAATGGCCCAGAAATTAAACATCGATGGTTCCCGCGGGGGTAAGGATTCCCCACGATATCGCACTCCGCGCCTACCTTTTTGTTTGGGGCCCACACGAACTTTAGTTTCAGAGCCTCTCCTTGTTGCAACCGTGCAGTGCTTGCGTATCCCAGAGGCGCAATTAGTTTGTGCGAGCTCTGGGATCACGTGATTCAGTTAGAGCCAATGGCAGCACACCATCTTTCATTCATAGTTTTGACAGCAAGGGCTGTCAAAGCTATGAATACTACAAGCCCCCAAAAGAACAGCTAAACCTCAATTAAATTTTTTTTAAAAAGCCATCACATTAATAAAATAAGTATAGTTAAATAAATTAACCACTTTAAACAAAAAATAAAATTTTTGACAAAATGTAAAATCTTTTTAAAAGTTATAAAAATAAACTTACCTTTCTTTAAAGTCTCTAAAAAAGATAGACCTGTTGAAAAAAATTTAAAATAACACTTAATTAACTACTTACCTTGTTAAAAGGGGGTCCTACGCCTGCTTTCTTTGTGTGTAAAATCTTCACCACTTACCAGCGCGTTCAAACCTGAAAAAAAAACTAAGTGCACTGCGTGCGCACAACCTGTAGCGCACACGTGGTTCACTTAGGAACCGCCCCCTTTGCAATTCACGAAGTGCCGGTTTCCCGCGCATGCGCAGTGCATGCAGGAAACCGGCAATTCGGGACCTAATACGCGAGAGTTCACAGTTTAATTTTCGGGCCATTATGTCTCCAATTCCGTTCTCCGTTCCTACAGTACAAATACTTCACCATATACATTATACACTATTCCATGTACCACAAACAGTACTCCATGTATTACTAATAAGTTTTCTATTACATTGAACCTAAAACAACACTAGAATGCCCTTCCACAGCTCTCCCCACTTGTTGACAGATTCCACTCCCCCTCTCACTGAGTACCCACTCCCCTGGATCACTGGAGAGAAAAAAAGCCAGAAAAGAACCTAACTACTAAAGCAAAAGATAACCACCAAACAAAGCAGGCAGAAGACAGGAAACAAGGGACAAAGAGAGCTGTGAGAAAAATGTGTCTGATAACTTGATTTGACTTAACTGTATGCCTCACAAACGCAATTGGAACAAGTTAAGTAAATAGAATAAAAAAACGGAATTCTGAAGATATGGAATAATTAGTTTAATAATGAAAGTTGTAACTCTCATGTAGTTTGATGCAATATTTTGATGGCACATTACTGAAGAATGTCCAATTTCCAGGATAACAGTTTGAACAGGTGGTGAATTTTGTAGAACGCAGCAAAAATGTAAACTAACTCCTGGAATGAATCATAGCACCTAATTCCTGCCTGACAGTCCAGAAGGTAGACAAATGCTGGCAAATACATTTTGAATAGGTGTGAATAAAAGAGGCAGGAAAAGGTCAAAGCTTAGATGTCTCTTTGACCTTGTGGCCCAATGACAGACAGAAGTGAAATGGCTTGATAATGAATTGATCTGTCATATGAAGCCATTTCCTTTTAAATAGAAGGCTATAGGTACGACAGCAGAAAAACCCCAGATGGTGGTGACAGGCCAGGTAAAACACACAATAGTTATTTCACAGATGCAACGCTGAGCTCCCAATTGTAAAATTAAGTTTTGTAAAGACCCATAAGCTCCCATTTTGAAAGTCTAGCAAAATTGGGCCTGCACTTGATCATGGTGGCAGTTGTCCATGTGCCAGCAGTGGGGGATGCTGACTTTGCCACATTTAGCAAGGCAAGCCCCTCCCCTTGATTTAAATAAGCTCTCTGTGCTTGGAGAACATGTGCAAAGAGGCAAGCTGGTTGGCTAGGAGGTGTAAAATTGGGTGAGTCAGCAGCCGTTAAAGGACTGCTGCTCACCCTTAATGTGGAGTTCAGGAATGCATTAGTTAGGTGGCTATCGAGCAATGGTTTAAAAAAGTACAGCCATGGCAGTGAGCAAAACTGCAGTACTTAGCCCGAATGCACTTAAGGACCTGTTACTGGAGGTGTAATGAAAAAGGAGGTGATCTTCTTAGGAGCTGAACCACTTCTTAAAGCAGAGGTCTAAGCTGCCAGAGTGGAGGCTGTGGAGCGAGTCAATGTAGTCTCCCAGATCTGTTATACCTGGGAGCAAATCAGAAAGAAGGGGGCGATTTTGCCAACCCTGGGGAGGCGGGTATGGAGGCGGGGCTGCCGGGATAATGGCAGACTTTGGGGGCGGGTGCTCAACCCGGCCCAACCCGCCTCCATGCCATCTTCCAAGGAGGCGGGTAGCCGTCCCACGTCGTGGTCCCGTCTCCTTGGAGGCAGGAAGGGATTAAAGTCTATTAACTGCCTGTTAACAGGTAGTTAACAGGCAGAAAATAGGATTATCCCCTTTTTGCCCTCACAAATGTGGGCTTCCTGAAGGCTCCGAAACACGCCAGCTCAGCGAGGCGAGTACTGGGTCTGCGGGGGTCGGAGGGGTAAAAAAGTGTGTTGTGAAGATAAGTGATGGGTGCAAGTGTGGAGAGATGAGTATCTGAGGTAAGTGCAAAGTGTTATTAAAAGTGTACTTACCTTTGTTTCTTCTTGCAGGCTTCAGTCGGTGTGTATGCAGAGAGTCTCGCACCTCCGCTTTGGGGGTGACAGATGGCCGTTGCATACTCAGATGCAGCAACCATCTCATTTCTATAAAAGAAAGAAGTTTGATGAGGTCTTGAATTCAAGACCTCATCAAACTACAGAGAATGTCACTGTTTGACAGATTCACAGAGCTGTCAAACGATGACAAATCATCTGTCAAAAATTTTTGACAGATGAAACGTCACATGTTGATGTTCTCTACAACCGGCTTTCCCTTAATTGGCCTGCTAAGCCCGCTGGGCGGGCTTAACAAGGTCAATCAAGGGAAAATAGTGTGGGTTGATCAGAAGTTGTTGGAGGCGGGACTGAAACCCGACAAGTGGGAGGCCTGCCTCCAAAAGCTTCCCATTGGCAAAATCACCCCCGAAGTTTTCTGGTATCAGGAGACGTGCCAAGGTAAGTGTACCCAACTTTGTGTACATGCTTACTTCTCCTCCATAAAGACATGGCACTAGTGTTAATGTTTCTGCCCTGCACGCTCGGGAAGAAAGCACACAGAGACCATTTACCCCTTCTCATAGCACTCATTCATACAAGAGAAGATGGAGGGCACAATACCAGAGACACAGGAGTTCAAAGTTTAGCTCCCAAAGAGTACTGCCAGCAGAAAAGCCATATCAGCTCATTGGCAAAGACCTGGAGGTAGTGTGGGCACAGGGGTCCTGTTTGGGGTGCTCAGGTAGTTACTATCATCTTCCTAAATGTGCTCTGCTTACAGGCCAAGGTAGCACAGAGAGAGAACCAGGACAAGCAGGGGACAGGGGGTGCGTAAGTAACTCACACAACAAAAGGAGGTGGCCTTTGCCCTTTTTGGCTGAGAAGCTATTGAAGATATTGGCGAGGGTAAGTTTGATAGTGCTATCACCCAGTAAGCATCCTCAATTTATTAATATCCTTCCCACACTCACTTTCTAAATCCTCCTTACTGCTGCTAAGCAAGTGCAGGAGGCATAAAATGACTTGTGATCTCTTTGAAGGCATGGCCTTGCAGATACATTCTCTTCCTATAGGTTCTTCATAAGATGAGATAAGAGCAAGTAGTTCTATAGATCCTGGAATACATACAGCAGCTTGAGCCAAGCACTCTCCTTAACCCCAGCACAGCTACGAGCAGCCCAGACAATTTAGGCAGTGAGTTTGAAGAAGGAGCACCAGGTAAATCACAACTCACCACTGACGAGGAGCAAGTGGAGATGACAGTAGAGGAAGATGGAATATCTGGCCAAGCTGTGAGCTGTCTGTTAATTATATGAGCAAGGGATTGGTATCCTACTGGGTCCGCCTTTAAACAAGCATTAATGCAGGCACAGAAGGCATTTTTTACAGTCTTTGACACCACCATGAAACGTCTACAGTAGCTGACAGAAAACATGCAGCAGTGTACCTCTGGCATCACGACAGTCCTGCGGGCAGGATTAACACAATTGCAGTATACCATGGAGGAGGAGGTACCTTCATGGCCATCTGTAGGGAAGCCCCAAAGCAGTAAGATAACAAGCACAAAACAGTGTCCTCTAATGATTGATGTGACTGGCGCCATTGAGACATTTACAGGAGTCTGTCACTATTGGATTTGACAGACTGGGAGATAATTTGGAAACAGCCTACAGGCAGCTCTCATGCAGATCATGGGTCATCTAGCTGGGATATCCAGTACCAGGAGCATGGTAGTTGAAGGGTCTGATAAGGCAGAATGCTCTCAAGGTATCTGCACATCCTCCCACTCCAACTAGGCTCCTTAAAGGATTGAGTAAGTGTCAGAGAGTGGCAGCCATTGGCAGCCACTGTGTCATCAGACATCACTTGACCTTGCATTCAGAGGTTCAAGGCCATAACCATCCAAACAGGGCTACAGAACCCAACAACAACCTGCCGTCGCAGTTGCTCCTCCCACACAGGGAGCACGTTGATGCAGTCTTAGTTTGAGGAGTAAGATAAGCACACCTTATAGGGACAGGAAGGGGAAGCACTGACTTCGAACTTAGAAGACATGCGCACTGTAAATAGCACTTAATAAATAGATTTTTTTATTTCTCTTCTGTATGGGCAGTGCTTTTGGCTAAGGCTAAGGAAAGGGAATCAGTTCTGGGAGAGGGGTGAAAGATGGGAGGTCAGATTGTGTGCAGGGAATGGAAACCATGTTTTTGGGGCTGCAATCTGTGGGCGTTCATATGGAAACCCAGAGTTGATCAGTGGCAGGATTTGTCCATTACTGGAAATAGATGTCTACAACAGAGTTCCACTCCAAACCCCTGCCAGGGCATCCTTTCCATTCACGTCGCCCTCCTCCTCTCCCTCATCCTTCTCCTGCGGGGTTGTAGGGCAGTGGGCCTCCTCCTTGTCATGCTGCAATGTCACGTCACTTCAGATGACAAAATTGTACATCATGCAGCAGATGGGGATGACCTTGGGGACTTCAGTTGGACAGTAGAGCAGCACCTTGCCTGCATGGCCCAAACAATGCAATCATTGCTTAAGCCTCCTTAAGATGTGTTCAGGCAGTGCCATCAGCCTCATTATTGCTGAGCTTTGCTGCTTTGTTGGGGTCATTGACCATGGTTGCAAAGGGTAGCCATGGTTTCCCAAAGGCAGAGTCTTGTAAAACCAAGGCAATAGTGTCATTTATTTCCATATGTATTGTACAACCTTCATAATTATACTAATTAAATGGTAAATTTCACCAGAATGTCAAGCTTATAATCTTGCAGTGAACTAATATACATCTTATTAACTCACATCCCTCAAACCATCAAGCAATTGAAATCCATGAAAATAAAACAATGTAGTACAGATTGAATTTGCAAATGCTGTCCAGTACATCACACTATCAATATTGGCCCTGAAACTGCGGTGTCTGCGCCGGTGTACTCTCAGAGTAGGTCGTCGTATTCCCTTTGAAAGGCCCCACAAGTTCCGGATTTCCACATCCGCTTGCGAATGTGCGAAATCTGGAACTTGCGATCCGCCAAGGTACGCCTTGACAGATCATCCGAACCGACTGAAACCTGAGTATTGCTGGCGCAGAGTTGGGCTATTTACCCAACAACTGCCCAGCAATTGCCCACGCAACTCTTACGGCTGGTGAAATCAGGTATAGGGCCTGCTTGCATCAGTGTAAGGGTATACATACATAAGGCTTAAATAAACATTTAAAAATCCAGAATTATGCACATACACTTTAAATGAGTTTATACAAATATTGGCCCAGATTACAGTCTTAATGATGTTTAAAATTATTTATCAAAAAATTTACATTTTTAGTGAGGTTGGTACAATGAAGGAACTTATGAAAAAAATTGCAATTCAGTACATTGTATAATTATTAGAATTCAGTACATTGTATAATTATTAGAATTCTGTACATTGTATAATTATTAGAATTCTGTACATTGTATAATTATTAGAATTCTGTACATTGTATAATTATTAGAATTCTGTACATTGTATAATTATTAGAATTCTGTAAATTGTATAATTATTTGGGGATTCCATTGCATATCATTAGGGGATTCCCTTCATAAATGATTGCAATGGAATTCTCCTTTGCCATTGGAGGACCGGGCCCACGTGATCTCAGGTACGCTTCCGAACCGCCTGTGTCCCTGGGATCCGTGGGCCATTATGCTGCCGTCTACCTCGAGGCCTGAGACTGCAACACTTCACAGCCTGGGCACCAGGAGATCATTTTGTAAATGTTTCATGGGCCGGAGACGTACTCCGGAGGTATGCCTCCGACCGCAATTTCTAGGCCAATATAGAATAAAGGTACAGTTCACTATCAGATAAGGAGTTAAAGAGTAAAATACGAAGAAAAAGAAACATAGAATTAAATGCTATTTGATCTCATTCACTGAGATAAGAAATCAGTGCTGGAATTGCATTGCCTTCAGTAATATGCTGCACAGCTGGATTATTGCTGTCATTAGTGAACTGCATTCACTGTATTAGTTCACGATAACTAAAACATGAATCATACAAATTTTTAAAGCGTAAGCCTTTTTTCAAATATTTATCCACTTGCCTTTGAAAAGTGATTATGGATTCTGCTTCCACATTATTTCTGATAGGCTAGTCCATGTCCTAACAGCTCCCATTAATTGGCTATTGAATGTTATGAGATTATGAAATACCTGAGGTTCCTGCATTATGAGCCCAGTCCAGTCAGTTACTACTGCAGATATCTTTGATTTTCTCTGCTGAACCACCTTGCCTTGCTGCCACACTGCTCCCTCTTGCTTTCCTGTTATTCCTTTAAAACCGTCCTTAAAAACCTACCTCTTTTGACCAAGCTTTTAGTCATTCATCCCAATATCTCCTTCTTTGGCCCAGTGTCAATATTTGTCTGATTAAGCTCCTGTGAAGCGTCTTGGGATGTTTTCCTATGTTAAAGGTACTGAGGAAATGCAATTTGTTGATGTCTTTCCCGGCTGCCTTGCAATTTGGGCATCCCACCTAAAATTTATTCATTTAAAAAAAAAATGAATCAAAATCCACAGACTCCTTATACGAGGTAAAAATGCCCAAAGGCAAAAATCAAACCAATTAAGAGCTTGAAGTGCTTTGTTGTTTCAATATTTTGTGCTGTTATCTGTCAATTCTCTTAGAAATAACAGACCAAATGCAGCAGTGTAATTCCATGTACAGGAAACTCTTTATTAACTGGCACCGACGGGACCGGCGTGGTGCCGGTTAATCAAAAAGTCCGGATAACGGAGAGTTATATCTCCCAACGTACGAGAGCCCCGTACACACTGACATGCGCCTGCATTCGGAGCTCCGTCTCCCCGGGGACCGCCAGCTGACCATCTGTCGTGTCCGCTGCCTACCCGGGCTGCACATTCCCCTCCCAATCTACACGCTCCGATACAAGGCAAATGCCTCGGGGTTTTTTTTAAAGTTAATTTTAAACGAGAGATGAAGGAAAACCCCGGTTACCTACTCAAGAATTTTGCCGGTTAAGAGAGATTTCCAGATATTTGGGTGCCGGTTAATAAAGAGTTTCCTGTACAAGGAGTTACAATGCGAGACTGATTCCACATCTATTTTAGTGGAGTTTGTTTAGTTGCACAAAAAGTCTCCAGTTCGGACATGATGCAATTGGAGACACCATGGCCGGAATTTTCCGGGGTGGTAGCGGGCGCGATCGGTGGCGGGCTTGGGTGGGAAAGTTGTTAATTTTGACAGCTGGTCAGGAACCCGTTGTCATCCAGCCCCCACGTGCCTTTCCCCCCAGGCGCGTCTGTCATCGCGGAACCGACCCGACCGGCAGCGGCGGGCGACCCAATTGAGATGATTAACAGCTCGTTGTCAGACCCTTAACAGGCTTTTTTAACTTACTTTTTAAATGTAACTGCATGGCCATGGCAACCACACTGCTCGGGAAGCACATCTGTCCACCTAAGGCGGAGTTCCGTGGCCATTGCTCCAGCTGATTACTTGACAGCATCAAATGTACAGTAAAAGCTCCCACCTGACAGATGATCACTTTCCTCAGGCAGAAGCTGTTGCTCAGTCCATTTCCAGCACAGATTCTACAGGCTGCAAATCTTTCCAGCAAAGTCTCCATCCAGTCTCACCTCATTGGAAGAACTCTCTCACCATTGACAGAATGCTTCTGTCATCTGTACTTCACCTGCCATCTATTTCATCAACATGGGTGCCGTTTATACTGTCTCACCTTGGTCCTTAGAATCGACCACGATGAGCCCCAACACCAACAGCACCAGGCACACCAGCAGCACCAACAACAACACCAACCTTCTTCGCAATCACCTGATGCTGCACAGGACACAGGGCATCAGCACCCGAGCACATTGCTGCCCGGGAGGCCAGGGATGGCCTCATCATGGCCAGATTTAGTTAACTTTATGCTGTACACTCATATGGCTGCCACATGATGAGCCAGGTTGGCACCACCCCACACCAACACCATAAAGCATCCCTACAATGACCAGGCCATTCCTTTCACACTCATCACCATTGCTGGGGTACTGTTATGTCTCACCATTCACTGCAACTCACTAAGCCACTTCCAAAAGTGCACACAAATCTATCCAAGACTGGAAAGTGTTGAAAATAAAGATTTTTATGTTTGACACCACATTAACAGAAACTTTACATAAACATTGGATAAAACACCCAAGTGTGTTGTTAGTTGGTATGATTGCACTACGATGAGGGTGAGTGTGAGGGGTGGCTAGTGAGATGGGGATGTGATAATGTAGATAGAGAGAGAGGGGTGGGTGGGCGTGCAAGTTATGTTGATGTGAGTAAGGATGTGCAGTAGGGTAGGGAAGGCAGAGTGATGGGGATGTGATGAGAGGCACAGCAGGATGAAGTTGAGTGTGGCTTTGTACTAACATTTCCTGATCTAATGAGATAATTGAAACGTTTGCGGCACTGTACCCAAGCACTCCTGAACACGTCCCTGCTTGTGACCTCCTCTGCAATCTGCAACTAGGCTGTTTTGGTCTCCTGGGGAGGTGTCTTCCGCCCATCCTCCCTGCATGCTCTGACTCCCTCCATAAGCATATGGAGGGAGTCATCGGAGAACCTGGGTGCAGCCCTCTGCCTCTGTGCAGTCATTGTCAGTGTTTGTAGCACTCCAATGCTGTAGTACACTGAAAGCACGATGTTAGATTAAACTTCAAATCTAATGTGGCCATGGTCCCTTTAAAGATCCCAGCTGAAAACGCTTCATGAATGACATCACCAGACCCGCTCCATTTAATTGGGCCGGGTAACACGCTGGGCGGGTTTAATAGGCCCTATTAAGGGAAAGTCATTTTCAGCAGCGGGATGGAGGCAGCAGCGGTTTTGCGACCCGCCACGCCGACCGCCCGCACCGGATCCGCCCAGGTAGGCAAAATTCCGGCCCATGTTAGAATTTAATAAGTAAAGTTGTTGGGCTTTCAAAAAAATCTACAAAGTCTACAGAAAATAAGCACTGCATGTCATCCATTATTATCATGTTTGCAAGAGATAAAAATAATCCTGTGGAGGAGGGCACGGTAGATGTGATGTTCCTTGTTCTTTTTTTTATACAGGTACAAAATTATCAATTTTCTTACTTTTAGAAAAAAACAAAGCATTTGGCAAAGGGAGAACAAAAGTGTTCACTTTTAAGAAAAGCTGACGATTCCAGATGGCCAGTTGCAGAAATGTTTTATTAAGTGACGTTCTTCATGTTGAATTTTAGTATGAAACCTCATCACAGATTCAGCCCTGCAGTGGTGCCAAGCCGTTCTTTTGCTGAATTCCTGAGTGCTTCTAGTCTGCCAGGAAATCTTGCAATATGTTTTTGCCTGGCTGTGCATGACTTAGTTTCTCCCATGACTGAGCTCCTGTCTTGAACATACATGAGCTGCTCCTGACTGACAAGTGGGAAGTACTTTTATGACCTATTTTGTAATTATTCAGTTCACATTTGTGGACTGAACGGTTTACGGCTGCATGGGAAAGCGGTTCTGTGGGGGGGGGGGGGGGGGGGCGCGGGGGGGTGGGGGGGGGGTGTGGGCGGGGGAAGGAGGGGAAGAAGAAAATCAGGAGAAACACTAACCAAGACATAAATGTTGTCAACTCAGATTGAGAAATGGCTGGAAATATAGCAAAAACCCAAGCAGAAATAAAATAAAAACTAGAAGAGAACAGGTGCCTGCAGTCAGCTGAAACAGATCAGATTCAAACATTTTCCTCTACAGGGAGTAGGCAGGCATAAGTAATATATACACTTTTAAATTCTCTGGGCCAGCAACATGACATCGCTGCTCCCGTCTACTGCTCTCGCTTCCACTGCTCCTGCTCCTGTTCCTGCTCCTCCTGCTCCCACTCCCGCCTCCTGCTCCCACCTCCTGCTGCTCCCACTACCGCCTCCTGCTGCTCCGCACCATTTTTTACATAAAAATTCAAAATTCCAGAAGAGAACATGTCTCCAGCCACCAGCGCCAACCCCCCCACACCCACATCCTCCCCCCAACAGCAATGTGTACACCAGTGGGTACAGGGGAGGGGAAGCAGCATTTGGAAGCAGAGTGTACGATTTTAAATTTGCGGCCTACAGCCCTGCTGGTCCTCTGTCACCCCTCATTTCCCCTGTTGGCTGGAGTTCAATCCTATGTTGCTTGGCCTTGATATCAAAAATTGGCACATTCAACTTGGAAACAGGTCACACATGCTTATTCTTTTTTTAAATAAACCTTTAAAACTTTTTTGTATGCCATCTGTCTTTCATAGCATCGGTCCTTCTTCAAGCCCATTGCGTTGGCACTTTATCTCCAATTTATATTTAATGTACTTTATATATCTGTATTTTATTTAAAAAATCTTGCGAAGGGTGTGCCCTTCCTGTGCATGAACCTTACTTCTCGTCAAGATTTTCGGTATTGTTTTTGTGCCTGCATTTACCATCCTGAATTGCTAAGTCAGCATTTCCTACTCCATTTCTCTACGTCAACTCTCATAATGTAATTGCAAGATGTGACTACTGAGTGACTCTGTGGATTGAGTTTTCAATTCTGTCACCATCTTGAATGGAAAGAAACCTTAAATTCATCAACTGACTATAAGTAATTTACATTGTGCTAAGGGGTTTTGGTGCCCTTGATTTATCTGTAAGTAGCAATGGGAAGGAGAACCATTATCTGGGCCATGTGGGTGCAGCATTAGGAGAAGCGCCAGGGCGATGTGTGTTCAGCAGTGGGGCAGGGTAGGGGAAGGGGGGTGGGGAGGCGGTGGTGAAGAGAGATTGGGTAGTGGGATTCTGTACAGCCAGAAGAGGCAGATTGGAGTTACAAGCACATGCAAATAAGTGAGCAGGGTGGTTGGGGCCTGGCATGGTTGTGTGGTGGGAGGGATGAACACAGTTTGAGATTCAGCTGGGATGGACTCAAGGTCAGAGCGTATATACAGTATTAGGTGATTCTGACTAAGTGCTTATGAAATCCTTAAGGTTGTCTTGGTGGGGCCAAAGCTAAAGGTGTTGGGGGTGGGAGGTCAATAGTTGTGGGCAGAGTGAAGTGTTATGAGAGTGTCAAAGGTACACTGGGAGGGGTGAATACACCGTAATAAATTCTACTTTAACTGTGATGAAATCATAGATGAGTTTTAGGATTTTTGAGCAACACTTATCTTTTATAAATTAATTACAATGATTATGTAGTTAACCTCAGCCAAGTGTAAAATTATTATAAATGGAAATTGTACTGTACCCAACTATTTTAATACTTTACCAGTGCAATATCTACAAGTGTATCTTTTTGGATAGAGTACAATTTCCATTAATAATAATTTTTTAATAATGAATAATTAAAAGAAATGAGGACCCAGGGAATAAAAATGTAGCAACTTTGCAGAATGTGGACACAGGCTGCCTCACTGCATTGATTCCACAATACTGCTGTTACTGTGCTTTTTTAAAATGTTAATATGGTTGCCACTTTTCCGCCATTGTAGGAAAAGGACTTGGACATAGAAGTGATGAAAACTGCCTTTTCAATATAAAAGAATTTTCTAACATAAAAAAGATTGGTTTATAACTTCTGTTCTCATTATCTTTGTAAGGAAACTTTAAACACTACCTAAAGGAGATCTTTGGGAGATCCATCAATACAGGGATACTTCAAAAGAAGAGACAATCAGCCACAGCTACTTGAGGCTTCCCTGATGATCCCAACCGTCCAGTGTCAGAGTCAAAATGACAATATCCGTGAGCTTTTATGTGCGGAGTAGCAAGTCAGTACGTTCTTCAAACTGATGAGAACCAACTTGCTTGAGCAACTGGGCCTAGAAACCTTGCATTGTGTTATAGAAGATCTAGTATCATTGTGAATCTAATGAAAGCTATGATGTTTGTCCACTTCATGCCTCCTGCTTTCTGAAGATGTGACCTGGGTATTAAGATGGCATCCCTTGATCATTGGAGCTGATGTATTTCATTATATTTTACAGCAAGAAAGATTTTTCCTTTTGTGAGGTGCACTGTGTGGGACCCTGTAAGTAAGCTGACCTCTTATGCCTTATGAACACTGGAGATGGCATTCCATGGTACCAGTTGTATCTACCACTTCCTCTTTTCTTGGCCTTCACCTCTGCCTTAGACAACATTAATCAGTTGTGGTCTGGAATGTAGATTATGAAAGTATGATTCATAAGCATATGACTTTGGACTCTGCATCATTTAAGGAGAATTAAAAAAACTGCTGTGTAAGACTTTAAACTTCAGATTTTCTTGCAAAACTTTATGGAATGTGAATCTTGGCTTCCTGGTTCTCTTACAAAGATGACACTTTGTGCAATGCTACACATACGTCAAAAGCCAAATTGCTAGCTTGTAAATCTGTTTTTAACAATGAGTGACAACGGCTCCAAATTTTCTGGAGCTAAGAAGGGTGGTTTCTTTGCAGACTGGCATTGGAGAGGGTTGGAATTTATGGTGTTCCCTGGATTGGTCAGGGTTCCTCCCCTTTTCAGAAGGAATTTAAAAATTAAAAAGGCTGGTTTCAGCTATGCATTCAATTACAGAAGAAGGAACTAGATTTTTTTTTACATGTTCTTTTGCCTACCAGACCTCTGTGGACCCATTAACACTCCAGAAAACTGCTACAAGGAAATTCCCCACCACTCCCTGTCACTGGGAAAGGCTCCCCAATTGCACCAGAATGGCAGGGTGCCATAACAATATCAAATAGTTACGTTTGCTAGGCAAAACTTCAGTGTGGCTGAACACCCCACAGAGTTTCTCTGGTTGATCTCTCTCTCTCTCTCTCTCTCTCGGTAATTCCAGAGACTTGAGCACAAAATTTGAGCTGACGCTTAGTGCAGTACTGAGGGAGTGCTGCACTGTCAGAGGTGCCGTGTTTCAGATGAAATGTTAAACTGAGGCCCCATCTGCCCTCTCAGGTAGACGTAAAAAATTCCATGCTATTATTTCAAAGAAGAGCAGGGGAGTTCTCCCCGATGTCCTGGCCGATATTTATCCCTCAACCAACATCACTGAAACAGATTATCTGATCATTACCTCATTGCTGTTTGTGGGACCTTGCTGTGCACAAATTGCCTGCTGTGTTTCCTAAATTACAACAGTGACTACACTTCAAAAGTAATTCATTGGCTGTAAAGTGCTTTGGGTCGTCCTGAGGTCATAAAAGGCACTATATAAATGAAAGTTCTTTCTTTCTTTCATTTTCAATTTTATCGTCATGCGAAAAACAGGAAATAGTGACCCGGCAGCTCATTTAACCTTTTTCTGATTTTCTTTACCATTGACGTCAATGGAAAAGAGAATCGGGAGAAGTGTAAATGATACATTCAGAATTTCAATAAAAGGCAGTTAGATGTTAGTGTCACTGACTCTACACAGAAACCAATTAAGTCAAAATTATTTGATGGCTGGCAACCTTTCTTTGAAACATTAATGTTTGCAGATCCACAGGCTGGAGGAAATAGACAAAATTCATAGGGGTCAATTTTAACTCCCCCAGCCTAGCAGAAACCAGGTTGGAGGGGTGGGGGGGGCGGGGGGACATTTAAAATGGAGCGGGAGGCTTACTCACTCCTTTCCCTCCTCGATCTGGCTGACTGCAATTTCAAATAGGAAATGGAAAAATGCCCACTTGCATGGGTAAAGTAACTCATTCATGGTAATTAAGCTGAATTTATTTATTACAGGTAATTTCTGACATGCTTTATTTTTCTCATCAGTGGAAACATTGATCTAACAGCCTAATTTTAATTTTAAGTCAGGCTGATACTATTATGAATGGTAGGCAGTGTGTTATCCCTCAAAACCAATTGAAAATAAACACACACATGCATTATGTTATAATATTTACATTTATCTGCATATAGTGTGCTTGGTAAGAAATCAATATGGCCACAGAAAGTCGTTTGACAAATAGTGAAATATTTGCTTGGTCTACAGTGGTTGCTAGCCTATGCTATGGTGGATTTCAATAAACAACCATCAACCACCACAAACCAATGAGATAATTTTCCCTAGCTGTCAATTTAATTGATTGAAATAAAGAACTTGCTTTTATATAGCACCTTTAACATCCTCAGGGCATCCCAAAACACTTCACAGCCAGTGTAGTCAATGTTGTAACGTAAGCCGCATTGCACGTAGCAAGGAAGGTCCCACAAACAGCAATGAGAAAAATGACCAGATAACCTGTTCTGGTAGTGCTGGTTGAGAGATAAATTTAGCCAGGACACATCAGGAATAGCATATGCTGATAGAGTTAGATGAAGTAGGGTGGGAGGTGGCTCGTGTGGAGAATAAACATTGGCATAGACCAGTTGGGCTGAATGGCCTGTTTCTGTGCTGTAAATTCTATGTAACACATAGTGGGGTCGATTTTGACTGCCTTCTTAATGGTCTCAAAATGGGGTCAGTAGCCTTATCACACGGTTAACACTGGCATTAAGGCAGGCTCCAATTCGAATGGGGCCTACCATTGGGTATTCAAAGTGCTTGACTGTTTCAGGTGATAGGCCCCTTTTAACATGGAAATCAGGGTCTTATGACATAAATAGGTCCCCAATTGCCATGGTGGGGTTGAACTGGTCAGAGCCTTCTCAGTGCAGCTTCCGACCAGTTCCAGGGGCAAAGGAACTAAAGCCACCTGCCCAGAGTAAGTGTTGAATTTTTCTTCTGGGCTCAAAAATAATCTGAGCACTGCCTCCCTGGGACCCCACCCTCCGCGATCATGACTCCCCCCCCAACACCCCCTCCACAACTTACTTTGTTGGCGGCCACACCAGCCCGATTTTGAGGCCTTAAGGATTTTAAGCTGCACCGGGATACCTGTTTGGCGCTCCACAGCTTGACTTAAAGATTTAATTAAGACCGGAACCTCAAAATTGCGCGGGCCTCTTCGCTTCTGGAACGGGCGGCCAACCAGCGTCTGTCATCCAATACTCAAAATAGACCCCACTATGTCCAACCTTTGCTGCGACAAATACCTTTTATCCTCTTTAACTTTTCTAACATGGAAGACTGCCTCTGTGGTGTTCCTTGGGGGATAGCAAATACCTAAATGGACCTTGTCACGGTGGTGCTGAAATTTAATTAAGTAAGTGGAAGAGGTTCCCAGCATCACACCACCCCACATGACAGTTTCATAGTCACTGACATCATGTAATCCAGGAAAAAATTCCTTTCTGCGCATTTGTGTATCAAAGTAATGGTGAAGTATTAGCAAATTAGCTACCTCACTCCAAAATAATTATACATTAACACATCAACATACTTTGCTGAAATGTTAATATATACTAAAATGCTGATGTTGCATTAATAGCCTGCATGCTACCATATTAATTCAATTAAAAATAACACTGCGTATGCAATAAAATATTCTAAATGGAACAATGCATGGTTTATATGCTTTTCACAGTAGAAAATAATACATCTGAGCATCTGTGTTAAAGCTATTTGAATGATAATTACATTACAATTAGTATTGCCTCCCATTAGGCGTTACTACATTTTATAGATGAAACCCATTCACAATACCTCGTATCTAACTGTGTTTAAGACTTTTGGAAGGACTGCACTTACTGCTCAAGGAGCAAAACATACGATCATTTTGATCGTTAAGATTTAAATCAGCGGCTCACCTTTTCTGTCGCACGATTAAAAAGTCTTCATTACTGAAGAGCTGCAGGTTTGGAGCATGGAGAATTCCACTCAGGGCTACAAGTTCAGAATTAAAAGTTGGTGCCTGCTAACGTAGAACGCCATCATGTTTTCACATGCCTAACAGCTTTGCAGCTATTTAAAACAACTCTTTGCCTTGAATGGTGCTGCTCAGTGACTATAACATTCCTTTCTTGAACCTACAACAGTCTTTGTATTCCAGCAAATGCCAAGATTCCCTTCACAGTGGCTTTAGGCACATTTTTATCTTTATGGTAAACAATGATCACATAGCTGGCAATTGGTTTATTATAATATTATGTAGGGCTCTCTGATAATCATACATAGCCTAATCATGACCTTCAGAAGAAAAGATTATTCAAAAACACACTATTTTCCTGGTTATAATATTTTTGTGCCTCATATACTTTTCAGGAATATACATTAAAATAGGATTAAACTAATTAAAACTAGAAAGCAGGTCAATAATATTGACGTCATGAAATGTTGCCATTTTTAAAATTATGTGTCAAATAACGAACATGAGACACTGGGTGGGGAAGTTCAGCACACGGTGATTTTACCTTTTGAAAGTAGCCAACCTGGATTGAGAAGGGGAGGATTCTGTCCGACCAACCTTCTCAGCTTCTCTAAAGAAGTAACATCTGAAGTGGACTGCGGAAAGCTCATGCAACATCGGAGGGGTGATTTTCCTGCTCCTACCACCCTGTTTGCGCCTAAAAATGGGGCGGCAGTGGGACCAAAATCGCATTGGAAATTGAAGAGCCGACTTTCCGCTTGTTGTCCACCTGCTACGATTTTCAGGTGGATCTCGATCCTGATGGTGGGAGCTCCTGCTAGAAATAAGTGGGGGCTTCATGAAAAAAATGCAAATCAGGCTCAGACAACATAGTTAGAAGCGCGGATGCCACTTTTGTCTCCGCCTACGTTGCTATTGCCAGGCCCTGCTCTCGCCCACCACACACGGGCAGCATCAGTTGGGAGGTGCCCATTTTGAACGTACTTTAAAGGCATCCTTAGCTGCAGTTAGGAAAAGCTGGAAGCAGGTTTGGCGTTCATTTATACTGCAGTTCCTTCTGTGTTTTGAGTCTTAAGGCTTCCAATATTTGATGGGGCAATTAGGGATGGGCAATAAATGCTGGCCTTGCCAGCAACGCCCACATCCCGTGAATGAATGAAAAAAAAATTGATCTCCACTATAAATTTCTGCTCCCTTTTACTCCCCAAACTGCCATCCCATCTCTTTAAGATGCTGTTGCAGGCCCATCAAAATCAGCCGCTGTGCCGAATTTCCTGCCCCACGAGCTGGCTATAAGGAGCACGTTTCATGCAAGGCAGCTCCCCGGGTTCACTTACATTAGGCCACACCATGAAAATGGCTTGGGGCCATGCTGACTCCATCGAGCAGGTGGAGCACACACCCTGCCCTCTGCACAAAGTTCACATAAAATGTTAATTTTAAAAAAGTGTACAAAGGATGCCAACCAAAGTACCAAAACAGGTAAAGGACCTTACTGTACCCAAAAGATAAGATACTTCTGGAAATGTTTCAAAATAGTGAACAGAGCACCATAGATTATACATGTACATGTAAGTGGCTATATAATCTACGGAGTAATTGTCAGATAAAACTATTCAAGTATCTAGTTAAGAATTGTATAATATGTATGTGTATGTGCCAGGGAGAGAGAGAAAGACAGACACTCAGACACAGGGTGGGACTCTTGTTGTCCCTTTAATAGTCCAGTTAACAGATGCAGTGGTTTAAAAATAGTACGTGAGGACACTACCCACCAGGTACATGGTACATACTCATGTGACTCGGCCAACGTTGTCTACCTGATACGTTGCAGTAAAGGATGCCCCAGAGCATGGTACATCGGCGAGACCATGCAGACACTGAGACAACGTATGAACGGACACCGCGCAACAATCGCCAGGCAGGATGGTTGCCTCCCAGTCGGGGAACACTTCAGCAGTCAAGGGCATTCAGCCTCGGATCTGCGGGTTAGCGTTCTCCAAGGCGGCCTTCAGGATACACGACAATGCAAAATCATCGAGCAGAAACTGATAGCCAAGTTCCGCACTCATGAGGACGGCCTCAATCGGGATATCGGGTTAATGTCACGCTATAGAACGTGACTTGACATCGTTGCCGGTCTTTCCAGTTTAAAAAAAAAAACAAACACAAGAAACAAACACAAAAAATGGAGAGGATATGCAGCCAGCAGGTGTTTTGACGCGTTGGACCCCCTGGGACACATCTCATTGTCTTGGCTGTGCTCTTAGTGTGTCTTTGATGTAGGGAAAGATTTAATCTATGCATTTTCTCTGTGTTTATATTCTGTGAATTCTGATAGATTCTCTCACAGTAACTTTACCTGACGAAGGGGCGACAGCTCCGAAAGCTTGTAATTTTAAATAAATCTGTTGGACTATAACCTGGTGTTGTGCGACTTCTCATTTTTAAAAATAGTAAGATTAGGAAGGAAATCCACATCTGTCCATCAGGGCCATTCACATTACTGCTTCCAACAGATCATGTATAGTCATGCACTCTCTCCAACATATCTAATGTCCTGTGGAAGATGAACAACCTCAGGTAAATCTTCCAAAGATATAAATATCACCTGAAGGCAAGCAAGGAAATCAACATGAATTACAATCACTATTATTCAACTTGTCCAGCCAGATTCCACAGATGACGTCCTATGGTCTCAACAGGATTGTAACTACAGTTCTTCAGAGGCTATTTGATGTCTAGCTCTATATTATCCTTATAATCTTCAATCTTGTTCCTAACTGGATGAAGTTAATGAGGGACAGCAATCTGAACTGGCTGTAACAATTGTATTGCTTAACTTTCTCATAAACTAACAAATGTAATTGTTTTCATCCTTGATTTTCTTTCTTTGACTTGTGTGTATACTTGGAAAAAAATACAGGAAAACCATTAAAGAAAAACAGGAAATAAATGCACAGCTTCCAACAAAATTCAGTTCATGTTCTGAGAGAACTGGATAGTAACCAGATACAGACCCACAGCTGACAATTCTTTTTAAAATGTATATTTTATGGTGAATTTGCTTGTGCTCATTAGTATGAGGGATGTGTTCAGGAATAGAATACTTTTCTGCTCTTGGCAGCCGGTGATAATACCAGACATTTACAGGTCAAGTGCAAAGTATACCCTCCCTCAACTACTCCCCAGTAGTGACCCTTAAACCCAGCCTGAGAAGAACGCCCACTACTGCACCAGTATGAATTTTTCAGATTTTCACACCAGCCATCTTTAAAGCCTCTCTGTGTGAGATTGTCAATGTCGTATCAACCAACATGTTTAATTGAGATCACATGTGCCTTATTCCTGGAAAATTCCTCAACACTTTCCGTCTTGCTCTCTATTCCTTCTGTTTCAGCTCACAATCATGCTGAATTAAAAAAGAACTGCCAATATTATACGAACAAAAACAGCAAAAAAAGCACATAGCTTCTAACTACCTGAAGTGATTTTTTGCCCCGACATACTGCATTCTATAGGATTCACTGTCTTGCTTGAGATCTCTTTCACGCTGGATGCTCTCATTCAGTCCACACATAACTATTTTCTCCAGGCTGGTGTTGCTGCCGCCATCTACTATTCCAGGCAACTACTTCTGCTGCTTTTACTCGTTTGTCGGCATCATCGTCACTTTGGGGGCGAATTTCTATCACCCCATTTTAAATAAAACAAAATAAAACATTTTTTTTTAACTGCCAACTTCTTGTCTGAGGCCCATCTGATACAATTTTTGAGTAGGCCTTGATTTAGGCAGCCAGCATTCCCGCTGGGAAGAGGGAAGAGACTATTTAAAAAAAAATGTATTCGTTTTTATGGGATGTGGGCGTTGCTGGTAAAGCCAGCATTTATTGCCCATCCCTAATTGCCCTTGAGAAGGTGGTGGTGAGCCACCTTCTTGAACCGCTGCAGTCCGTGTGGTGAAGGTACTCTCACAGTGCTGTTACGTAGCGAGTTCCAGGATTTTGACCCAGTGACGATGAAGGAACGCCAATATACTTCTAAATCAGGATGATGTATAACTTGGAGGGGAACTTGGAGGTGGTGGTGTTCCCATGCATCTGCTGCCCTTGTCCTTCTAGGTGGAAGAGGTCGCGGGTTTAGGAGGTGCTGCCGAAGAAGCCTTGGCGAGTTGCTGCAGTGCATCTTGTAGATGGTACACACTGCAGCCACGTTACGCCGGTGGTGGAGGGAGTGAATGTTTAAGGTGGTAGAGGGGGTGCCAATCAAGCGAGCTGCTTTGTCCTGGATGGTGTTGAGCTTCTTGAGTGTTGTTGGAGCTGCATTCATCCAGGCAAGTGGAGAATATTCCATCACACTCCTTACTTGTGCCTTCTAGATGGTAGAAAGGCTTTGGGGAGTCAGGAGGTGAGACACTCGCCGCAGAATACCTAGCCTCTGACCTGCTCTTGTTGCCACAGTATTTATGTGGCTGGTCCAGTTAAGTTTCTGGTCAATGGTGACCCCCAGGATGTTGATGGTGGGGTATTCGGTGATGGTAATGACATTGAGTGTCAAGGGGCGGTGTTTAGACTCTTGCCTGTTGGAGATAGTCATTGCCTGGCACTTCTGTGGCGCGAATGTTACCTGCCAATTATCAGCCCAAGCCTGAATGTCGTCCAGGTCTTGTTGCATGCGGGCATGGACTGCTTCATTATCTGAGGAGTTGTGAATGGCACTGAACACTGTGCAGTTATCAGCGAACATCCCCATTTCTGACCTTATGTTGGCGGGAAGGCCATTGATGAAGCAGCTGAAGATGGTTGGGCCTAGGACACTGCCCTGAGGAACTCCTGCAGCGATGTCCTGGGGCTGTGATGATTGACCTTCAATCACCACAACTATCTTCCTTTGTGCTAGGTATGACTCCAGCCAGTGGAGAGTTTTCCCCCCGATTCCCATTGACTTCAGTATTGATGGGCGGTGTCGGACAGTGTAAGCTGGATGGCTGGAAGCAGATCTAGAAATATTTTCAATTTATTAATTTGGCAGATTTGAGCCCTCATGATTAACTGAATTGCCCACCATGCTTCTTCTGCAAAGTCCTCAGCCCCTTAAATTATACCCTTCATCCCCACCCCCTTTGGTCCAGCCCTCCATTTTAAAGTGCTGCTACAGGCCCATGCTCAGTGGCTGCCTGACAGATTTCCTGCCCTCCCAAAATGGCCTGTCAACGCTCGAATCACATGGACAGCTTGTCAACTAAATTTAAATGATGCACGACCATCAAAATGGTTCTGGCCGCTCGCTGAGAACATCGGACAGGCCTCGTGATCGCTCTGTTCACCGCCCGCCGAATCTACGCCAAAGACCAAAATCAAGCCAGACTCAGATATCTCCCTCATGCCGTTCCTGTCTTTCTACCTTCCTGTTGAGAAGTCTGAAGTTAGCGGGGGTCAGGCTGCCACCGGGGACCCACGGAAATGAATGGTCCCCAGCAAGGTAGGTCAGGAATGACTCGGGGGTGGGCAAGGTGGGGGGGGGGGGGAGCGGTGGTGGGAAGGCCTGAGTTAACCCTGTTCCTTCTGGCCCAAATGAAACCTTTAGAAAGTAATAAAAAGCACTTATAAGGGCCTGTTCCTGCCTGGATGGTGCCTGCCATCAGCTTTCATTGGCAGGTTTGATACCGTTTGGCCCTTAGTCAGGCCCACATCTCTGGGACGGGCGGCCCTCCCATGCCTGATTAGGCTAGTTAAGATGGTGGTGGGGAGACGGGTGCTAGAATTGCATCGGGAATGTGGCGTAAATCCTCTCACCATCTTAACCATTCTTACCGGGTGGTGGGGAGGGTTTAAAATTCCCCTGATAGTATTTGTGGGAGGTGATGGGGAGATTCCATCTGTCCACTTGGAGGTTATAAACATTCTACTAAATTTAAAGAAAACTTTCAAATCTATGTAATAGAAATCTGTAGAGAATCAGTGGGGCAAATCCTGCCATTTAGATTTATCTTCAACCAAATGCAATGAGAAACTACTCTGAAGTGCTGCGAGGGTGGCAATGGCTCGTACTATTATCTCTGAATGAGAAGATTGTGAATTCAAGCTCCACGCGGGGAAACTGAGCTCATAACGAATGCTGACATCTCAATTCTGTGTTAATTGGGACTCCTGGAGACACAGGCAGGGATGAAATGTTATACCAAAACCCTGTCTCGATGATAAGTAAACGTTGTGAAAAAACATTTGACTATGCCAACATCAATCTGCTACATTTGCCAAATATTCTAAAGAAAATTGTAAAAAATGCTTTGTTTGAAGATATCGAGAACAAAATTGAGGTCTGCAGAATATGTTCCGAACAAATAACAAGATTAAAATTTTTTGAAGAGAAATGGTCTCCCTTTGCTTTGCTCCCGCCCGAAACTCATGGGAAGTGCCAGCTGGTTGATGGGCGGGAACGGAATGATCAGCACCAAGAGGCTTCTGCCAGGAAATGGAGAAACGGTAAGTGGTTAGGAGGGGGTTCGCAGTCGGGGGGATGGGGGAAGCCTCGGGAAGGGGAGGCCTAAACTTTCCTGTTGGCCCCACAAGGAATGCAAAAAAAAAGTAAAACTGCTGATCCTTTTTTGGGTCTCTTCTGACCGCAGCTCCTCTTTCCACTAGTTTGGCCTGGCAAGGCAGTCACAACGACTCCCCCGCACAGGCCTCCGGTTAAAATTGCAGCCCGGCCCCAATGACATCATCGGAGCCCGATCTGCATTTTTAAAGAAGGACCCTGCCAGTTCTCATTCTTGTTGTACCTCTGCGGGTATTTTTCATTTGCCTACCTTTTACGTTGGAAAACCATAGACAAATGAAAATTAAAAAGAAACAAGGCCAGCCCATTGGCTGCCCGAGGCCTGCCTGACTCGATTTTAGAGTAGATCTCAAAATGGTTGGCCAGGAGATGATTTCGATATTTAAGTGAGGGTCTTACACCAGTTGAAGGACCCTGGCGCATGCTGATGGCCATTCCAAAAACAGGTCACAATTTATGTTTCCTTCATTTTTGTGGGTTCAGGAGGAGTAGGAATGCCTGTCGCTGTACACCCCGCTCCCCGGACTGGACTGTCAGCTGGCTCTGCGTAGGAGCTGGCTGATTTCCTTTCCCCCCCCCCGGATGGAGAACTGCCTCAAAGCACCTGCTCAGCGCTCACAGCTCACTGATTGCATGCAAATGAGGCCCAAACACCAAGATGGTTTGGTCCACTTGCTGGTGCAATTGGGTAGGTGCTGTGATTCATGCTTGCTGCCCAACTGATTAGGACACCAGACAAAATTTGCCACTGCTCTACCTCTTTAAGGCTTTTTATCCTTCTCTTCCTTTGTTTAGTCTCTCCATGTTTCTGTCTCCTACCTTCTGCTTCTTGTGCCTCTGACACATTTTCCGTTTTTCTTTCTCCATGAACTTCCCTTTCTCTCTATACGATTGTCTCTTTTTTTCCCTGTACGTCTCACAGTCTCTGGCCTCTACACCTCTGATAGCAGCAGAAATTATCGCATCTTTCTTTGGGAAAGGGGGTGGGTCGTGTGTCATCCTAATGTCCTTGCTTGACGGACCTGGGGGCCTGGTGTCTCAAGCTGGGGCGAGGAGATTGTGGAGGTTGGGCCTGAAGATTGGGAAGGCTGCAGCCACAGAGTTGGGCTCAGGCTCGCAGGCAGCAGGGAAGCCATGGCATGGGACTGGTACTTGAGAAGAGTTGTGAGGCTGGAGCTGTAGTTGTGGGGCTTGGCTACAGAGTTGTAGGCCAGGAACCTTGGGATTGTTCCTTGAGAACGATGATGAACTAACGAACCAATTAAATCTGTGTGACAGAATGGACAGCTATGGATTAAAATAATTTTATTTATATAGAAAGATAATTAAAAAATTATTTCATTCAATATCATAAACCTTTATATAAATAGCTAATCGACTATTAAATGTTACATTGAGAAATTATTAGATCAATATTATCTAGTACTGTAACTATTATTATTTACAGAAAAATACAATTACAGTTACAGTGAATGAATCTCAGTCAAATCCCCTTCCTGTGGTAAATTGCGATTTCTACGTTTTTTTGATTAGTTATAACAGCATGAGGTAAAGGAGATAATCAGTCGGCACTCTACCTCCATCTGTTAAAGTTTCTTCCACTATTTCTGCAATTTCTTTCTTTGCCATTTTCTAACTTCTGGATGACTGTTATTGCTGCTTCTCTTTTAGAAACATAGGGCTGAATTTTAACACCAGAAATGGGTCGGTTGGGTTCGGGTCAGCTCTTAACATTTAAAAAATCTGAAACTCAAGCCCAACCCACCTCCAACCCGCCCACTTCCAGGTTTAATGGAGGCAGGACAAGGGGCGGGCAGCCAACCTGCTCCCAGGAGGTGGGTTGGCATTTTAAATATTTTAATGAGATTGGCAGCCTCTGATTTAACCTGCTTTGCAGGATTTACAGTGGCCAGCCGAGCCTGGGAACCCGGCAGCTGAAGGGAGGTGAGGACAGCTTCAGGGAGAAGGTAAATGCTTTCACAGCATTGCTTGTGGGCCAGGAAGAGCAGGAGTGATTTCCCCCCAGCCCCCCAAGCTCCCGACCCAACAGCCTCCCCCATACAAAGACCACTGGGATTGGACCCCCCGCTGGGATCACACCCCCACCCTGGGGTCAGGGATCGGACCCCCCCTGAGATCGGACCCTCCCAGGTCAGGGATCGGACCCTCCCTGGGATCAGACCCCCTTCCTCTGGGATTGTGAATTGGACCTACCTGCTCCTGCAGCCTGCTCTGGAGTCCTCCCCGCCCGACTGGAAGCCAAGCCTGTCAATCAGGCTGACTTCCGGGCAAGTACAAAAGTCGCCACTGTGGAGTTAAAACTCCAGCATGCAATGCGAGGAAACCCCGACTTCCGGGTTTCCAGTTCGAAACTCCGCCCCCCCCTCCCCCGGCCCTGTTAATATCCAGGCTATCGGAATTGCTAGACTAAAAAAGACCAAGTTCCAGCTGGTTCACCTCTACCATCCTGGTAGTCGCATAATACAACGATAATTTAGTTGTTGATTAATCACAGCAATCAATCTCTATCAATTAGTCTGCAACAGACCCAAAAATTAAAGGGGGGAAAACTGCAGTGGTGGAGATCCTTGGGAACCGTAGACCCAAAGTCACCTTTTTCCTCCCAAGCATACTGCACTTACCACATGTCATGTCTCAAATTACTCATATACTACATCCCAAAATGTTATTTTTTGAAATAAATGTATCTAATTTGCATTTGAATGGATCAATACTAACTGCTTTCCCCAGGGAGTCTGTTCCATAGATTGACCACTTGCCATTGCAAATTGTTTCCATAGATTAGTTTTGATTTTAACCCCTTCAAGCGCAGGCTGTGTCCTCTGGTTCTACTGTTCTGTCATGACATGCCTTTTGATCCTATTAATGCCTGTTTCTAGTTTTCAGTCTTACCGTTGAGTGATTTGGTTGTGTATTATATGGTGTGGTCTAGTTTGCTTAAAAATATTTCTCTCATCTCCTTAAACAATTTTATTCAGCATTTTCCTTCTCCCAAAAGTTACTTTACCGCAGTAATAAAACTTTCCCATTGGCCACACTCTTCTTCTCAGCTCTTTCCTTAGTTTTTCTTCTCAATCGTTTCTTCTTGTTGGAGTGCATGCTTCTTTTTCCATTTGTATCTAGCTTTTAAATCTAACTTTGGAATTTTTATTGCTCTGGTCCATTCTCTTCCACCTGTAGTTTTTAAACTTTTGTTTTTCCTAGCTCCTACAAAACTCAATAAAATGCAGGGAACAGAGCGAAAAAAAAGGCCTTCATGTTGTGATAAGGTATTTGTGTTAATATCACTCATTGAAAACAAGTGGAATTTCAAAAGATCTTATCAACTTCTTCAATTTTCAGAAGTCTTTGACAGTGAAGGTAGAAATTTTAACAATATATGACATTCCAGAAAACATTGTGAGGGTGCTGAAAGGTTTCCATGCAGGTTGTGAGTGTGAAGTTAAAGAAGACATCTCAATGACAGAGTAGTTTGCAATAGAGACAAACGTTAAACAGGATGTATTAGTTCACCTTTGCTCTTTAAATGTCGCACTAGATTGGAATAAGGTCAGCTTCAGAGAGTTGAGGTTTGTGAATTATTTTGATTTTTGATAGAAAACTGAACAGTCCTGATTTGTCTTTGCACTAATTATGGACAAGAGGGATGGCATGTAATTGAAGCTGAACAGTGGATTACAAAGCTAACAGCATGTAATTCATCATTAATAAAGAAAAAATATGGAGACTGGAGGAAATAGTATTCAATACTTTACAGTGTTAATCACTCCTTGGTCAATAAGACTTTTTTGAACTGGTCCTAATGAATTTTTCAGTCACCAAAAGCTATCACTTGGGTTTTAACCAAAGGGAATGAATAAAGTAATCATTTTTGTATAGATAAGGAGCTAGCTGCTGAAGGGAGAGCAGCAGCAGGCTATAGGAAAATACACATTTAAGGATTAGAGATGAAGGTGCAAACATACTGCTGTTACTAGGAACATAGGAACAGGAGTAGGCCATTCAGCCCCTCAAACCTGTTCCGCCATTCAATGAGATCATGGCTGATCTGCGACCTAACTCCATATACCCGCCTTTGGCCCATATCCCTTAATATCTTTGGTTAACAAAAATCTATCAATCTCAGATTTAAAATTAACAATTGATCTAGCATCAATTGCCATGTGCGGAAGAGAGTTGCAAACAATCACCACCCTTTGTGTGTAGAAATGTTTCCTAACTTGCACTCCTGAAAGGTCTGGCTCTAATTTTTAGACTATGCCCCCTAGTCCTAGAATCCCCAACCAGTGGAAATAGTTTCTCTCTATCTACCCTATCTGTCCCTCTTAATATCTTGAAAACTGCGATCAGATCACCCCTTAACCTTCTAAGTTCTAGGGAATACTGCAAGCTAATGATCTGCCATGTTTTTCAATGCACCAAAGCTGGGAACTAATTTGCCCCAATTTATTTAGCTGGTGGAATTAATATCTGCACATTACTGAAATTATGACAGAATCATAATGAGAGGTCACAATCTTGGGACAGCAGGAATATTTATATATTTAAAATACAATATGAATAGAAATTAATGAAATTGAAAGAATAGAATTGGCAGTGGCAAACAATCTCACTAACTTTCAAAAATATGGAAGTTCAAGGGCATTGATCTGAAAACCAAAGCTTCACCAAACAGAAAACAAATGCAATTAAAAAGATCACTTTAAGGTAATATTTAATTCAATCTTGAATGGAAGCGGCCATTACATTCCTATGCTAAACTGCCAACTAATTCCTGCCCTTTGTAAGCATTACAGCTGTGCTTGACATTTCCATTCAATATAAAAGCCACCTATCTCAAATGACTGAAACTTTCACTGCTGTTCTAAAATTACTTTTAGTCAGCCTATGCTTCCCCCAGATGACAACTGGATAATAACTGTAGTTAACAAGAGGTTTAGCATTGCATCTTAAGGCTGTTAGATGGTGCTAGCTACTTAATCAATGTGACATCTTGGCTCAGTAGGTTGTGGGTTTGACTCCATACAAGGGGTTTGAGCTCATATAATCGAAGATAATACTCCAATACAGTACTGAGGAGCAATGCATCATTAGAGGTGCAATCCTTTGGATGACATATTAAACGGAGACCCTGCCTGTTTGATCAAGTGGACATAAAAGGTCCAATGGTACTATCTGAAGAGTAGGAAACTCTCCCAGTATCCTGTCAAGCATTCCTCCCTCAACCAATTATCATCAATAACAGAATTCATCACATTGCTATTTGTTGGATTTTGCTGTGTTTTCCATTATGAAAACAGTTAGAGGGGAATTTTTCGGGGGTCAACGGGTGTGTTTAGTGGCGAGTCGGGTGGGAAAATTTTCAACCCGCTGCCACGCTAGTTTCCCAGATGTCGGGTCAGTCAGCGCTGAACAGACCCAACACCAAGTGGCGGGGGAGGCAATTTAGGTCATTAAAACCTTGTTAACAGCCTGTTAAAGAGAATTTTGAGCTCACCTTAACATTTTACGAGATCGCCCATGGGTTCCACGCTGCTCGGGATCACGTCAGGTAAGGAGTTGTGTCACCATGAAATGATCTCTCTACTTGACAGTTGCAAATGAGCTATAAAAGCACCCTTCTCACAGCTGTTCACTTTCTAAGCTCAGAAGCTGTTGCTTACTGCATTTGGAAGACAGATTGAGCTTTTATGCAGGGTGCAAGTGTTTGGAGTAAACTCTATATTCAGTGTCACTTCATTGGAACAACCTCTCTCACCATTGACAGATCACTTCTGTCATCTCAACTTCACCTGCCATCTATTACATCAGCATCGGTGCCCTTGAAACTATCTCACCTTGGTCCTCAGAATCCCACCATGATCAGCCCCAACACCAGCAGCACCAGGCACACCAGCAGCACCAACAACAACATCAACCTTCTCCGCAATCAACTGATTGCTGCCCGGGACACCAGGGATAGCCTCACCATAGCCAGATTTACCTCACTTGACGCTGTACACCCTGGCTGCCACATGATGCGCCAGGTTGGCACCACCCCACACCAACACCATAAAGCATCCCTAAAATGCCCAAGCCATTCCTTTCATATTCATCACCATTGCGGTGGGTACCGTTATGTCTCAACATTCACTACAACTCACTAAGCCACTTCCAAAGGCACACAGAAATCTGTCCATGAAGGCAAAGTGTTGAAAAATAAGACTTCAAAGTTTGATAGCACATTAACAGAAACTTCACATCAACATTGGCTAAATCACACAAGTGCCTACCCTTGAGTGTTGTTAGTTGGTATGATTGGACTAGGATGAGGGTGAGTGTGAGCGGTGGCTACTGAGATGGGGAAGTGATAATGTAGATAGTGAGGGATGCGTGGAGGTGCAAGGTAAGTTGGTGTGAGTAAGGATGTGCAGGAGTAGGGTAGGGAAGGCAGAGCGATGGGGATGTGATGAGTGGCACAGCAGGATGAGGTCGAGTGTGGCTTTGCAGTAATGTTTTGAGATCTACTGAGATCATTGAAAGGTTTGCACCACTGCAGCCAGGGACTCCTGACGACACCCCTGCTTGTGTCCTTTTAAAAAATTTGTTCCTGGGATTTGGGCGTCGCTGGCAAGGCCAACATTTATTGCCCATCCCTAATTGCCCTCGAGAAGGTGGTGGTGAACCGTCTTCTTGAACCGCTGCAGTCCGTGTGGTGACGGTACTCCCACAGTGCTGTTAGGTAGGGAGTTCCAGAATTTTGACCCAGCGACGATGAAGGATCGCCGATATACTTCTAAGCCGGGATGGTGTGTGACTTGGAGGGGAACTTGGAGGTGGTGGTGTTCCCATGCGCCTACTGCCCTTGTCCATCTAGGTGGAAGAGGTCGCGGGTTTGGGAGGTGCTGCCGAAGAAGCCTTGGCGAGTTGCTGCAGTGCATCTTATAGATGGTACACACTGCAGCCACGGTACACTGGTGGTAGAGGGAGTGAATGTTTAAGGTGGTGGATGGGGTGCCAATCAAGCGGGCTGCTTTGTCCTGGATGGTGTTGAGCTTGGGCATCAGTGAACAGGTTATTGGTGAGTAAGTGCCGCTTGATAGCACTGTCGATGACACTTTCCATCACTTTGCTGATGATTGAGTGTAGACTGATGGGGCGGTAATTGGCTGGGTTGGATTTGTCCTGCTTTTTGTGGACAGGACATACCTGGGCAGTTTTCCACATTGTCGGATAGATGCCAGTGTTGTAGCTGTACTGGAACAACTTGGCTAGAGGCGCGGCTAGTTCTGGAGCACAAGTCTTCAGCACCATAGCTGGGATGTTGTCGGGGCCCATAGCCTTTGCTGTATCCAGTGCGCTCAGCCGTTTCTTGATATCATGTGGAGTGAATCGAATTGGCTGAAGACTGGCTTCTGTGATGGTGAGGACCTCAGGAGTAGGCCGATATGGATCATCCACTCGGCACTTCTGGCTGAAGATGGCTGTAAATACTTCAGCCTTGCCTTTTGCACTCACGTGTTGTGCAATGTGCAACCAGGCTGCGTTGGTCTCCTGGGGCGGTCTCTTCCGCCTATTGGAAGGGAAGGGAACCTCCCTGCGTGCTGTGACTCCCTCCATAAGCATATGGAGGGAGTCATGGGAGGGCCTGGGTGCAGCTGTGCACCTCTGTGCAGTGCTTGCCAGTGTTTGCAGCACCTCAATGCTGTAGCACACTGACAGCACAACAGGCAAAATCAATTTGCGCATGGTCCCTTTAAGGAAACCAGCTGATAACGCGTCATCAAGTGACATCATCAGACCCACTTCCTTCAATTGGCTGGCAAACACGCTGGGCGGGCTTAACAAGCCGAATCAACATAAAATTACTTTGGACAGTGGGCTTGAGACAGCAGCGAGGTCGGGACCCGCCACCGACCCCGGCCGCACTGGACACCCTGAGGTAGGGGAAATCGCGGCTGTCCTTACTTCAAAGCAATTCATTGTATGTGTTGCCTTTAAGACACTTCTGAGAGACATGCCATCAATGTAAGTATTTACGTTAGCCTGGTAGAGAGCTACTGTTACTCATCTATGTAAGATGGTTTAATTAGTTTCCTTGTTAACTATGCTTTTAGATAGCAAACTACCCATAATGGATAAGTCGGAAATAGGGATCTTATATCATACGGTGCAGGCAATGAGCAATTGTCCCACCAAAATTAGGGTTCTTTTAATTTCCAGTTATAGTGTACTTTCTCAAGAGTTAGAGATTGTTAAATTATTCTGAAAGTACTGCAAGTTGGAAAAGAAACAGTACAAATGTTGTTATTCAATTTGCAAGCCAGCCCAAGAATTTAATTGATTTAGTGTTCCTTGGGGCGAGACATGAACTTGACACCCGAGGTTCAGTTAAAACAGATTTGGATAGGGAAAACAAGAGAAAATATTTTAATTTTGGAATAAAGCATCCCACTTATTAATCCATGAAATCTTAAACCAATATATTTTCTATCTCTTTGAGACTGTCTGGAATTGGCCCTAAATAAATCAATTTTGTCTTCTGAGAGTTATTAGACACTATCCTCCAAACTGAAACAATGTAATTCTTTTGGCCAAAAATCTGTTGCCAAAATTGTCAGAAGTTCATGCAGCATCCCTAGTTGCCTCTCAAATTGAAGAAAGCCCCATTTTACAAATAAAGGGAGCAACCAGGAAGATCAGATATTTTTCCTTAGGAATCTTCTAAAAGTTGTAAATATATTTATCTGTCACTGATGGAGAATCTCTTGGGTCCTTAATATTGAGCTACTCCCCAAAACTTTTTACATAGTTTTTATCCCCCCCCCCCCCCCACTCTTGCTAATTGTATATAAACCCTTTAATTATAGAACTATAGATTGTCAGTGAAGAAATTGCATTACAGTATTTGTAACTATCCCCAAAATCAATTTACTTTAATTCAAAGTAATATAAAAACGCCACTTGTTTGCAAAATATTATTTTTCATTTAAAAAGAAAAAAAACTGGAATAAATACAGAAAATACTGGAAATACACAGGTCAGCCAGCATCTGAAAAGAGAACAAAATAGGTTAATATTTCAAATCTTGACCCTTTGCCAAAACTTTTGTTTTTACTCCTTATTCATTTGATCAATTCATGTCAATTCCTTCCTTTTGCTGTTTTGTCTATATCAACTCTTAGTTATTCATTTCCATTCTTGGTTTTCACACATTTCCACCAAAATTGACTGAGACGTTACCTTCCAAAGATAACATTCAAATGCTTCCCTGCAGGCAGCAGCCAAATTCCTCCCCCACCCCCCGACCAAAATCAAAAAATGTCTGGTGCCTTCTACCTATTTTGGAAATTCATCCTATTTTACCACTTTCGTGGGCTTTTTTTCAAAGGCCGGTGTCGGGAGCAACAGGAGAGAACCGTGAGTATTTAAACTCACTTTCGCGGGCTTTTTTTCAGAGGCTTACCAATCTCACAGATCAGCGGCGGCTTTCCAGAGCCACGTCACGATTCAAAAAGTGACGCGGACAAGAGGAAGCAGCTGATTGGCTGAGTATGGCCAGGTGAGTATTTATACTACTCTATAGTTTGACAGTTAAGGTTAATAGTTTATAAAGTTTAGAAGGTCTTAATTTTGTGCTTATAGTTTCTAAGGTCTCTGTTGTGTAGCGGGGAGTGCTAGTAAACAAGGGCCCTTGAGTATAACATTTAATTGTAGTGCAATTGGTGGTATTGATTTGATTTAATTTAATTTAAATTAATTAAAGGGTAAGTCATGGCAGCACAGCTCGGCCCTGTGGTATGCTCCTCCTGCGCGATGTAGGAAATCAGGGACACTTCCTGTGTCCCTGACGACCATGTGTGCAGGAAGTGTATCCAGCTGCAGCTACTGGCAGACCGCATTGCGGCGCTGGAGCTATGAATGGATGCATACTGGAGCATTTGCGATGCTGAGGACGTTGTGGATATCACATTTAATGAGTTGGTCACACCGCAGGTAAAGGTTGCACAGGCAGGAAGGGAATGGGTGACCACCAGGCAGAGTAGTAGGCACAGGCAGGTAGTACAGGGGTCCCCTGTGGCCATCCCCCTCTCAAACAGATATACCACTTCGGATATTGTTGAGGGGGATGGCTTATCGGGGGAAGGCAGCAGCAACCAACTTCTGGCACCATGGGTGGTTCTGCTGCACAGGAGGGGAGGAAAAAGAACAGAAGAGCTATAGTGATAGGGGATTCTATTGTAAGGGGAATAGATAGGCATTTCTGCGGCCGCAAACGAGACTCCAGGATGGTATGTTGCCTCCCTGGTGCAAGGGTCAAGGATGTCTCGGAGTGGCTACAGGGCATTCTGGAGGGGGAGGGTGAACAGCCAGTTGTCGTGGTGCATATAGGTATGAACGATATAGGTAAAAAACGGAATGAGGCCCTAAAAGCTGAATATAGGAAGTTAGGAGGTAAATTAAAAAATAGGACCTCACGGTTGTAATCTCAGGATTGCTACCAGTGCCACGTACTAGTCAGAGTAGAAATAGAAGGATATTTCAGATGAATACGTGGCTAGAAGAATGGTGCAAGGGGGAGGGATTCAAATTCCTGGGACATTGGAACCGGTTCTGGGGGAGGTGGGACCAGTACAAACTGGACGGTTTGCACCTGGGCAGGACCGGGACCGATGTCCGAGGGGGGAGTGTTTGCTAGTGCTGTTGGGGAGGGTTTAAACTAAAATGGCAGGGGGTTGGGAACCTGTGCAGGGAGACAGAAGAAAGGGAAGCAAGGATAGAAACAAAAGACAGGAAGGAGAAAAGCAAAAGTGGAAGGCAGAGAAATCAAGGGTGTAAATCAAACATGGCCACAGTAAACAATAATTCTAAATGGTCTAAGAGTGTTAAAAAAACAAGCCTGAAGGCTCTGTGTCTTAATGCAAGGAGCATTCGTAATAAGGTGGATGAATTAGCTGCGCAAATAGATGTAAACGGATATGATATAATTGGGATTATGGAGACATGGCTCCAGGGTGACAAAGGCTGGGAATTCAACATCCAGGGGTATTCAATATTCAGGAAGGACAGGCAAAAAGGAAAAGGAGGTGGGTCATAATCTAAGGAATAGGGGTAAGCCATTTAGGACAGAAATGAGGAAGAATTTCTTCACCCAGAGAGTGGTGAACCTGTGGAATTCTCGACCACAGAAGGTAGTTGAGGCCAAGTCATTAAATATATTCAAGAATGAGTTAGATATATTTCTTAAAGCTAAAGGTATCAAGGGATATGGGGAGAAGGCAGGTACAGGGTACTGAGTTTGGATGATCAGCCATGATCTCATCGAATGGCGGAGCAGGCTCGAGGGGCCGAATGGCCTACTCCTGCTCCTATCTTCTATGTTTCTATGTTTCTATGTGGGGTAGCATTGCTGGTTAAAGAGGAGATTAACACAATAGTAAGGAAGGATATTAGCTCTGATGATATGGAATCGATATGGGTAGAGCTGAGAAATACCAAGGGGCAGAAAACGTTAGTGGGAGTTGTATACAGTCCCCCAAACAGTAATGCTGAGGTTGGGGATGGCATTAAATGGGAAATTAGAGATGCGTGCAATAAGGGCACAGCAGTTATCATGGGTGACTTTAATCTACATATAGATTGGGCTAACCAAATTCGTAACAATACTGTGGAGGAGGAATTCCTAGAGTGTATACGGGATGGTTTCCTGGACCAATATGTCGAGGAACCAACTAGAGATCAGGCCATCTTAGACTGGGTATTATGTAATGAGAAAGGATTAATTAGCAATCTTGTTGTGCGAGGCCCCTTGGGGAGGAGCGATCATAATATAATAGAATTCTTCATTAAGATGGAGAGTGAAGTAGTTGACTCAGAGACTAGGGTCCTGAATTTAAATAAAGGAAACTACGATGGTATGAGGTGCGAGTTGGCTAGGATGGATTGGGGAACGTTACTTAAAGGGTTGATGGTGGATAGGCAATGGCAAACATTTAAAGATCGCATGGATGAACTACAGAATTTGTTCATCCCTGTTTGGCATAAAAATAAAACAAAAAGGGTGACTCAACCGTGGCTAACAAGGGAAATTAGGGATAGCATAAGATCCAAGGAGAGGACATATAGGGGTAAAAATTCAGTTGGTTGCGCCTCCCGTTAGCGCCTTAAGAGGGCGCTAATGGGGCGCAAAGCCGCTAACGCCCGGGCGCAGCGATGTTTGCGCCGCTCAGGAACTTAACTAGAGATTGTGCGGCAGCGCTAAAACTTACCGCTGCGACCACCTGCGCGCGCAGATTGTGACGTCATTCCATGGTGCAACGCCCTTGTGGCGCCCCGGAGTGGAAATTGAGTGGCGCCCCCTGCCTTACCGCCTGGCGCTTCCAACGACCGGAAGACTGGAATGCTATCAATCGCTGTGGGGCTCGGGGGGGGGGGCGCTATTTAAAGGGGGCCTCTTCCTGTCTTTTTCTGTGGTCGACATTTTTGCACCACTCGTTCTGAGAGAGAGAGAGAGATTCGGAGAGAGAGAAAGAGAGACTTCTACATTGACTCAACGCTTTGTGAGGTAGTTTTGCCTATTGATCCTAACTTCGCTGCTACTTTAGTTGCTGTCCTTCATTACTTTGCTTGCAAAGAGAATATGGGGGCTGCACTGATTGGGGGCGTCGTCCTGCTCCAGCTGAATCGGAGGATACAGAGACGCAGAGAGAGAGTGGCAATGATGGCCAGACGGAGGAGGGCCATCAGGCGTATGTACAGGAGAGCTTACCCTCCCAGGGTATATCGTGAACAGCTCTCCTACATCCATATGTCCGAGGAGCTGTGTTTGCGAAGGCTGCGATTCAGCAAGGAGGTGGTCACTGAGCTCTGCCACCTGCTGCAGCCAGATCTGCAGCCTCAACTGAGGTCCAGGACGTCTCTGTCGGTGGCAGTGAAGGTCACAGTGGCTTTGAACTTTTACGCTACTGGCTCATTTCAAGCTGCTGCTGGGGACCTCGCCAATATCTCCCTGTTCGCGGTGCATTGCTGCATCCGGCAGGTCACAAATGCCCTCTTCAAAAGGAGACGAGAGTTCATCTCTTTCCCCATGACCCCAGACAAGCAGCGTGACTGCGCTCTGGGCTTTGCGAGGGTAGCGGGCTTCCCCATGGTGCAGGGCGCCATTGACTGCACGCATGTGGCTTTGCGTGCTCCGCATGAGAATGCCGAGGAATTCAGGAACAGAAAGGGGTTCCATTCCTTGAATGTCCAGTTGGTCTGTGACCACAGACAGCTGATACTCGCTGTCAATGCCCAGTATCCTGGCAGCTGCCACGATGCTTTTATCCTGCGCCAGACTACTGTGGCAGAACTTTTCGAGGCACCGCATCAGCCAGTTGGTTGGCTTCTCGGGGACAAGGGGTATGCATTGAGCACCTGGCTGATGACACCGCTCCGTACGCCCAACACCCCTGCTGAGCTGCGGTACAATGAGAGCCATCAAGCTACCAGGAACATTATTGAGCGCACAATCGGCGTGCTGAAGCAACGGTTCCGCTGTCTGGACCATTCTGGAGGAGCCCTGCAGTACTCGCCTGAGCGAGTATCGAACTTCGTAGTCGTGTGCTGCATGTTGCATAACATGGCAATCCTCAGGACCCAGCCAATGCCACCAGGCCTTGGAGCACCACCAGAGGAGGAGGAGGAAGAGGAGGAGGAAGAGGAGGAAGAGGACGAGGACGATGATCATCAGCAGCACCAAGGCGGGAGGGCGGCCCACAATGGTCAAACTGCAAGGGCCGTCCTGTCAACGGCTAATAGCAAGCCGCTTCTAGGGCCCCTGCCATTGCTAACAACATTAATGAACCCAGCACGCAACCCCTAAGCCGGCCAAGGCACCAATAATTCCAACCACCAACCATGTATATTTTGAATACAGAAACTTATTTATTTTACAAACTCTGTGTGTGTCAATTCCTCATGACAAACTCATAGAAATAAACACAAAAAAACAGTCAATAACATAACTGGTTCTCACAACCTGGAGATAATGTCCAAAACACTAAACAAAAGTTGGACCATGAACCTCGACCTTTAATAAAAAAATGACCAGCATTTTGTCACACCTCCTACTTTTTGCCCTTCGAGGGTGATCTCCTTCCCTTGCGCACTTCCCCCCTTCTAACCCTACTGCTCCTCTGTAATGGGACCTCAGTGGCTGCAGCAAGGCTGGTGGAAGGCTGCTGCTCGTCAGACCCTGACACTGCAGATGCCCCTGAAGGATGGCCTCGACCAGTTCTGGGCCTGGAGGGCCCGGCTGCAGACTGCACCAACTCTGCATGGGCGGCAGCAGTCTGTCCTACAGGCGGTGGCAAGTGCAGTGGAGAAGTGACAGTGTTGGCAGCAGGAATGCTGTCATCGTGAGAGAGGACAGCAACTCCCTGCTCGCCCGACACACTGGCACTCCCACGGGGCAGCACTTCAGCATCCGGAGCAATCTGCCGGAGAACAGATTGCTGGCCTGCTGCGGCGCGGTGACAGCCCCGGGGACATGTGCACGAACCATCGAGGTTGGCAGCAGTCTGTGCTCGCGTGGCCTCAATCTGAGTCTGCATGAGAGCAGTCAGAGATGGGATCACGGCAGCCAGTGACTGAATTGCAGCACTAAGCGTTAGTGTGGCATCCGCCTGTGCTACAGCGAAGTGCTCCACACTCCTTGCCAGTGACTCAATGCATTCGGGCACCCTTCCCACTGCACCCATGAGCTCAGTGTGCATGCCCACCGCCTGGGTGTTCATTTCTGCGATCAGCCGCTCCTCCTCTGCGTCCATTGCAGTAGGAGTGTCTGGCATACTCTCCCTCTGGGGAGAAGGCCCCCGTTCTTCCCTACCCCCCCCCATGGCGTTGCTGCAGCCCGCTGGGTCCTGGAGCTTCACCCTCATCAGACCCTTCCCCCCTGCTCCCCTCCAGGGAAGGCGTGTTCCCAGTGTGGGCATGGGCTTCCTCGGGAGAGGGTGGCACTGATGCTCCGGCTTCCTCTTCCTCCTCAGCTGCAGCATCACTCCCAGTGGCAGCTTCAGGGCCCGTCTCCTCAGCTGGTGAATCACCATCTGAAAGCAGGGAGGTACAAGAGTGGCTTTAGCGTGAGGACAGGGTGGCAGTAAGGGAGGAATAAGTGCAGCGAGTTAGCAAGTTGGATTGAAAGTGTCAAAGGCTGGTGTTGTGAGGGACAAGTGGAAGGACAGAGGACAAAAAGGTGATGACCTTACCATTGCTGTCCAGAACGGGGTCGGCGTCTCCAGTGGCGACGGGACCGATCACCCGGCTTGCCACAATCCTGTGGACGCGCTCCTCAAGATCGCTGAGGGGTTGCAGCTGAGGCCGCCCTCCACCTGTCCGTTGCTGCTGTCTCCGATTATGCGCCAGCTTGGCCTGTAAGAAAAAGGACAGCATCTGAGTAAATATACAGCCATGGTCTTGCCTGATGTGCCTCCCATAGGTGAATAGCCCTTACTGTATGCAGCCATGGTCTTGCCTGATGTGCCTCCCATAGGTGAATAGCCCTTACTGTATGCAAAGTGTGGAATGTGTGTGTGTGTTTCATGAAAGGGCCATAGGTGTTGGATGAGTGTTGTGCATTGGGGTTTTAAGACCCTCTGGCCATAGAGTGAGGTTGAGATGGAGGGATGGAGAGGTATTGAGAAAAAGCCACTCACCCTGACGACCCGAGTGAGGTCGTTGAACTTTTTGCGGCATTGAGTATGGGTCCTGGGCACCATGCTCCTGGAGGAGACGCTCTGAGCCACCTCCCTCCACACTCTTCTGAACTCGCGTGGCAAAGGCCTCCGGCCACTCTCAGGGAAGAGCATACATCTTCTGCGCTCCACCGCGCCAACCAGAGCATCCAAGGCCCGCTCGGTGAAGCGATGAGCGCGTTCTCTCACCCTCTCCATGCTTGGCAGCAAAATGGATTCACAGGTCTCTCCAGGCCGAGATTCAAGGCTGCAATGAGCAGGGTGTGGCTGGGGAGCAAGTTGGCCCCCCCCGCTTTAAGAAGTGGCCGGCGCCAGTGTGTCTGTGTTCCCTCGCTAACTGGCAGCAGCTGCGCTGCGCTCGCGCGCTGAGTTAGCGCCTCACTCCTTGGCCTTTGCGCCTTAAGACAGGTGTGCAGCGCCTGATTTAGCGCTCCACTCACCTCCCGGGGCGGTAAAAGTGAAGTTTCCAGTCAGTGCCGATAATTAGCGCCAGGCGCTAATATTTGCGTCCAGACGATATTTGCGCCCCAAATGGGGCGCGACCTAATTTTTACCCCATAAATTGGCCAGAAAAAGCAGCAAACCTGAGGATTGGGAGCAGTTTAGGATTCAGCAAAGGAGGACAAAGGGATTAATTAAGAGGGGGAAAATAGAGTATGAGAGTAAGCTTGCAGGGAACATAAAAACTGACTGTAAAAGCTTCTATAGCTATGTGAAGTGAAAAAGTTTGGTGAAGTCAAGCGTAGGTCCCTTGCAGTCAGAATCAGGGGAATTTATAATGGGGAACAAAGAAATGGCAGACCAATTCAATACATACTTTGGTTCTGTCTTCACAAAGGAGGACACAAATAACCTCCCAGAGATGTCGGGGAACATAGGGTCTAATGAGAGGGAGGAACTGAATGAAATCAGTATTTGCAGGGAAATGGTGTTAGGGAAATTGACAGGGTTGAAGGCCGATAAATCCCCAGGGCCTGATAATCTACATCCTAGGGTACTTAAGGAAGTGGCCCTAGAAATAGTAGATGCATTGCTGGTCATCTTCCAAAACTTTATAGACTCTGGAACAGTTCCCATGGATTGGAGGGTAGCGAATGTAACCCCACTATTTAAAAAAGGTGGTCGAGAGAAAACGGGGAAGTATAGACCGACATCGGTAGTGGGGAAAATGCTAGAGTCCATTTTAAAAGATGTAATAGCAGAGCACTTGAAAAACAGTGACAGGATCAGACAAAGTCAACATGGATTTACAAAAGGTAAATCATGCTTGACTAATCTACTGGAATTTTTTGAGGATGTAACTGGTAGAATAGATAAGGGAAAACCCATGGATGTGGTGTATTTGGACTTTCAGAAGGCTTTCGATAAGGTCCCGCATAAGAGATTAGTGTGCAAAGTTAAAGCACATGGGATTGGGGGTAAGGTACTGACTTGGATAGAAAACTGGTTGGCAGACAGGAAGCAAAGAGTTGGAATAAACAAGTCTTTTTCCGAGTGGCAGGCAGTGACTAGTGGGGTACTGCAGGGATCGGTGCTAGGACCCCAGTTATTCACAATATATATCAATGATCTAGACGAGGGAACTAGATGTAATATCTCCAAGTTTGCAGACGACACAAAGCTGGGTGGGCGTGTGTGCTGTGAGAGAAACTCCAGTATGATTTAGACAGGTTGGGTGATTGGGCAGATGCATGGCAGATGCAGTATAATGTGGATAAATGTGAGGTTATCCACTTTGGTGTCAAAAACTGGAAGGCAGATTATTATCTGAATGGCAATAGATTGGGAAAAGGGGAAGTGCAACGAAACCTCGGTGTCCTTGTGCACCAGTCGCTGAAGGTAAGCATGCAGGTGCAGCAGGCAGTTAAGAAGGCAAATGGTATGTTGGCCTTTATAGCGAGAGGATTCGAGTACAGGAGCAAGGATGTCTTGCTGCAGTTGTACAGGGCCTTGGTGAGACCACACCTTGAGTATTGTGTGCAGTTTTGGTCGCCTTATCTGAGGAAGGATGTTCTTGCCATGGAGGGAGTGCAGCGAAGATTCACCAGACTGATACCTGGGATGGCAGGAATGACATATGAAGAGAGATTGGGTCGATTGGGCTTGTATTCGCTAGAGTTTAGAAGAATGAGAGGGGATCTCATTGAAACTTATAAAATTCTAACAGGACTAGACAGACTAGATGCAAAAGGATGTTCCCGATGGCGGGGGAGTCCAGAACCAGGGGTCACAGTCTAAAGATAAGGGGTAAGCCATTTAGGACTGAGATGAGGAGGAATTTCTTCACCCAGAGAGTGGTGAACCTGTGGAATTCTCTACCACAGAAGACAGTTGAGTCCAATTCATTAAATATATTCAAGAAGGAGTTAGATATATTTCTTAAGGCTAAGGGGATCAAGGGATATGGGGAGAAAGCAGGGACAGGGTACTGAGTTTGGATGATCAGCCATGATCGCATTGAATGGCGGAGCAGGCTCGAGTGGCCGAATGGCCTACTCCTGCTCCTATCTTCTATGTTTCTTTGTTATGTTTACTCTGTCCTCTTTACACCATTCTTCCAAGCAACAATTGAAACCAATTATCTGACCAGACGTTTCATTATTGCATGTCAACACTGGAAGCATTTCAGATATCAGTGCTTTTTCACTTGAGACTTTATAATCTATATTCTTTTAAGTTTTATTTTTTCAGCTTTCAATTGCCCATTTCTGCCATCACAGATAATCAACAGAGCCCTCTTCAACCAACTCTGTATTGTCAGCCACTTGAGCCCCTGTAAACAGAGAATTAATATCTAGCAATGGAAGTCCCTCTCTGTAATTACGTGCCTGATTTTCATTGTAAAAATAATTGATGGTCAGAGGCTTTCAATGAACAAAATCTTACTGTGCTTTGCTACTTATTCAACTTTCTTTCTCTTGAGGTCAACTGTTCCTTCTCTCTCAACATCTCCCAAAGTCTTAAATCTATTTACAGTCCCATTACTGACGCATCATTACGTCACTTCTCATCATTTATTTCCCTTTTCTCCCATGATCCTCAATAACCTGCCAAGACTCAACACTTTGCCTACTGCACGCATTTCCATTTGGTGCACTATCAAACTAACATTGTACTTTTCCTTCTCCGTTATTTCCTGCATTCATCTAAATTCCCACAAGGTAACATTATCCATGATTTCAACCCTTCTACTTCTCTACATTTAAGGGACAAAAAAAAACATGCTTTCAATATTTTGCATTTCCTTATGAATGTTCATTTCACAGTCCTCATACATGTGAGGGTTAGTAACTTCTGCTTCCATTATTTCTAAAACGATGTATATGAAACACTTTATACACTAACAAAATACAATAATCTCCCAAGGGGTGTGAAAAACCAGAATTGTGTCTATTTAGGCCAACTGAGGAAAATGCTGTGAAATTTTTCCATGACCCATGAAAGAAATCGATAAAAGCCCTATAAACATATTATCCTCTTTCCGTTGTTAACCCTATCATTTAGAATAATTGCAATAATATTAGTGAAAACCAATTTTGATGGCTTTGTTTTCGCTTAAAGTCATTGTTGGCAAATGGAACACACTTTCCTGTTTCAACACCAAATGAGCAGATTGAGCATTCACCCCAAAGTCTATTCTATCCAAACATTAGCCGTAACACAGCATTGGAGCAGCACCCTATTACACAACACTGTACGAGCACCCTATTCCCCAACACTGGAGCAGCACGCTATTCCCCAACACTGGAGCAGCACCCTATTCCCCAACACTGGAGCAGCACCCTATTCCCCAACACTGGAGCAGCACCCTATACCCCAACACTGGAGCAGCACCCTATAACCCAACACTGGAGCAGCACCCTATACCCCAACACTGGAGGAGCACCCTATACCCCAACACTGGAGCAGCACCCTATTCCCCAACACTGGAGCAGCACCCTATTCCCCAACACTGGAGCAGCACCCTATTCCCCAACACTGGACGAGCTCCCAATTCCCCAACACTGGAGGAGCACCCTGTTCCCCAACACTGGAGCAGCACCCTATTCCCTAACACTGGAGGAGCACCCAATTCCCCAACACTGGAGCTGCACCCTATTCCCCAACACTGGAGCAGCACCCTATTCCCCAACACTGGAGCTGCACCCTACTCCCCAAAACTGGAGCAGCACCCTATTCCCCAACACTGGAGCAGCACCCTATTCCCCAACACTGGAGGAGCACCCTATTCCCCAACACTGGATGAGCACCCTATTCCACAACACTGGAGCCGCACCCAATTCCCCAACAATGCAGGAGCACCCTATTCCCAAACACTGGATGAGCGCCCTATTCCCGAACACTGGACAAGCACCCTATTCCCCAACACTGGATGAGCACCCTATTCCACAACACTGGAGCAGCACCCTATTCCCCAACACTGGATGAGCACCCTATTCCCCAACACTGGAGCAGCACCCTATTCCCCAACACTGGAGCAGCACCCTATTCCCCAACACTGGAGCTGCACCCTATTCCCCAACACTGGATAAACACCCTATTCCCCAACACTGGAGCAGCTTCCTATTCCCCAACACTGGAGCAGCACCCTATTCCCCAACACTGGAGCAGCACCCTATTCCCCAACATTGGACGAGCACCCAATTCCCCAACACTGGAGCAGCACCCTTTTCCTGAACACTGGAGGAACACCTATTCCCCAACACTGGAGGAGCACCCTTATCCTGAACACTGGATGAGCACCCTATTCCCCAACACTGGAGGAGCACCCTATTCCCCAACACTGGATGAGCATCCTATTCCCCAACACTGGAGCAGCACCCTATTCCCCAAACCTGGAGGAGCACCCTATTCCCCAACACTGGAGGAGCACCCTATTCCCCAACACTGGATGAGCACCCTATTCCACAACACTGGAGGAGCACCCTATTCCCCAACACTGGATGAGCACCCTATTCCCCAACACAGTAGCAGCACCCTATTCCCCAACACTGGACGAGCACCCTATTCCCCAACACTGGAGCAGCACCCTGTTCCCCAACACTGGACGAGCACCCTATTCCCCAACACTGGACGAGCACCCTATTCCCCAACACTGGACGAGCACCCTATTCCCCAACACTGGAGCAGCACCCTATTCCCCAACACTGGATAAACACCCTGTTTCCCAGCTCTGGAGCTGCACACTATTCCCCAACACTGTAGCAGCACCCTATTCCCCAACATTGGACGAGCACCCAATTCTCCAACACTGGAGCAGCACCCTATTCCCCAACACTGGACGAGCACCCTATTCCCCAACACTGGACGAGCACCCTATTCCCCAACACTGGACGAGCACCCTATTCCCCAACACTGGAGCAGCACCCTGTTCCCCAACACTGGACGAGCACCCTATTCCCCAACACTGGACGAGCACCCTATTCCCCAACACTGGAGCAGCACCCTATTTCCCACTAATGGACAAGCACCCTATTCCCCAACTCTGCAGCTGCACACTATTCCCTAACAGTGGAGCTGCACCCTATTCCCCAACACTGGACAAAAACCCTATTCCCCAACACTGGAGCAGCACCCTATTCCCCAACACTGGACAAGCACCCAATTTCCCAACACTGGAGGAGCACCCAATTCCCCATCACTGGAGCAGCACACTATTCCCCAAACACTGGAGCAGCACCCTATTCCCCAACACTGGAGCAGCACCCTATACCCCAACACTGGAGCTGCACCCTATTCCCCAACACTGGAGCTGCACCCTATTCCCCATCACTGGAGCAGCACCCTATACCCCAACACTGGAGCTGCACCCTATTCCCCAACACTGGAGCAGCACCCTATACCCCAACACTGGAGCTGCACCCTATTCCCCAACACTGGACGAGCACCCTATACCCCAACACTGGAGCTGCACCCTATTCCCCAACACTGTAGCTGCACACTATTCCCCAACTGGACCAGCACCCTATTCCCCAACACTGGAGGAGCACCCTATTCCCCAACACTGGACGAGCACCCTATTCCCCAACACTGGAGCAGCACCCTATTCCCCAACACTGGACGAGCACCCTGTTCCCAAACACTGGAGTAGCACCCTATTCCCTAACACTGGACGAGCACCCTATTCCCCAACACTGGACGAGCACCCAATTTCCCAACACTGGAGGAGCACCCTATTCCCCAACACTGGACGAGCACCCAATTTCCCAACAGTGGAGCAGCACCCTAATCCCCAAAAACTGGAGGAGCACCCTACTTCCTAACACTGGACGAGTACCCTATTCCCCAACACAGGAGCTGCACCCTATTCCCCAACACTGGATGAGCACCCTATTCCCCAACACATGAGCAGCACCCTATTCCTCAACAATGGACGAGTACCCTAGTCCCCAACACTGGACGGGCACCCTATTCCCCAACATTGATGGAGCACCCTATTCCCCAACATTGATTGAGCACCCTATTCCCCAACATTGGACGAGCAAACTATTCCCCAACACTGCAGCAGCACACTATTTCCAAAGCTGGACGAGCACCCTGTTCCACAATACTGGATGAGCACCCTATTCCCTAACACTGGACGATCACCCTATTCCCCAATACTGGACGAGCACCCAATTCCCCAACACTGGAGCAGCACCCTATTCCCCAACACTGGAGCAGCACCCTCTCCCCAACATTGGAGCAGCACACTATTCCCCAACACTGGACGAGCACCCAATTCCACAACATTGGATAAGCACCCTATTCCCCAACACTGGATGAGCACCCTATTCCACAACACTGGAGCAGCACCCTATTCCCAAAGACTGGAGCAGCACCCTATTCCCCAACACTGGACGAGCACCCAATTCCCCAACACTGGAGCAGCACCCAATGCCCCAACACTGGACGAGCACCCTATTCCCCAACAGAGGAGCAGCACCCTATTCCCAACCATGGATAGGCACCCTGTTCAACAACACTGGAGCAGCATCCTATTCCCCAGCACTGGACGAGCACCCTATTCCACAATACTGGACGAGCACCCTATTCCCCAACGCTGGAGGAGCACCCTCTCCCCAACACTGGAGCAGCACCCTCTCCCCAACATAGGAGCAGCACCCTATTCCCCAATACTGGACGAGCACCCTATTCCCCAACACTGGACGAGCACCCTATTCCACAACACTGGATAAGCACCCTATTCCCCAACACTGGATGAGTACCCTATTCCACAACACTGGAGCAGCACCCTATTCCCAAAGACTGGAGCAGCACCCTATTCCCCAACACTGGACGAGCACCCTGTTCCCCAACACTGGAGCAGCACCCAATGCCCCAACACTGGACGAGCACCCTATTCCCCAGCACTGGATGAGCACCCTATTCCCCAACACTGGATGAGCACCCTATTCCCCAAAACTGGAGCAGCACCCTATTCCCCAGCACTGGAGCAGCACCCTATTCCCTAACACTGGAGGAGCACCCTATTCCCAAACACTGGATGAGCACCCTATTCCCCAACACTGGATGAGCACCCTATTCACCAACACTGGAGGAGCACCCTATTCCCAAACACTAGATGAGCACCCTATTCCCCAAAACTGGAGCAGCACCCTATTCCCCAACACTGGAGGAGCACCCTATTCCCCAACACTGGATGAACACCCTATTCCCCAACACTGGAGGAGCACCCTATCACCCAACACTGGAGGAGCACCCTATTCTTCAACACTGGACGAGCACCCTATTCCCGAAAACTGGATGAGCACCCAATTCCCGAACACAGGAGCAGCACCCTATTCCCCAACACTGGACGAGCACCCTATTCCCGAACACAGGAGCAGCACCCTATTCCCCAACACTGGAGGAGCACCCTATTCCCGAACACTGGAGCAGCACCCTATTCACCAACACTCGAGCAGCACCCTGTTCCACAATACTGGATGAGCACCCTATTCCCTAACACTGGACGATCACCCTATTCCCCAATACTGGACGAGCACCCAATTCCCCAACACTGGAGCAGCCCTCTATTCCCCAGCACTGGAGCAGCCCCCTATTCCCCAGCACTGGAGCAGCACCCTATTCCCCAAACATTGGAGGAGCACCCTCTCCCGAACATTGGAGCAGCACCCTATTCCCCAAACACTGGAGCAACACCCTCTCCCCAACATAGGAGCAGCACCCAATTCCCCACTACTGGAGCAGCATCCTATTCACCAACACTGGTGCTGCACCCAATTCCCCAACACTGGAGCAGCATCCTATTCACCAACACTGGAGCTGCACCCTATACCCCAACACTGGAGCTGCACCCTATACCCCAACACTGGAGCAGCACCCTATTCCCCAACACTGGACGAGCACCCTATTCCACAACACTGGATAAGCACCGTATTCCCAAAGACTGGAGCAGCACCCTATTCCCCAACACTGGACGAGCACCCTATTCCCCAACACTGGAGCAGCACCCAATGCCACTACACTGGACAAGCACCCTATTCCCCATCACTGGATGAGCACCCTATTCCCCAACACTGGAGGAGCACCCGATTCCCCAACACTGGAGCAGCACCCTATTCCCCAACACTGGAGCAGCACCGTATTCCCTAACACTGGACGAGTACCCTATTCCCCAACACAGGAGCAGCACCCTATTCCCCAACATGGAGGAGCACCCTAGTCCCGAAAACTGGATGAGCACCCTATTCCCCAACACAGGAGCAGCACCCTATTCGCCAACACTGGAGGAGCTCCCTATTCCCGAAAACTGGATGAGCACCCTATTCCCCAACACTGGAGCTGCATCCTTTTCCCAAACACTGGACGAGCACCCTATTCCCAAATACAGGAGCAGCACCCTATTCCCCAACACTGGAACAGCACCCTATTCTTCAACACTAGACGAGCACCCTATTCTTCAACACTAGACGAGCACCCTATTCCCCAACATTGGACGAGCACCCAATTCCCAAACACTGGAGCAGAACCCAATTCCCCAACACAGGAGCAGCACCCTATTCCCCAAACACTGGAGGAGCACCCAATTCCGGAACAGTGGAGCAGAACCCTATTCCCCAACACTGGAGCGGCACCCTATTCCACAATACTGGACGAGCACCCTATTCCCCAAACACTGGAGCAGCACCCACTCCCCAACATAGGAGCAGCACCCTATTCCCCAATACTGGACGAGCACCCTATACCCCAACACTGGAGCAGCACCCTATTCCACAACACTGGATAAGCACCCTATTCCCCAACACTGGATGAGTACCCTATTCCACAACACTGGAGCAGCACCCTATTCCCAAAGACTGGAACAGCACCCTATTCCCCAACACTGGACGAGCACCCTATTCCCCAACACTGGAGCAGCACCCAATGCCCCAACACTGGACGCGCACCCTATTCCCTAACACTGGAGGAGCACCCTATTCCCAAACACTGGATGAGCACCCTATTCCCCAACACTGGATGAGCATCCTATTCCCCAACACTGGAGGAGCACCCTATTCCCCAACACTGGACGAGCACCCTATTCCCCAACACTGGAGGAGCACCCTATTCCCCAACACTGGAACAGCACCCTATTCCCAAACACTGGAGCAGCACCCACTCCCCAACATAGCAGCAGCACCCTATTCCCCAATACTGGACGAGCACCCTATACCCCAACACTGGAGCAGCACCCTATTCCACAACACTGGATAAGCACCCTATTCCCCAACACTGGATGAGTACCCTATTCCACAACACTGGAGCAGCACCCTATTCCCAAAGACTGGAACAGCACCCTATTCCCTAACACTGGAGGAGCACCCTATTCCCAAACACTGGATGAGCACCCTATTCCCCAACACTGGATGAGCACCCTATTCCCCAACACTGGAGGAGCACCCTATTCCCAAACACTGGATGAGCACCCTATTCCCCAAACACCGGAGGAGCACCCTATTCCCCAACACTGGACGAGCACCCTATTCCCCAACACTGGAGGAGCACCCTATTCCCCAACACTGGAACAGCACCCTATTCCCTAACACTGGACGAGCACCCTATACCCGAAAACTGGATGAGCACCCTATTCCCCAACACAGGAGCAGTACCCTATTCCCCAACACTGGTCGAGCACCCTAATCCCCAAGACTGGAGCTGTATCCTTTTCCCAAACACTGGACGAGCACCCTATTCCCAAATACAGGAGCAGCACCCTATTACCCAACACTGGAGCAGCACCCTATTCTTCAACACTAGACGAGCACCCTATTACCCAACACTGGAGGAGCACCCTATTCTTCAACACTAGACGAGCACCCTATTCCCCAACATTGGACGAGCACCCTATTCCCAAACACTGGATGAGCACCCTATTCCCCAACACTGGATGAGCATCCTATTCCCCAACACTGGATGAGCACCCTATTCCCAAACACTGGATGAGCACCCTATTCCCCAACACTGGATGAGCATCCTATTCCCAAACACTGGATGAGCACCCTATTCCCCAACACTGGATGAGCACCCTATTCCCCAACACTGGATGAGCATCCTATTCCCAAACACTGGATGAGCACCCTATTCCCCAACACTGGATGAGCACCCTATTCCCAAACACTGGATGAGCACCCTATTCCCCAACACTGGATGAGCATCCTATTCCCCAACACTGGAGGAGCACCCTATTCCCAAACACTGGATGAGCACCCTATTCCCCAACACTGGAGGAGCACCCTATTCCCCAACACTGGACGAGCACCCTATTCCCCAACACTGGAGGAGCACCCTATTCCCCAACACTGGAACAGCACCCTATTCCCTAACACTGGACGAACACCCTATTCCCGAAAACTGGATGAGCACCCTATTCCCCAACACAGGAGCAGTACCCTATTCCCCAACACTGGTTTAGCACCCTAATCCCCAAGACTGGAGCTGTATCCTTTTCCCAAACACTGGACGAGCACCCTATTCCCAAATACAGGAGCAGCACCCTATTACCCAACACTGGAGCAGCACCCTATTCTTCAACACTAGACGAGCACCCTATTACCCAACACTGGAGGAGCACCCTATTCTTCAACACTAGACGAGCACCCTATTCCCCAACATTGGACGAGCACCCAATTCCGGAACAGTGGAGCAGAACCCAATTCCCCAACACTGGAGCGGCACCCTATTCCACAATACTGGAGCAGCACCCTATTCCCCAACACTGGAGGAGCACCCTATTCCCCAACACTGGAGGAGCACCCAATTCCCCAACACTGGAGCAGCACCCTCTCCCCAACATAGGAGCAGCACCCTATTCCCCAACACTGGACGAGCACCCTATTCCACAACACTGGATAAGCACCTTATTCCCCAACACTGGATGAGCACCCTATTCCACAACACTGGAGCAGCACCCTATTCCCAAAGACTGGAGCAGCACCCTATTCCCCAGCACTGGACGAGCACCCTATTCCACAACACTGGATAAGCACCCTATTCCCCAACACTAGATGAGCACCCTATTCCACAACACTGGATAAGCACCGTTTTCCCCAAGACTGGATAAGCACCCTATTCCCCAACACTGGATGAGCACCCTATTCCACAACACTGGAGCAGCACCCTATTTCCAAAGACTGGAGCAGCACCCTATTCCCCAGCACTGGACGAGCACCCTATGCCACAACACTGGAGCAGCACCCTATTCCCCAACACTGGACGAGCACCCTATTCCACAACACTGGATAAGCACCCTATTCCCCAACACTGGATGAGCACCCTATTCCACAACACTGGATGAGCACCCTATTCCCCAACACTGGAGCAGCGCCCTATTCCCAAAGAATGGAGCAGCACCCTATTCCCCAGCACTGGACGAGCACCCTATTCCACAACACTGGATAAGCACCCTATTCCCCAACACTGGATGAGCACCCTGTTCCCAAACACTGGACGAGCACCCTATTCCCCAAACACTGGAGGAGCACCCAATTCCCCAACACTGGATGAGCACCCTGTTCCCAAACACTGGACGAGCACCCTATTCCCAAATATTGGACGAGCACCCAATTCCCCAACACTGGAGCAGCACCCTATTCTCCAAACACTGGACGAGCACCCTATTCCCCAAACACTGGAGCAGAACCCAATTCCCCAACACTGGAGCGACACCCTATTCCCCAAACACTGGATGAGCACCCTATTCCCTAACACTGGACGATCACCCTATTCCCAAATATTGGACGAGCACCCAATTCCCCAACACTGGAGCAGCACCCTATTCCCCAAACACTGGACGAGCACCCTATTCCCCAAACACTGGAGGAGCACCCTCTCCCCAACATAGGAGCAGCACGCTATTCCCCAACACTGGAGCAGCACCATATTCCCCAATACTGGAGCAGTACCCTTTACCCCAACACTGGAGCAGCACCCTATTCACCAACACTGCAGCAGCACCCTATACCCCACACTGGAGGAGCACCCTATTCCCCAACACTGGACGAGCACCCTATTCCACAACACTGGATAAGCACCCTATTCCCCAACACTGGATGAGTACCCTATTCCACAACACTGGAGCAGCACCCTAATCCCAAAGACTGGAGCAGCACCCTATTCCCCAACACTGGAGCAGCACTCTGTTCCCCAACACTGGACGAGCACCCTATTCCCTAACACTGGAGCAGCACCTTATTCCCAAAGACTGGAGCAGCACCCTATTCCCCAACACTGGAGCAGCACTCTATTCCCCAACACTGGATGAGCACCCTATTCCCCAACACTGGATGAGCACCCTATTCCCCAACACTGGAGGAGCACCCTATTCCCAAACACTGGATGAGCACCCTATTCCCAAACACTGGATGAGCACCCTATTCCCCAACACTGGACGAGCACCCTATTCCCCAACACTGGAGGAGCACCCTATTCCCCAACACTGGACGAGCACCCTATTCCCCAACACTGGAGGAGCACCCTATTCCCCAACACTGGAACAGCACCCTATTCCCTAACACTGGACGAGCACCCTATTCCCGAAAACTGGATGAGCACCCTATTCCCCAACACAGAGCAGCACCCTATTCCCCAACACTGGTCGAGCACCCTAATCCCCAAGACTGGAGCTGTATCCTTTTCCCAAACACTGGACGAGCACCCTATTCCCAAATACAGGAGCAGCACCCTATTCCCAACACTGGAATAGCACCCTATTCTTCAACACTGGACGAGCACCCTATTCCCCAACATTGGACGAGCACCCTATTCCAGAACACTGGATAAGCACCGTATTCCCCAAGACTGGATAAGCACCCTATTCCCCAACACTGGATGAGCACCCTATTCCCTAACACTGAAGGAGCACCCTATTCCCCAACACTGCAGCTGCACCCTGTTCCCAAACACTGGACGAGCACCCTATTCCCCAATACAGGAGCAGCACCCTATTCCCCAACACTGGAGGAGCACCCTATTCTTCAACACTGGACGAGCACCCTATTCCCCAACACTGGACGAGCACCCTATTCCCTAACAATGGACGAGCACCCTATTCCCCAACACTGGACGAGCACCCTATTCCCCAACACTGGACGAGCACCCTATTCCCTAACAATGGACGAGCACCCTATTCCCCAACACTGGACGAGCACCCTATTCCCCAACACTGGACGAGCACCCTATTCCCGAACAATGGACGAGCACCCTATTCCCCAACACTGGAGGAGCACCCTATTCCCCAACACTGGACGAGCACCCTATTCCCTAACAATGGACGAGCACCCTATTCCCCAACACTGGAGGAGCACCCTATTCCCCAACACTGGAGCAGCACCCTATTCTTCAACACTAGACGAGCACCCTATTACCCAACACTGGAGGAGCACCCTATTCTTCAACACTAGACGAGCACCATATTCCCCAACATTGGACGAGCACCCTATTCCCCAACACTGGAGCAGCACCGTATTCCCTAACACTGGACGAATACCCTATTCCCCAACACAGGAGCAGCACCCTATTCCCCAACACTGGAGGAGCACCCTATTCCCGAAAACTGGATGAGCACCCTATTCCCCAACACAGGAGCAGCACCCTATTCCCCAACACTGGAGGAGCACCCTATTCCCGAAAACTGGATGAGCACCCTATTCCCCAACACTGGAGCTGCATCCTTTTCCCATACACTGGACGAGCACCCTATTCCCAAATACAGGAGCAGCACCCTATTACCCAACACCGGAGGAGCACCCAATTCTTCAACACTAGACGAGCACCCTATTGCCCAACACTGGAGGAGCACCCTATTCTTCAACACTAGACGAGCACCCTATTCCCCAACATTGGACGAGCACCCAATTCCCAAACACTGGAGCAGAACCCAATTCCCCAACACAGGAGCAGCACCCTATTCCACAATACTGGACGAGCACCCTATTCCCCAAACACTGGAGGAGCACCCTATTCCCCAACATTGGACGAGCACCCAATTCCGGAACAGTGGAGCAGAACCCTATTCCCCAACACTGGAGCGGCACCCTATTCCACAATACTGGACGAGCACCCTATTCCCCAAACACTGGAGCAGCACCCTCTCCCCAACATAGGAGCAGCACCCTATTCCCCAATACTGGACGAGCACCCTATACCCCAACACTGGAGCAGCACCCTATTCCACAACACTGGATAAGCACCGTATTCCCCAACACTGGATGAGTACCCTATTCCACAACACTGGAGCAGCACCCTATTCCCAAAGACTGGAACAGCACCCTATTCCCCAACACTGGACGAGCACCCTATTCCCCAACACTGGAGCAGCACCCAATGCCCCAACACTGGACGCGCACCCTATTCCCTAACACTGGAGGAGCACCCTATTCCCAAACACTGGATGAGCACCCTATTCCCCAACACTGGATGAGCACCCTATTCCCCAACACTGGAGGAGCACCCTATTCCCAAACACTGGATGAGCACCCTATTCCCCAAACACTGGAGGAGCACCCTATTCCCCAACACTGGACGAGCACCCTATTCCCCAACACTGGAGGAGCACCCTATTCCCCAACACTGGATGAGCACCCTATTCCCTAACACTGGACGAGCACCCTATACCCGAAAACTGGATGAGCACCCTATTCCCCAACACAGGAGCAGTACCCTATTCCCCAACACTGGTCGAGCACCCTAATCCCCAAGACTGGAGCTGTATCCTTTTCCCAAACACTGGACGAGCACCCTATTCCCAAATACAGGAGCAGCACCCTATTACCCAACACTGGAGCAGCACCCTATTCTTCAACACTAGACGAGCACCCTATTACCCAACACTGGAGGAGCACCCTATTCTTCAACACTAGACGAGCACCCTATTCCCCAACATTGGACGAGCACCCAATTCCCGAACACTGGAGCAGCACCCTATTCCCCAAACACTGGAGGCGCACCCAATTCCGGAACAGTGGAGCAGAACCCTATTCCCCAACACTGGAGCGGCACCCTATTCCACAATACTGGAGCAGCACCCTATTCCCCAACACTGGACGAGCACCCTATTCCCCAACACTGGAGGAGCACCCTATTCCACAACACTGGAGGAGCACCCAATTCCCCAACACTGGAGCAGCACCCTCTCCCCAACATGGGAGCAGCACCCTATTCCCCAACACTGGACGAGCACCCTATTCCACAACACTGGATAAGCACCCTATTCCCCAACACTGGATGAGCACCCTATTCCACAACACTGGAGCAGCACCCTATTCCCAAAGACTGGAGCAGCACCCTATTCCCCAGCACTGGACGAGCACCCTATTCCACAACACTGGATAAGCACCCTATTCCCCAACACTAGATGAGCACCCTATTCCACAACACTGGATAAGCACCGTTTTCCCCAAGACTGGATAAGCACCCTATTCCCCAACACTGGATGAGCACCCTATTCCACAACACTGGAGCAGCACCCTATTCCCAAAGACTGGAGCAGCACCCTATTCCCCAGCACTGGACGAGCACCCTATGCCCCAACACTGGAGCAGCACCCTATTCCCCAACACTGGACGAGCACCCTATTCCACTACACTGGATAAGCACCCTATTCCCCAACACTGGATGAGCACCCTATTCCCCAACACTGGAGCAGCGCCCTATTCCCAGAGACTGGAGCAGCACCCTATTCCCCAGCACTGGACGAGCACCCTATTCCACAACACTGGATAAGCACCCTATTCCCCAACACTGGATGAGCACCCTGTTCCCAAACACTGGACGAGCACCCTATTCCCCAAACACTGGAGGAGCACCCTATTCCCCAACACTGGATGAGCACCCTGTTCCCAAACACTGGACGAGCACCCTATTCCCCAAACACTGGAGCAGAACCCAATTCCCCAACACTGGAGCGACACCCTATTCCCCAAACACTGGATGAGCACCCTATTCCCTAACACTGGACGATCACCCTATTCCCAAATATTGGACGAGCACCCAATTCCCCAACACTGGAGGAGCACCCTATTCCCCAAACACTGGAGGAGCACCCTCTCCCCAACATAGGAGCAGCACGCTATTCCCCAATACTGGAGCAGTACCCTTTACCCCAACACTGGAGCAGCACACTATTCACCAACACTGGAGCAGCACCCTATACCCCAAACTGGAGGAGCACCCTATTCCCCAACACTGGACGAGCACCCTATTCCACAACACTGGACGAGCACCCTATTCCCCAACACTGGAGGAGCACCCTATTCCACAACACTGGAGGAGCACCCAATTCCCCAACACTGGAGCAGCACCCTCTCCCCAACATAGGAGCAGCACCCTATTCCCCAACACTGGACGAGCACCCTATTCCACAACACTGGATAAGCACCCTATTCCCCAACACTGGATGAGCACCCTATTCCACAACACTGGAGCAGCACCCTATTCCCAAAGACTGGAGCAGCACCCTATTCCCCAGCACTGGACGAGCACCCTATTCCACAACACTGGATAAGCACCCTATTCCCCAACACTAGATGAGCACCCTATTCCACAACACTGGATAAGCACCGTTTTCCCCAAGACTGGATAAGCACCCTATTCCCCAACACTGGATGAGCACCCTATTCCACAACACTGGAGCAGCACCCTATTCCCAAAGACTGGAGCAGCACCCTATTCCCCAGCACTGGACGAGCACCCTATGCCCCAACACTGGAGCAGCACCCTATTCCCCAACACTGGACGAGCACCCTATTCCACAACACTGGATAAGCACCCTATTCCCCAACACTGGATGAGCACCCTATTCCCCAACACTGGAGCAGCGCCCTATTCCCAGAGACTGGAGCAGCACCCTATTCCCCAGCACTGGACGAGCACCCTATTCCACAACACTGGATAAGCACCCTATTCCCCAACACTGGATGAGCACCCTGTTCCCAAACACTGGACGAGCACCCTATTCCCCAAACACTGGAGGAGCACCCTATTCCCCAACACTGGATGAGCACCCTGTTCCCAAACACTGGACGAGCACCCTATTCCCCAAACACTGGAGCAGAACCCAATTCCCCAACACTGGAGCGACACCCTATTCCCCAAACACTGGATGAGCACCCTATTCCCTAACACTGGACGATCACCCTATTCCCAAATATTGGACGAGCACCCAATTCCCCAACACTGGAGGAGCACCCTATTCCCCAAACACTGGAGGAGCACCCTCTCCCCAACATAGGAGCAGCACGCTATTCCCCAATACTGGAGCAGTACCCTTTACCCCAACACTGGAGCAGCACACTATTCACCAACACTGGAGCAGCACCCTATACCCCAAACTGGAGGAGCACCCTATTCCCCAACACTGGACGAGCACCCTATTCCACAACACTGGACGAGCACCCTATTCCCCAACACTGGATGAGTACCCTATTCCACAACACTGGAGCAGCACCCTAATCCCAAAGACTGGAGCAGCACCCTATTCCCCAACACTGGAGCAGCACTCTGTTCCCCAACACTGGACGAGCACCCTATTCCCTAACACTGGAGCAGCACCCTATTCCCAAAGACTGGAGCAGCACCCTATTCCCCAACACTGGAGCAGCACTCTATTCCCCAACACTGGATGAGCACCCTATTTCCCAACACTGGATGAGCACCCTATTCCCCAACACTGGAGGAGCACCCTATTCCCAAACACTGGATGAGCACCTTATTCCCAAACACTGGATGAGCACCCTATTCCCCAACACTGGATGAGCACCCTATTCCCCAACACTGGAGGAGCACCCTATTCCCCAACACTGGACGAGCACCCTATTCCCCAACACTGGAGGAGCACCCTATTCCCCAACACTGAAGGAGCACCCTATTCCCCAACACTGCAGCTGCACCCTGTTCCCAAACACTGGACGAGCACCCTATTCCCCAATACAGGAGCAGCACCCTATTCCCCAACACTGGAGGAGCACCCTATTCTTCAACACTGGACGAGCACCCTATTCCCCAACACTGGGCGAGCACCCTATTCCCTAACAATGGACGAGCACCCTATTCCCCAACACTGGACGAGCACCCTATTCCCCAACACTGGACGAGCACCCTATTCCCTAACAATGGACGAGCACCCTATTTCCCAACACTGGACGAGCACCCTGTTCCCAAACACTGGACGAGCACCCTATTCCCCAATACAGGAGCAGCACCCTATTCCCCAACACTGGAGGAGCACCCTATTCTTCAACACTGGACGAGCACCCTATTCCCCAACACTGGACGAGCACCCTATTCCCTAACAATGGACGAGCACCCTATTCCCCAACACTGGACGAGCACCCTATTCCCCAACACTGGACGAGCACCCTATTCCCTAACAATGGACGAGCACCCTATTCCCCAACACTGGAGGAGCACCCTATTCCCCAACACTGGACGAGCACCCTATTCCCTAACAATGGACGAGCACCCTATTCCCCAACACTGGAGCAGCACCCTATTCCCCAACACTGGACGAGCACCCTATTCCCCAACACTGGACGAGCACCCTATTCCCTAACAATGGACTAGCATCCCATTCCCCAACACTAGGGCAGCACCCTATTCCCCAACACTGGAGCAGCATCCTTTTCCCAAACACTGGACGAGCACCCTATTCCCAAATACAGGAGCAGCACCCTATTACCCAACACTGGAGCAGCACCCTATTCTTCAACACTAGACGAGCACCCTATTCCCCAACATTGGACGAGCACCCAATTCCCGAACACTGGAGCAGAACCCAATTCCCCAACACTGGAGCGGCACACTATTCCACAATACTGGACGAGCACCCTATTCCCTAACACTGGACGATCACCCTATTCCCCAATAATGGACGAGAACCCAATTCCCCAACACTGGAGCAGCCCCCTATTCCCCAAACACTGGAATAGCACCCTATTCTTCAACACTGGACGAGCACCCTATTCCCCAACATTGGACGAGCACCCTATTCCAGAACACTGGATAAGCACCGTATTCCCCAAGACTGGATAAGCACCCTATTCCCCAACACTGGATGAGCACCCTATTCCCTAACACTGAAGGAGCACCCTATTCCCCAACACTGCAGCTGCACCCTGTTCCCAAACACTGGACGAGCACCCTATTCCCCAATACAGGAGCAGCACCCTATTCCCCAACACTGGAGGAGCACCCTATTCTTCAACACTGGACGAGCACCCTATTCCCCAACACTGGACGAGCACCCTATTCCCTAACAATGGACGAGCACCCTATTCCCCAACACTGGACGAGCACCCTATTCCCCAACACTGGACGAGCACCCTATTCCCCAACACTGGAGGAGCACCCTATTCCACAACACTGGAGGAGCACCCAATTCCCCAACACTGGAGCAGCACCCTCTCCCCAACATAGGAGCAGCACCCTATTCCCCAACACTGGACGAGCACCCTATTCCACAACACTGGATAAGCACCCTATTCCCCAACACTGGATGAGCACCCTATTCCACAACACTGGAGCAGCACCCTATTCCCAAAGACTGGAGCAGCACCCTATTCCCCAGCACTGGACGAGCACCCTATTCCACAACACTGGATAAGCACCCTATTCCCCAACACTAGATGAGCACCCTATTCCACAACACTGGATAAGCACCGTTTTCCCCAAGACTGGATAAGCACCCTATTCCCCAACACTGGATGAGCACCCTATTCCACAACACTGGAGCAGCACCCTATTCCCAAAGACTGGAGCAGCACCCTATTCCCCAGCACTGGACGAGCACCCTATGCCCCAACACTGGAGCAGCACCCTATTCCCCAACACTGGACGAGCACCCTATTCCACAACACTGGATAAGCACCCTATTCCCCAACACTGGATGAGCACCCTATTCCCCAACACTGGAGCAGCGCCCTATTCCCAGAGACTGGAGCAGCACCCTATTCCCCAGCACTGGACGAGCACCCTATTCCACAACACTGGATAAGCACCCTATTCCCCAACACTGGATGAGCACCCTGTTCCCAAACACTGGACGAGCACCCTATTCCCCAAACACTGGAGGAGCACCCTATTCCCCAACACTGGATGAGCACCCTGTTCCCAAACACTGGACGAGCACCCTATTCCCCAAACACTGGAGCAGAACCCAATTCCCCAACACTGGAGCGACACCCTATTCCCCAAACACTGGATGAGCACCCTATTCCCTAACACTGGACGATCACCCTATTCCCAAATATTGGACGAGCACCCAATTCCCCAACACTGGAGGAGCACCCTATTCCCCAAACACTGGAGGAGCACCCTCTCCCCAACATAGGAGCAGCACGCTATTCCCCAATACTGGAGCAGTACCCTTTACCCCAACACTGGAGCAGCACACTATTCACCAACACTGGAGCAGCACCCTATACCCCAAACTGGAGGAGCACCCTATTCCCCAACACTGGACGAGCACCCTATTCCACAACACTGGACGAGCACCCTATTCCCCAACACTGGATGAGTACCCTATTCCACAACACTGGAGCAGCACCCTAATCCCAAAGACTGGAGCAGCACCCTATTCCCCAACACTGGAGCAGCACTCTGTTCCCCAACACTGGACGAGCACCCTATTCCCTAACACTGGAGCAGCACCCTATTCCCAAAGACTGGAGCAGCACCCTATTCCCCAACACTGGAGCAGCACTCTATTCCCCAACACTGGATGAGCACCCTATTTCCCAACACTGGATGAGCACCCTATTCCCCAACACTGGAGGAGCACCCTATTCCCAAACACTGGATGAGCACCTTATTCCCAAACACTGGATGAGCACCCTATTCCCCAACACTGGATGAGCACCCTATTCCCCAACACTGGAGGAGCACCCTATTCCCCAACACTGGACGAGCACCCTATTCCCCAACACTGGAGGAGCACCCTATTCCCCAACACTGAAGGAGCACCCTATTCCCCAACACTGCAGCTGCACCCTGTTCCCAAACACTGGACGAGCACCCTATTCCCCAATACAGGAGCAGCACCCTATTCCCCAACACTGGAGGAGCACCCTATTCTTCAACACTGGACGAGCACCCTATTCCCCAACACTGGGCGAGCACCCTATTCCCTAACAATGGACGAGCACCCTATTCCCCAACACTGGACGAGCACCCTATTCCCCAACACTGGACGAGCACCCTATTCCCTAACAATGGACGAGCACCCTATTCCCCAACACTGGACGAGCACCCTGTTCCCAAACACTGGACGAGCACCCTATTCCCCAATACAGGAGCAGCACCCTATTCCCCAACACTGGAGGAGCACCCTATTCTTCAACACTGGACGAGCACCCTATTCCCCAACACTGGACGAGCACCCTATTCCCTAACAATGGACGAGCACCCTATTCCCCAACACTGGACGAGCACCCTATTCCCCAACACTGGACGAGCACCCTATTCCCTAACAATGGACGAGCACCCTATTCCCCAACACTGGAGGAGCACCCTATTCCCCAACACTGGACGAGCACCCTATTCCCTAACAATGGACGAGCACCCTATTCCCCAACACTGGAGCAGCACCCTATTCCCCAACACTGGACGAGCACCCTATTCCCCAACACTGGACGAGCACCCTATTCCCTAACAATGGACTAGCATCCCATTCCCCAACACTAGGGCAGCACCCTATTCCCCAACACTGGAGCAGCATCCTTTTCCCAAACACTGGACGAGCACCCTATTCCCAAATACAGGAGCAGCACCCTATTACCCAACACTGGAGCAGCACCCTATTCTTCAACACTAGACGAGCACCCTATTCCCCAACATTGGACGAGCACCCAATTCCCGAACACTGGAGCAGAACCCAATTCCCCAACACTGGAGCGGCACACTATTCCACAATACTGGACGAGCACCCTATTCCCTAACACTGGACGATCACCCTATTCCCCAATAATGGACGAGAACCCAATTCCCCAACACTGGAGCAGCCCCCTATTCCCCAAACACTGGAGGAGCACCCAATTCCCCAACACTGGAGCAGCACCCTCTCCCCAACATAGGAACAGCACCCTATTCCCCAACACTGGACGAGCACCTTGTTCCGCAACAGAGGAGCAGCACCCTATTCCCAACACTGGATGAGCACCCTATTCCCCAGCACTGGAGCAGCACCCTATTCCCTAACACTGGAGGAGCACCCTATTTCCAAACACTGGATGAGCACCCTATTCCCCAACACTGGATGAGCACCCTATTCCCCAACACTGGAGCAGCACCCTATTCCCCAACACTGGAGCAGCCCCCTTTTCCCCAATACTGGAGCAGTACGCTATTCCCCAAAACTGGATGAGCACCCTATTCCCCAACACTGGAGCAGCACCCTATTCCGCAACACTGGACGAGCACCATATTCCCCAACACTGGATGAGCACCCTATTCCCCAACACTGGAGCAGCACCCTATTCCTCACCACTGGAGGAGCACCCTATTCCCCAACACTAGACGAGAAACCTATTCCACAACACTGGAGCAGCACCCTATTCCCCAAAACTGGATAAGCACCCTATTCCGCACAACTGGAGCCGCACCCTATTCCCCAACACTGGAGCAGCAGTCTATTCCCCAACACTGGACGAGTACCCTATTCCCCAACACTGGACGAGTACCCTATTCCCCAACACTGGACGAGCACCCTATTCTTCAACACTGGAGCAGCAGCCTATTCCCCAACACTGGACGAGCACCATATTCCCCAACACTGGAACAGCACGTCAGTCTCAATTTTTTGAGGATGTAACTGGAAGAATAGATAAGGGAGAACCAGTGGATGTGGTGTATTTGGACTTTCAGAAGGCTTTCGATAAGGTCTCGCATAAGAGATTAGCGTGCAAAGTTAAAGCACATGGTATTGGGGGTAAGGTACTGTCTTGGATAGAGAACTGGTTGGCAGACAGGAAGCAAAGAGTTGGAATGAAGGGGTCTTTTTCCGAGTGGCAGGCAGTGACTAGTGGGGTACCGCAGGGATCGGTGCTAGGACCCCAGTTATTCACAATATATATCTTAATGATCTAGACGAGGGAACTAGATGTAATATCTCCAAGTTTGCAGACGACACAAAGCTGGGTGGGTGTGTGTGTTGTGAGGAGGATGCAGAGAAACTCCAGTATGATTTGGACAAGTTGGGTGATTGGGCAGATGCATGGCAGATGCAGTATAATGTGGATAAATGCGAGGTTATCCACTTTGGTGGCAAAAACAGGAAGGCAGATTATTATCTGAACGGCAATAGATTGGGAAAAGGGGAAGTGCAACGAAACCTGGGAGTCCTTGTGCACCAGTCGTTGAAGGTAAGCATGCAGGTGCAGCAGGCGGTTAAGAAGGCAAATGGTATGCTGGCCTTCATAGCGAGAGCATTCGCGTACAGGAGCAAGGATGTCTTGCTGCAGTTGTACAGGGCCTTGGTGAGACCACACCTTGAGTATTGTGTGCAGTTTTGGTCGCCTTATCTGAGGAAGGATGTTCTTGCCATGGAGGGAGTGCAGCGAAGATTCACCAGACTGATACCTGGGATGGCAGGAATGACGTATGAAGAGAGATTGGGACGATTGGGCTTGTATTCGCTAGAGTTTAGATGAATGAGAGGGGATCTCACTGAAACTTATAAAATTCTAACAGGACTAGACAAACTAGATGCAGGAAGGATGTTCCCGATGGCGGGGGAGTCCAGAACCAGGGATCACAGTCTAAGGATAAGGGGTAAGCCATTTAGGACTGAGATGAGGAGGAATTTCTTCACCCAGAGAGTGGTGAATCTGTGGAATTCTCTACCACAGAAGGCAGTTGAGGCCAATTCATTAAATATATTCAAGAAGGAGTTAGATATATTTCTTAAGGCTAAGGGGATCAAGGGATATGGGGAGAAAGCAGGGACAGGGTACTGAATTTGGATGATCAGCCATGATCTCATTAAATGGCGGAGCAGGCTCGAGGGGCCGAATGGCCTACTCCTGCTCTTATCTTCTATGTTTCTACTGGACGAGCACTCTATTCCCCAATACTGAAGCAGCACGCTATCCCCCAACACTGGACGACCACCCTATTCCCCAACACTGGGCAAGCATCCTATTCCCCACTACTGGAGCAGCACCCTATTCCCCAACACTGGACGAGCACCCTATTCCCCAAATCTGAACGAGCACCCTATTCCCCAACACAGCAGCAGCACCCCATTCCCCAATACTGGACGAGCACCCTATTCCCTAACACTGGACGAGCACATTATTCCCCAACACTGTACGAGCACCCTATTCCCCAACACAGGAGCAGCACACTATTCCTCAACACTGGAGCAGCACCCTATTCCCCAACACTGGAGAAGCACCCTATTCCCCAACACTGGAGCAGCACCCTATTCCCCAACACTGGACAAGCACCCTATTCCCCAACACTGATGGAGTACCCTATTCCCCAACACTGGAGCAGCACCCTATTCCCCAACACTGGAACAGCACCCTATTCCCCAACACTGGACGAGCACCCTATTCCCCAAAACTGGACGAGCACCCTATTCCCCAACACTGGAACAGCACCCTATTCCCCAAAACTGGACGAGCACCCTATTCCCCAACACTGGAGCAGCACCCTATTCCCTAACACTGGACGAGCACTCTATTCCCCAATACTGGAGCAGTACCCTTTTTCCCCAACACTGGAGGAGCACCCTATTTCCGAAAACTGGATGAACACCCTATTCCCCAAGACTGCAGCTGCATCCTTTTCCCAAACACTGGACGAGCACCCTATTCCCAAATACAGGAGCAGCACCCTATTACCCAACACTGGAACAGCACCCTATTCTTCAACACTGGACGAGCACCCTATTCCCCAACATTGGACGAGCACCCAATTCTCGAACACTGGAGCAGAACCCAATTCCCCAACACTGGATGAGCACCCTATTCCCCAACACTGGACGAGCACCCTATTCCCTAGCAATGGACGAGCACCCTATTCCCCAACACTGGACGAGCACCCTATTCCCCAACACTGGAGCAGCACCCTATTCCCCAACACTAGAGCAGCACCCTATTCCCCAACACTAGAGCAGCACCCTATTCCCCAAACACTGGAGGAGCACCCTATTCTTCAACACTGGACGAGCACCCTATTCCCCAATATTGGATGAGCACTCTATTCCCCAACACTGGAGCAGCACCCTATTCCTCACCACTGGAGGAGCACCCTATTCCCCAACACTAGACGAGAAACCTATTCCACAACACTGGAGCAGCACCCTATTCCCCAAAACTGGATAAGCACCCTATTCCGCACAACTGGAGCCGCACCCTATTCCCCAACACTGGAGCAGCAGTCTATTCCCCAACACTGGACGAGTACCCTATTCCCCAACACTGGACGAGTACCCTATTCCCCAACACTGGACGAGCACCCTATTCTTCAACACTGGAGCAGCAGCCTATTCCCCAACACTGGACGAGCACCATATTCCCCAACACTGGAACAGCACGTCAGTCTCAATTTTTTGAGGATGTAACTGGAAGAATAGATAAGGGAGAACCAGTGGATGTGGTGTATTTGGACTTTCAGAAGGCTTTCGATAAGGTCTCGCATAAGAGATTAGCGTGCAAAGTTAAAGCACATGGTATTGGGGGTAAGGTACTGTCTTGGATAGAGAACTGGTTGGCAGACAGGAAGCAAAGAGTTGGAATGAAGGGGTCTTTTTCCGAGTGGCAGGCAGTGACTAGTGGGGTACCGCAGGGATCGGTGCTAGGACCCCAGTTATTCACAATATATATCTTAATGATCTAGACGAGGGAACTAGATGTAATATCTCCAAGTTTGCAGACGACACAAAGCTGGGTGGGTGTGTGTGTTGTGAGGAGGATGCAGAGAAACTCCAGTATGATTTGGACAAGTTGGGTGATTGGGCAGATGCATGGCAGATGCAGTATAATGTGGATAAATGCGAGGTTATCCACTTTGGTGGCAAAAACAGGAAGGCAGATTATTATCTGAACGGCAATAGATTGGGAAAAGGGGAAGTGCAACGAAACCTGGGAGTCCTTGTGCACCAGTCGTTGAAGGTAAGCATGCAGGTGCAGCAGGCGGTTAAGAAGGCAAATGGTATGCTGGCCTTCATAGCGAGAGCATTCGCGTACAGGAGCAAGGATGTCTTGCTGCAGTTGTACAGGGCCTTGGTGAGACCACACCTTGAGTATTGTGTGCAGTTTTGGTCGCCTTATCTGAGGAAGGATGTTCTTGCCATGGAGGGAGTGCAGCGAAGATTCACCAGACTGATACCTGGGATGGCAGGAATGACGTATGAAGAGAGATTGGGACGATTGGGCTTGTATTCGCTAGAGTTTAGATGAATGAGAGGGGATCTCACTGAAACTTATAAAATTCTAACAGGACTAGACAAACTAGATGCAGGAAGGATGTTCCCGATGGCGGGGGAGTCCAGAACCAGGGATCACAGTCTAAGGATAAGGGGTAAGCCATTTAGGACTGAGATGAGGAGGAATTTCTTCACCCAGAGAGTGGTGAATCTGTGGAATTCTCTACCACAGAAGGCAGTTGAGGCCAATTCATTAAATATATTCAAGAAGGAGTTAGATATATTTCTTAAGGCTAAGGGGATCAAGGGATATGGGGAGAAAGCAGGGACAGGGTACTGAATTTGGATGATCAGCCATGATCTCATTAAATGGCGGAGCAGGCTCGAGGGGCCGAATGGCCTACTCCTGCTCTTATCTTCTATGTTTCTACTGGACGAGCACTCTATTCCCCAATACTGAAGCAGCACGCTATCCCCCAACACTGGACGACCACCCTATTCCCCAACACTGGGCAAGCATCCTATTCCCCACTACTGGAGCAGCACCCTATTCCCCAACACTGGACGAGCACCCTATTCCCCAAATCTGAACGAGCACCCTATTCCCCAACACAGCAGCAGCACCCCATTCCCCAATACTGGACGAGCACCCTATTCCCTAACACTGGACGAGCACATTATTCCCCAACACTGTACGAGCACCCTATTCCCCAACACAGGAGCAGCACACTATTCCTCAACACTGGAGCAGCACCCTATTCCCCAACACTGGAGAAGCACCCTATTCCCCAACACTGGAGCAGCACCCTATTCCCCAACACTGGACAAGCACCCTATTCCCCAACACTGATGGAGTACCCTATTCCCCAACACTGGAGCAGCACCCTATTCCCCAACACTGGAACAGCACCCTATTCCCCAACACTGGACGAGCACCCTATTCCCCAAAACTGGACGAGCACCCTATTCCCCAACACTGGAACAGCACCCTATTCCCCAAAACTGGACGAGCACCCTATTCCCCAACACTGGAGCAGCACCCTATTCCCTAACACTGGACGAGCACTCTATTCCCCAATACTGGAGCAGTACCCTTTTTCCCCAACACTGGAGGAGCACCCTATTTCCGAAAACTGGATGAACACCCTATTCCCCAAGACTGCAGCTGCATCCTTTTCCCAAACACTGGACGAGCACCCTATTCCCAAATACAGGAGCAGCACCCTATTACCCAACACTGGAACAGCACCCTATTCTTCAACACTGGACGAGCACCCTATTCCCCAACATTGGACGAGCACCCAATTCTCGAACACTGGAGCAGAACCCAATTCCCCAACACTGGATGAGCACCCTATTCCCCAACACTGGACGAGCACCCTATTCCCTAGCAATGGACGAGCACCCTATTCCCCAACACTGGACGAGCACCCTATTCCCCAACACTGGAGCAGCACCCTATTCCCCAACACTAGAGCAGCACCCTATTCCCCAACACTAGAGCAGCACCCTATTCCCCAAACACTGGAGGAGCACCCTATTCTTCAACACTGGACGAGCACCCTATTAGAAACATAGAAACATAGAATCTAGGAGCAGGAGTAGGCCATTCGGCCCGTCAAGCCTGCTCCACCATTCAATACGATCATGGCTGATCATCCAAATCCAGTACCCTGTCCCTGCTTTAATCCCCACAGTACACATATCCCACCCTACCCCCGTAACCCCACGTATTTAATTCCCCCTAACATATCCCATCCTATCCCCATAACCCCACATATTTAATCCCCCCCTAACACTAAGGGTCAATTTATCATAGCCAAATCAACCTAACCCGCACATTTTTGGACTGTGGGAGGAAACCGGAGCACCCGGAGGAAACCCACGCAGACACGGGGAGAATGTACAAACTCCACACAGACAGTCACCCGAGGTCAGATTCGAACCCGGGTCCCTGGCGCTGTGAGGCACCAGTGCTAACCACTATTCCCCAATATTGGATGAGCACTCTATTCCCTAACACTGGAGGAGCACCCTATTCCCCAACACTGCAGCTGCACGCTGTTCCCAAACACTGGACGAGCACCCTATTCCCCAATACAGGAGCAGCACCCTATTCCCCAACACTGGAGGAGCACCCTATTCTTCAACACTAGACGAGCACCCTATTCCCCAACACTGGACGAGCACCCTATTCCCTAACAATGGGCGAGCACCCTATTCCCCAACACTGGATGAGCACCCTATTCCCCAACACTGGACGAGCACCCTATTCCCTAGCAATGGACGAGCACCCTATTCCCCAACACTGGACGAGCACCCTATTCCCCAACACTGGAGCAGCACCCTATTCCCCAACACTAGAGCAGCACCCTATTCCCCAAACACTGGAGGAGCACCCAATTCCCCAACACTGGAGCAGCACCCTCTCCCCAACACTGGAGCAGCACCCTATTCACCAACACTGGAGCAGCACCCTATACCCCAACACTGGAGCAGCACCCTATTCCCCAACACTGGACGAGCACCCTATTCCACAACACTGGAGCAGCACCCTATTCCCCAACACTGGATGAGCACCCTATTCCACAACACTGGAGCAGCACCCTATTCCCAAAGACTGGAGCAGCACCCAATGCCCCAACACTGGACGAGCACCCTATTCCCCAACAGAGGAGCAGCACCCTATTCCCAACACTGGATGAGCACCCTGTTCCCCAACACTGGAGCAGCACCCTATTCCCGAACACTGGAGGAGCACCCTATTCCCAAACACTGGATGAGCACCCTATTCCCCAATACTGGATGAGCACCCAATTCCCCAACACTGGAGCAGCCCCCTATTCCCTAGCATTGGAGCAGCACCCTATTCCCCAAACACTGGAGGAGCACCCTATTCCCCAACACTGGAGCAGCACCCTCTCCCCAACATAGGAGCAGCACCCTATTCCCCAACACTGGATCAGCACCCTATACCCCAACAATGGACGAGCCCCCTATACCCCAATACTGGACGAGCACCCTATACCCCAACACTGGAGCAGCACCCTATACCCCAATACTGGACGAGCACCCTATACCCCAACACTGGAGCAGCACCCTATTCCCTAACACTGGATAAGAACCCTATTCCCCAATAATAGACGAGCACCCTATTCCACAACACTGGATAAGCACCGTATTCCCCAAGACTGGATAAGCACCCTATTCCCCAGCACTGGACGAGCACCCTATTCCACAACACTGGATAAGAACCCTATTCCCCAACACTGGACGAGCACCCGATTCCACAACACTGGATAAGCACCGTATTCCCCAAGACTGGATAAGCACCCTATTCCCAAAGACTGGAGCAGCACCCTATTCCCCAACACTGGACGTGCACCCTATTCCCCAACACTGGAGCAGCACCCAATGCCCCTACACTGGACAAGCACCCTATTCCCCAATAGAGGAGTAGCAAACTATTCCCAACCATGGACAAGCACCCTGTTCCCCAACACTGGAGCAGCACCCTATTAACCAAAACTGGAGGAGCACCCTATTCCCCATCACTGGATGAGCACCCGATTCCCCAACACTGGAGGAGCACCCTATTCCCCAACACTGGAGCAGCACCCTATTCCCCAACTCTGCAGCAGCACCCTATTCCCAAAGACTGGAGCAGCACCCTATTCCCCAACACTGGACGAGCACCCTATTCCCCAACACTGGAGCAGCACCCTATTCCCTAACACTGGACGAGCACCCTATTCCCCAATACTGGAGCAGCACCCTATTCCCCAACACTGGACGAGCACCCTATTCCCCAACACTGGACGAGCACCCTAATCCCCAATACTGTAGCCGCATCCTTTTCCCAAACACTGGACGAGCACCCTATTCCCAAATACAGGAGCAGCACCATATTACCCAACACTGGACGAGCACCCTATTCCCAAACATTGGACGAGCACCCAATTCCCGAACACTGGAGCATAACCCAATTCCCCAACACTGGAGCAGCACCCTATTCCCCAACACAGGAGCAGCACCCTATTCCCCAACACTGGAGGAGCACCCTATTCTTCAACATGGACGAGCACCCTATTCCCCAACACTGGACGAGCACCCTATTCCCTAACAATGGACTAGCACCCCATTCCCCAACACTGGAGCAGCACCCTATTCCCCAACACTGGAGCAGCACCCTATTCCCGAAAACTGGATGAGCACTCTCTTCCCCAACACAGGAGCAGCACCCTATTCCCCAACACTGGATGAGCACCCTATTCCCCAAAACTGCAGCTGCATCCTTTTCCCAAACACTGGACGAGCACCCTATTCCCAAATACAGGAACAGCACCCTATTCTTCAACACTAGAGGAGCACCCTATTCCCCAACATTGGACGAGCACCCAATTCCGGAACAGTGGAGCAGAACCCAATTCCCCAACACTGGAGGAGCACCATATTCCCAAACACTGGATGAGCACCCTATTCCCCAACACTGGATGAGCACCCTATTCCCCAACACTGGAGGAGCAAACCTATTCCCCATCACTGGATGAGCACCCTATTCCCCAACACTGGAGGAGCACCCTATTCCCCAAAGGTGGAGCAGCACCCTATTCCCCAGCACTGGAGCAGCACCCTATTCCCCAACACTGGACGAGCACCCTATTCCCCAATACTGGAGCAGCACCCTATTCCCCAACATTGGACGAGCACCCTATTCCCCAACACAGGAGGAGCACCCTATTCCCCAACACTGAAGCAGCACCCTATTCCCCAACACTGGACGAGCACCCTATTCCCCAATACTGGAGCAGCACCCTATTCCCCAACATTGGACGAGCACCCTATTCCCCAACACAGGAGGAGCACCCTATTCCCCAACACTGATGCAGCACCCTATTCCCCAACACTGGACGAGCACCCTATTCCCCAACACTGAAGCAGCACCCTATTCCCCAACACTGGAACAGCACCCTATTCCCCAACACTGGACGAGCACCCTATTCCCCAAAACTGGACGAGCACCCTATTCCCCAACACTGGACGAGCACCCTATTCCCCAAAACTGGAACAGCACCCTATTCCCCAACACTGGAACAGCACCCTATTCCACAAAACTGAATGAGCACCCTATTCCCCAACACTGGATGAGCACCCTATTCCCCAACACTGGAGCAGCACCCTATTCCCCAACACTGGAACAGCACCCTATTCCCCAACACTGGACGAGCACCCTATTCCCCAAAACTGGACGAGCACCCTATTCCCCAACACTGGACGAGCACCCTATTCCCCAAAACTGGGACTGCACCCTATTCCCCAACACTGGAACAGCACCCTATTCCCCAAAACTGAATGAGCACCCTATTCCCCAACACTGGATGAGCAGCCTATTCCCCAACACTGGAGCAGCACCCTATTCCCCAACACTGGAGCAGCACCCTATTCCCCAACACTGAAGGAGCACCCTATTCCCCAACACTGGATGAGCACCCTATTCCCCAACACAGAAGCAGCACCCTATTCCCCAACACTGGAGCAGCACCCTATTCCCCAACACTGGAGCAGCACCCTATTCCCCATCACTGGAGGTGCACCCAATTCCCCGACACAAGTGCAGCACCCTATTCCTCAACACTGGACGAGCACCCTATTCCCAAAAACTGGAGGAGCACCCTATTCCCCAACACTGGACGAGCACCCTATTCCCCAAAACTGGACGAGCACCCTATTCCCCAGCACAGGAGCATCACCCTATTCCCCAACACTGGAGCAGCACCCTATTCTCCAACACTGGACGAGCACCCTATTCCCCAACACTGGAGGAGCACCCTATTCCCCAACACTGGAGCAGCACCCTATTCCCCAACACTGGACGAGCACCCTATTCCCCAACACTGGAGGTGCACCCAATTCCCCAACACTGGAGACGCACCCAATTCCCCAACATTGGATGAGCACCCTAGTTCCCAGCACTGGACAAGCACCCTATTCCCCAACACTGGACGAGCACCCTATTACCCAACACTGGACGAGCACCCTATTAGCCAACACTGGAGCAGCACCCTATTCCCCAACACTGGACGAGCACCCTATTCCCCAACACTGGATGAGCACCGTATTCCCCAACACTGAAGCAGCACCCTATTACCCAAAACTGGGCGAGCACCCTATTCCCCAACACTGGAGCAGCACCGTATTCCCCAACACTGGAGCAGCACCGTATTCCCCAAAACTGGACGAGCACCCTATTCCCCAAAACTGGAGCAGCACCCTATTCCCCAACACTGGAGCAGCACCGTATTCCCCAAAACTGGACGAGCACCCTATTCCCCAACACTGGACGAGCACCCTATTCCCTAACAATGGACTAGCACCCCATTCCCCAACACTAGAGCAGCACCCTATTCCCCAACACTGCGGCAGCACCCTATTCCCTAACACTGGACGAGCACCCTATTCCCCAACACAGGAGCAGCACCCTATTCCCCAACACTGGAGGAGCACCCTATTCCCGAAAACTGGATGAGCACCCTATTCCCCAACACAGGAGCAGCACCCTATTCCCAAACACTGGACGAGCACCCTATTCCCAAATACAGGAGCAGCACCCTATTACCCAACACTGGAGGAGCACCCTATTCCCCAACATTGGACGAGCATCCAATTCCCGAACACAGGAGCAGAACCCAATTCCCCAACACAGGAGCAGCACCCTATTCCCCAAACACTGGAGGAGCACCCAATTCCGGAACAGTGGAGCAGAACCCAATTCCCCAACACTGGAGCAGCACCCTATTCCACAATACTGGACGAGCACCCAATTCCACAATACTGGACGAGCACCCTATTCCCCAACACTGGAGCAGCACCCTATTCCCAACACTGGATGAGCACCCTATTCCGTAACACTGGAGGAGCACCATATTCCCAAACACTGGACGAGCACCCTATTCCCAAATACAGGAGCAGCACCCTATTCTTCAACACTAGACGAGCACCCTATTCCCCAACATTGGACGAGCACCCAATTCCCCAACACAGGAGCAGCACCCTATTCCCCAAACACTGGAGGAGCACCCAATTCCGGAACAGTGGAGCAGAACCCTATTCCCCAACACTGGAGCGGCACCCAATGCCCCAAACACTGGAGCAGCACCCTCTCCCCAACATAGGAGCAGCACCCTATTCCCCAATAATGGACGAGAACCCAATTCCCCAACACTGGAGGAGCACCCAATGCCCCAAACACTGGAGCAGCACCCTCTCCCCAACATAGGAGCAGCACCTTATTCCCCAATACTGGACGAGCACCCTATTCCCCAACACTGGAGCAGCCCCCTATTCCCAACACTGGATGAGCACCCTATTCCGTAACACTGGAGGAGCACCCTATTACCAAACACTGGATGAGCACCCTGTTCCCCAACACTGGAGGAGCACCATATTCCCAAACACTGGATGAGCACCCTATTCCCCAACACTGGAGGAGCACCATATTCCCAAACACTGGATGAGCACCCTATTCCCCAACACTGGATGAGCACCCTATTCCCCAACACTGGATGAGTACCCTATTCCCCAACACTGGAGCAGCACCCTATTCCCCAACACTGGAGCAGCACCCTATTCCCTAACACTGGACGAGCACCCTATTCCCCAATACTGGAGCAGTACCCTTTTTCCCCAACACAGGAGGAGCACCCTATTCCCCAACACTGGAGCAGCACCCTATTCCCCAACATTGGACGAGCACCCTATTCCCCAACACTGGAGGTGCACCCAATTCCCCAACACTGGACGAGCACCCTATTCCCCAACACTGAAGCAGCACCCTATTCCCCAACACTGGATGAGCACCCTATTCCCCAACACTGGAACAGCACCCTATTCCCCAACACTGGACGAGCACCCCATTCCCCAACACTGAAGCAGCACCCTATTCCCCAACACTGGAACAGCACCCTATTCCCCAACACTGGACATACACCATTCTCCCCAACACAGGAGCAGCACCCTATTCCCCAACACTGGACGAGCACCCTATTCCCCAACACTGAAGCAGCACCCTATTCCCCAACACTGGATGAGCACCCTATTCCCCAACACTGGAACAGCACCCTATTCCCCAACACTGAAGCAGCACCCTATTCCCCAACACTGGATGAGCACCCTATTCCCCAACACTGGAACAGCACCCTATTCCCCAACACTGGACGAGCACCCTATTCCCCAACACTGAAGCAGCACCCTATTCCCCAACACTGGAACAGCACCCTATTCCCCAACACTGGATGAGCACCCTATTCCCCAAAACTGGACGAGCACCCTATTCCCCAACACTGGACGAGCACCCTATTCCCCAAAACTGGAACAGCACCCTATTCCCCAACACTGGAACAGCACCCTATTCCCCAAAACTGAATGAGCACCCTATTCCCCAACACTGGATGAGCACCCTATTCCCCAACACTGGAGCAGCACCCTATTCCCCAACACTGGAGCAGCACCCTATTCCCCAACACTGAAGGAGCACCCTATTCCCCAACACTGGAACAGCACCCTATTCCCCAACACTGGACGAGCACCCTATTCCCCAACACTGAAGCAGCACCCTATTCCCCAACACTGGAACAGCACCCTATTCCCCAACACTGGACGAGCACCCTATTTCCCAAAACTGGACGAGCACCCTATTCCCCAACACTGGACGAGCACCCTATTCCCCAAAACTGGAACAGCACCCTATTCCCCAACACTGGAATAGCACCCTATTCCCCAACACTGAAGCAGCACCCTATTCCCCAACACTGGACGAGCACCCTATTCCCCAACACTGAAGCAGCACCCTATTCCCCAACACTGGATGAGCACCCTATTCCCCAACACTGGAACAGCACCCTATTCCCCAACACTGGACAAGCACCCTATTCCCCAACACTGGACGAGCACCCTATTCCCCAAAACTGGACGAGCACCCTATTCCCCAGCACAGGAGCATCACCCTATTCCCCAACACTGGAGCAGCACCCTATTCTCCAACACTGGACGAGCACCCTATTCCCCAACACTGGAGGAGCACCCTATTCCCCAACACTGGAGCAGCACCCTATTCCCCAACACTGGACGACCACCCTATTCCCCAACACTGGAGGTGCACCCAATTCCCCAACACTGGAGACGCACCCAATTCCCCAACATTGGATGAGCACCCTAGTTCCCAGCACTGGACAAGCACCCTATTCCCCAACACTGGACGAGCACCCTATTACCCAACACTGGACGAGCACCCTATTAGCCAACACTGGAGCAGCACCCTATTCCCCAACACTGGACGAGCACCCTATTCCCCAACACTGGATGAGCACCGTATTCCCCAACACTGAAGCAGCACCCTATTACCCAAAACTGGGCGAGCACCCTATTCCCCAACACTGGAGCAGCACCGTATTCCCCAACACTGGAGCAGCACCGTATTCCCCAAAACTGGACGAGCACCCTATTCCCCAAAACTGGAGCAGCACCCTATTCCCCAACACTGGAGCAGCACCGTATTCCCCAAAACTGGACGAGCACCCTATTCCCCAACACTGGACGAGCACCCTATTCCCTAACAATGGACTAGCACCCCATTCCCCAACACTAGAGCAGCACCCTATTCCCCAACACTGCGGCAGCACCCTATTCCCTAACACTGGACGAGCACCCTATTCCCCAACACAGGAGCAGCACCCTATTCCCCAACACTGGAGGAGCACCCTATTCCCGAAAACTGGATGAGCACCCTATTCCCCAACACAGGAGCAGCACCCTATTCCCAAACACTGGACGAGCACCCTATTCCCAAATACAGGAGCAGCACCCTATTACCCAACACTGGAGGAGCACCCTATTCCCCAACATTGGACGAGCATCCAATTCCCGAACACTGGAGCAGAACCCAATTCCCCAACACAGGAGCAGCACCCTATTCCCCAAACACTGGAGGAGCACCCAATTCCGGAACAGTGGAGCAGAACCCAATTCCCCAACACTGGAGCAGCACCCTATTCCACAATACTGGACGAGCACCCAATTCCACAATACTGGACGAGCACCCTATTCCCCAACACTGGAGCAGCCCCCTATTCCCAACACTGGATGAGCACCCTATTCCGTAACACTGGAGGAGCACCATATTCCCAAACACTGGACGAGCACCCTATTCCCAAATACAGGAGCAGCACCCTATTCTTCAACACTAGACGAGCACCCTATTCCCCAACATTGGACGAGCACCCAATTCCCCAACACAGGAGCAGCACCCTATTCCCCAAACACTGGAGGAGCACCCAATTCCGGAACAGTGGAGCAGAACCCTATTCCCCAACACTGGAGCGGCACCCAATGCCCCAAACACTGGAGCAGCACCCTCTCCCCAACATAGGAGCAGCACCCTATTCCCCAATAATGGACGAGAACCCAATTCCCCAACACTGGAGGAGCACCCAATGCCCCAAACACTGGAGCAACACCCTCTCCCCAACATAGGAGCAGCACCTTATTCCCCAATACTGGACGAGCACCCTATTCCCCAACACTGGAGCAGCCCCCTATTCCCAACACTGGATGAGCACCCTATTCCGTAACACTGGAGGAGCACCCTATTACCAAACACTGGATGAGCACCCTGTTCCCCAACACTGGAGGAGCACCATATTCCCAAACACTGGATGAGCACCCTATTCCCCAACACTGGAGGAGCACCATATTCCCAAACACTGGATGAGCACCCTATTCCCCAACACTGGATGAGCACCCTATTCCCCAACACTGGATGAGTACCCTATTCCCCAACACTGGAGCAGCACCCTATTCCCCAACACTGGAGCAGCACCCTATTCCCTAACACTGGACGAGCACCCTATTCCCCAATACTGGAGCAGTACCCTTTTTCCCCAACACAGGAGGAGCACCCTATTCCCCAACACTGGAGCAGCACCCTATTCCCCAACATTGGACGAGCACCCTATTCCCCAACACTGGAGGTGCACCCAATTCCCCAACACTGGACGAGCACCCTATTCCCCAACACTGAAGCAGCACCCTATTCCCCAACACTGGATGAGCACCCTATTCCCCAACACTGGAACAGCACCCTATTCCCCAACACTGGACGAGCACCCCATTCCCCAACACTGAAGCAGCACCCTATTCCCCAACACTGGAACAGCACCCTATTCCCCAACACTGGACATACACCATTCTCCCAACACAGGAGCAGCACCCTATTCCCCAACACTGGACGAGCACCCTATTCCCCAACACTGAAGCAGCACCCTATTCCCCAACACTGGATGAGCACCCTATTCCCCAACACTGGAACAGCACCCTATTCCCCAACACTGAAGCAGCACCCTATTCCCCAACACTGGATGAGCACCCTATTCCCCAACACTGGAACAGCACCCTATTCCCCAACACTGGACGAGCACCCTATTCCCCAACACTGAAGCAGCACCCTATTCCCCAACACTGGAACAGCACCCTATTCCCCAACACTGGATGAGCACCCTATTCCCCAAAACTGGACGAGCACCCTATTCCCCAACACTGGACGAGCACCCTATTCCCCAAAACTGGAACAGCACCCTATTCCCCAACACTGGAACAGCACCCTATTCCCCAAAACTGAATGAGCACCCTATTCCCCAACACTGGATGAGCACCCTATTCCCCAACACTGGAGCAGCACCCTATTCCCCAACACTGGAGCAGCACCCTATTCCCCAACACTGAAGGAGCACCCTATTCCCCAACACTGGAACAGCACCCTATTCCCCAACACTGGACGAGCACCCTATTCCCCAACACTGAAGCAGCACCCTATTCCCCAACACTGGAACAGCACCCTATTCCCCAACACTGGACGAGCACCCTATTTCCCAAAACTGGACGAGCACCCTATTCCCCAACACTGGACGAGCACCCTATTCCCCAAAACTGGAACAGCACCCTATTCCCCAACACTGGAATAGCACCCTATTCCCCAACACTGAAGCAGCACCCTATTCCCCAACACTGGACGAGCACCCTATTCCCCAACACTGAAGCAGCACCCTATTCCCCAACACTGGATGAGCACCCTATTCCCCAACACTGGAACAGCACCCTATTCCCCAACACTGGACAAGCACCCTATTCCCCAACACTGAAGCAGCACCCTATTCCCCAACACTGGAACAGCACCCTATTCCCCAACACTGGAGCAGTACCCTTTTTCCCCAACACAGGAGGAGCACCCTATTCCCCAACACTGGAGCAGCACCCTATTCCCCAACATTGGACGAGCACCCTATTCCCCAACACTGGAGGTGCACCCAATTCCCCAACACTGGACGAGCACCCTATTCCCCAACACTGAAGCAGCACCCTATTCCCCAACACTGGATGAGCACCCTATTCCCCAACACTGGAACAGCACCCTATTCCCCAACACTGGACGAGCACCCTATTCCCCAACACTGAAGCAGCACCCTATTCCCCAACACTGGAACAGCACCCTATTCCCCAACACTGGACATACACCATTCTCCCCAACACAGGAGCAGCACCCTATTCCCCAACACTGGACGAGCACCCTATTCCCCAACACTGAAGCAGCACCCTATTCCCCAACACTGGATGAGCACCCTATTCCCCAACACTGGAACAGCACCCTATTCCCCAACACTGAAGCAGCATCCTATTCCCCAACACTGGATGAGCACCCTATTCCCCAACACTGGAACAGCACCCTATTCCCCAACACTGGACGAGCACCCTATTCCCCAACACTGAAGCAGCACCCTATTCCCCAACACTGGAACAGCACCCTATTCCCCAACACTGGACGAGCACCCTATTCCCCAAAACTGGACGAGCACCCTATTCCCCAACACTGGACGAGCACCCTATTCCCCAAAACTGGAACAGCACCCTATTCCCCAACACTGGAACAGCACCCTATTCCCCAAAACTGAATGAGCACCCTATTCCCCAACACTGGATGAGCACCCTATTCCCCAACACTGGAGCAGCACCCTATTCCCCAACACTGGAGCAGCACCCTATTCCCCAACACTGAAGGAGCACCCTATTCCCCAACACTGGAACAGCACCCTATTCCCCAACACTGGACGAGCACCCTATTCCCCAACACTGAAGCAGCACCCTATTCCCCAACACTGGAACAGCACCCTATTCCCCAACACTGGACGAGCACCCTATTTCCCAAAACTGGACGAGCACCCTATTCCCCAACACTGGACGAGCACCCTATTCCTCAAAACTGGAACAGCACCCTATTCCCCATCACTGGAATAGCACCCTGTTCCCCAACACTGAAGCAGCACCCTATTCCCCAACACTGGACGAGCACCCTATTCCCCAACACTGAAGCAGCACCCTATTCCCCAACACTGGATGAGCACCCTATTCCCCAACACTGGAACAGCACCCTATTCCCCAACACTGGACGAGCACCCTATTCCCCAACACTGAAGCAGCACCCTATTCCCCAACACTGGAACAGCACCCTATTCCCCAACACTGGACGAGCACCCTATTCCCCAAAACTGGACAAGCACCCTATTCCCCAACACTGGACGAGCACCCTATTCCCCAAAACTGGAACAGCACCCTATTCCCCAACACTGGAACAGCACCCTATTCCCCAAAACTGAATGAGCACCCTATTCCCCAACACTGGATGAGCACCCTATTCCCCAACACTGGAGCAGCACCCTATTCCCCAACACTGGAGCAGCACCCTATTCCCCAACACTGAAGGAGCACCCTATTCCCCAACACTGGACGAGCACCCTATTCCCCAACACAGAAGCAGCACCCTATTCCCCAACACTGGAGCAGCACCCTATTCCCCAACACTGGAGCAGCACCCTATTCCCCATCACTGGAGGTGCACCCAATTCCCCGACACAGGTGCAGCACCCTATTCCTCAACACTGGACGAGCACCCTATTCCCAAAAACTGGAGGAGCACCCTATTCCCCAACACTGGACGAGCACCCTATTCCCCAAAACTGGACGAGCACCCTATTCCCCAGCACAGGAGCATCACCCTATTCCCCAACACTGGAGCAGCACCCTATTCACCAACACTGGACGAGCACCCTATTACCCAACACTGGAGGAGCACCCTATTCCCCAACACTGGAGCAGCACCCTATTCCCCAACACTGGACGACCACCCTATTCCCCAACACTGGAGGTGCACCCAATTCCGCAACACTGGAGACACACCCAATTCCCCAACATTGGATGAGCACCCTAGTTTCCAGCACTGGACAAGCACCCTATTCCCCAACACTGGACGAGCACCCTATTACCCAACACTGGACGAGCACCCTATTAGCCAACACTGGAGCAGCACCCTATTCCCCAACACTGGACGAGCACCCTATTCCCCAACACTGAAGCAGCACCCTATTCCCCAAAACTGGGCGAGCACCCTATTCCCCAACACTGGAGCAGCACCCTATTCCCCAAAACTGGGCGAGCACCCTATTCCCCAACACTGGAGCAGCACCGTATTCCCCAAAACTGGACGAGCACCCTATTCCCCAAAACTGGAGCAGCACCCTATTACCCAACACTGGAGCAGCACCGTATTCCTCAAAACTGGACGAGCACCCTATTCCCCAACACTGGACGAGCACCCTATTCCCTAACAATGGACTAGCACCCCATTCCCCAACACTAGAGCAGCACCCTATTCCCCAACACTGCGGCAGCACCCTATTCCCTAACACTGGACGAGCACCCTATTCCCCAACACAGGAGCAGCACCCTATTCCCCAACACTGGAGGAGCACCCTATTCCCGAAAACTGGATGAGCACCCTATTCCCCAACACAGGAGCAGCACCCTATTCCCAAACACTGGACGAGCACCCTATTCCCAAATACAGGAGCAGCACCCTATTACCCAACACTGGAGGAGCACCCTATTCCCCAACATTGGACGAGCACCCAATTCCCCAACACAGGAGCAGCACCCTATTCCCCAAACACTGGAGGAGCACCCAATTCCGGAACAGTGGAGCAGAACCCAATTCCCCAACACTGGAGCAGCACCCTATTCCACAATACTGGACGAGCACCCTATTCCCCAATACTGGACGAGCACCCTATTCCCCAACACTGGAGCAGCCCCCTATTCCCCAATACTGGACGAGCACCCTGTTCCCCAACAGAGGAGCAGCACCCTATTCCCAACACTGGATGAGCACCCTATTCCGTAACACTGGAGGAGCACCATATTCCCAAACACTGGATGAGCACCCTATTCCCCAACACTGGATGAGCACCCTATTCCCCAACACTGGAGCAGCACCCTATTCCCCAACACTGGAGGAGCACCCTATTCCCCATCACTGTATGAGCACCCTATTCCCCAACACTGGAGGAGCACCCTATTCCCCAAAGGTGGAGCAGCACCCTATTCCCGAACACTGGAGGAGCACCCTATTCCCCATCACTGGAGCAGCACCCTATTCCCTAACACTGGATGAGCACCCTATTCCCCAATACTGGAGCAGTACCATTTTTCCCCAACACAGGAGGAGCACCCTATTCCCCAACACTGGACGAGCACCCTAATCCCCAATACTGTAGCTGCATCCTTTTCCCAAACACTGGACGAGCACCCTATTCCCAAATACAGGAGCAGCACCCTATTCCCCAACACTGGAGGAGCACCCTATTCTTCAAAATTGGATGAGCACCCTATTCCCCAATATTGGATGAGCACCCTATTCCCCAATACTGGAGCAGTACCCTATTTCCGAAAACTGGATGAACACCCTATTCCCCAAGACTGGAGCTGCATCCTTTTTCCCCAACACTGGAACAGCACCCTATTTCTGAAAACTGGATGAACACCCTATTCCCCAAGACTGGAGCTGCATCCTTTTCCCAAACACTGGACGAGCACCCTATTCCCAAATACAGGAGCAGCACCCTATTCCCCAACACTGGAGCAGCACCCTATTCCCCAACATTGGATGAGCACCCTATTCCCCAACACAGGAGCATCACCCTATTCCCCAACACTGGAACAGCACCCTATTCCCCAACACTGGACGAGAACCCTATTCCCCAACACTGAAGCAGCACCCTATTCCCCAACACTGGATGAGCACCCTATTCCCCAACACTGGAACAGCACCCTATTCCCCAACACTGGACGAGCACCCTATTCCCCAACACTGAAGCAGCACCCTATTCCCCAACACTGGAACAGCACCCTATTCCCCAACACTGGACGAGCACCCTATTTCCCAAAACTGGACGAGCACCCTATTCCCCAACACTGGACGAGCACCCTATTCCCCAAAACTGGAACAGCACCCTATTCCCCAACACTGGAATAGCACCCTATTCCCCAACACTGGAGCAGCACCCTATTCCCCAACACTGAAGGAGCACCCTATTCCCCAACACTGGAGCAGCACCCTATTCCCCAACACTGGAGCAGCACCCTATTCCCCAATACTGGATGAGCACCCTATTCCCCAACACTGGATGAGCACCCTATTCCCCAACACTGGATGAGCACCCTATTCCCCAACACTGGAGCAGCACCCTATTCCCCAACACTAGAGGTGCACTCATTTCCCCAACACTGGACGAGCACCCTATTCCCCAACACTGGAGGAGCACCCTATTCCCCAACACGGGACGAGCACCCTATCCCCCAACACTGGAGGTGCACCCAATTCCCCAACACTGGAGACGCACCCAATACCCCAACATTGGATGAGCACCCTATTTCCCAGCACTGGACAAGCACCCTATTCCCCAACACTGGACGAGCACTCTATTCCCCAACACTGGACGAGCATCCTATTCCCCAACACTGGAGGAGCACCCTCTTCCCCAACACTGGAGCAGCACCCTATTCCCCAACACTGGATGAGCACCCTATTCCCCAACACTGGAGGAGCACCCTATTCCCCAACACGGGACGAGCACCCTATCCCCCAACACTGGAGGTGCACCCAATTCCCCAACACTGGAGACGCACCCAATACCCCAACATTGGATGAGCACCCTATTTCCCAGCACTGGACAAGCACCCTATTCCCCAACACTGGACGAGCACTCTATTCCCCAACACTGGACGAGCATCCTATTCCCCAACACTGGAGGAGCACCCTCTTCCCCAACACTGGAGCAGCACCCTATTCCCCAACACTGGATGAGCACCCTATTCCCCAACACTGGAACAGCACCCTATTCCCCAACACTGGTTGAGCACCCTATTCCCCAACACTGGAACAGCACCCTATTCCCCAACACTGGATGAGCACCCAATTCCCCAACACTGGACGAACACCCTTTTCCCCAACACTGGACGAGCACCCAATTCCCCAACACTGGAGCAGCACCCTATTCCCCAACACTGGAGCAGCACCCTATTCCACAACACTGGAGCAGCACCCTATTCCCCAACACTGGAGGAGCACCCTATTCCCCAACACTGGAGCAGCACCCTATTCCACAACACTGGAGCAGCACCCTATTCCCCAACACTGGAGGAGCACCCTATTCCCCAACACTGGAGGAGCACTCTATTCCCCAACACAGAAGCAGCACCCTATTCTCCAACACTGGAGCAGCACCCTATTCCCTAATACTGGAGCAGCACCCTATTCCCCAACACAGAAGCAGCACCCTATTCCCCAACACTGGAGCAGCACCCTATTCCCTAATACTGGAGCAGCACCCTATTCCCCAACACTGGAGGAGCACCCTATTCCGCAACACTGGAGGAGCACCCTATTCCCCAACACTGAGCTGTTCCCTATTCTACACAAGTGTGGTATTTTCTGTCTCCGACTTCTTCGTTCCTCTGTGCTGAGATTGTCAATTGAACACTTTTTACCTTTTAACTCAAATTGTGTGCAGTTTTGTGCTGTGGACTAGTGTCCACGCGGAACTGATTGAAACTGGCCAAACTAATTTCATTTTGAGCTTTTACAACTGGCAGAAAAGGAAGGCTTGCACCCTATCAGTGTGGGCTGTATATGAACTGAGGCCCCAGCGATAAAAGTACAGTGTGCTCCCACACTGTGTTGTTCAGTTTTATCTTTTTATTTTTCAACTATAGTATAACACAATTAGATCCAAGCAGATAAAAAAGGGAATTTGCTGAGAGCTGAACTTCCATTCCTTTCAAGAGTTACACATTTTATAAGGCAGTCCCCATCAGTGACCACTTCGGTATGCATTTGATGAAAATAGGCATCTTTAAAAAGCATTTCACAGTCTTAGTTTGATTACTTCAATTTGCATTTTAAACCCTTTTCAATACCTCACATATTGTCGCTCATTTTGATCTCAACTTGGCCAGTATCCACTGATCCAAATTACTTCAGTTTACAACAACGCTGTTTGGATTCTGTTCCACAAACCCTGCATGGCACATGATTGTGCCATCTTAAATTTCTTGCTAATTTTAATCTTTCAATTGTTTAACTGAGCTTCAAAGATATACTTTATATTTTCAGTGTTATTATAACCCTGCCCTTCCACATCTTCTGAGAGAAATAATTACATTATCAAACCATGGAACTGGATCTAGTTTAAATAGAAAGTGCACATGCCCTTGAGGAATGACAGGCTATGGAAAAATAACTTTGTTGGACTCCGTATATTTAATATGGAATAAGGGAGTGTCCATTATTTTTCTGTCCTCGTCCTTAGATCAGTCCAAATATTTAAACTAATTTATGGTAAAATTTATTTGATGTTCATACCCTCCTCCCCCAAAAATAAATTGCTTTACTTTGAAAAGTCCAGAAAGGCAGGGTTGTCCCTCATTTGAAACTTTATTAATATCCTTTTTCCATCTGCTAATCATCTAGATTCTCCATAATAATGAATGCTATTATGTTCATCTATACAAGTCTTACTTTATTTTGCATCTAATTTTTAGTGAAATTGCATCCACGCTTTAGATTTTCTGTCCCCATGCCATATATTTTAAATAATACAGGCTTTCTCAGGTCAGTACTGGGGAATCCCAGCTCATCCGCTGTGAGAAAATTTGCCTTTCAAGCCGTTACCGGCTTAATGTTCTTTCAAAATTGAAAGTTGCACTTTAAAAAGGGCAGAACGTGTTCAAAGAACTTTCAGCCAGTTCCCATTAATTATCCAAGTACAGGGCTGGAGTCTTGGGCCTCATGACTCGGGTTTGATGTCAGGTTGGGACTTAGGTAACCAACTCTGGTTGTACATATTCCTGGAGGTTTCATCACATGACATCCCACCTTCAAACGCCTGCCCAGTCAAAGAGACTTTTTTCCCCATCTGCAATATCTTTATAACTAATAAACAAAAGTGTTCAAAGAAAATAAAAAAGCACCATTTTTTAATGCCCCTGGGTTGTTCGCAGCAATGTCAGGATGGGAGGAGGCCCAATAGCAATAAAACAAAACAGTCTGTCAGCAAAGGGAGGGGTCCTGGGTCCAGACAAATTGGGGAGAGGGATCCAGGAGCATTCAGGGAGCTAGGGTCTGGAATTGCCAGCAACTAGTTAGAATTTGGACAGGGTCTGGCAGCCTTGATGGGAATGCGGCTCAAAAGAATGGGCCCTTTTGGACTCAGGTATCAATCTCCATCAAATTCCCACCTGTCAGCCTCATTCCTAACCCATCTGCAGGACTTTTTAGGCTATCAGACATCACCTATCGGTTGCCCCATTGTCAAGCTGTTTCTGTTTAAGTTTCTGCCTTTAAAGTACTTAATGTGCTACAAAGTATTTACAGCGAAGACATAGGCTATTTGGCCCAACAGTTCCATGCCGGTGTTTATACTCCACACGATCCTCCTCCCACCCCTCTTCATCCAACCCCATCAACATATGCATCTATACTATTTGCCTCAACCACTCCCTGTGGTAGCGAGTTCCACATTCTAACCACTCTCTGGGTAAAGAAGTTTCTCCTGAATTCCCTATTGGATTTATTAGTGACTATCTTATATTTATGGCCCTTTGTTCTGGTCTCGCCCGTAAGTGGAAACATCTTCTCTACGTCTACCCTATCAAAGCCTTTCAGAATCTTAAAGACATCCATCAGGTAACCACTTGGTCTTCTCTTTTCCAGAGAAAAGAGCCCCAGCCTGATCAATTCTTCCTGATTGGTATAACCTCTCAGTTCTGGTATCATTCTGGTAAACCTTGTTTGCACTTTCTCCAGTGCCTCTATGTCCTTTTTATAATACAGAGACCAGAACTGTTCACAGTAATTCAAGTGTGGTCTAACCAAGGTTCTATACAAGTTTAACATAACTTCTGTGCTTTTCAATTCTATCCCTCCAGAAATGAAACCCCCAGTACTTTGTTTGCTTTCTTATGGCTTTATTTACCTGTGTCGTTCCTTTTAGTTATCTGTGTATCTGTACCCCCAGATCCCTCTATTCCTCTACCCCATTTAGGTAGCTAACCCATTTAGGGCTGGATTTTACCAAACTCGGTGGGTTCAGGGCGGGCGACGTCCTTGGCAAGTCCCGACCCTGAAGCTGTGTTGATCCGGGCCTTCGACATGATTTTACGATGATTGGGCTTGTTAAGCCCGCCCTGCGAGGTTCCCAGCCAATTAAAAGGAAGCGGGTCTGATGACGTCATCTGATGATGTGTCATCAGCTGGTTTCCTTAAAGGAGCCATGTCCACATTCATTTTGACAGTTGTGCTGTCAGTGTTCTGCAGCATTGAGGTGCTACAAACACTGACAAGCACTGCACAAAGGTGCACGGCTGCACCCAGGCTTATGGGTGCAGCCGTGCTTATGCTTATGGAGGGAGTCACAGCATGCAGGGAGGTTCTCTTCCCTTCCAATGGGCGGGAGAGACCTCCCCAATAGACCAACGCAGCCTGGGTGCACATTGCACAGGAGGGTACAAGCAGGGATGTCGTCAGGAGGACTTGGGTGCAGTGGCACAAACCTTTCAATGATCTCAGTAGATCACAAAACGTTACTGCAAAGCCACGTTCAGCCTCATCCTGCTGTGCCACTCATCACATCCCCATCACTCTGCCTTTCCTACTCTACTCCTGCACATCCTTACTCACACCAACTTACCTTGCACCTCCACCCATCCCTCTCTATCTACATTATCACTTCCCCATCTCACTAGCCACCCCTCACACTCACCCTCATCCTTGTCCAATCATACCAACTAACAACACACAAGGGTAGGCAGTTGAGTGTTATCGCCAATGTTCATGTAAAGTTTCTGTTAATGTGTTGTCAAACATTGAAACCTTTATTTTCAACACTTTGCCTTCTTGGACAGATTTGTGTGCACCTTTGGAAGTGGCTGAGTGAGCTGCAGTGAATGTTGAGACATAACGGTACCCCCCCCCCCCCCCCCCAATGGTGATGAGTGTGAAAGGAATGGCTTGGGTATTGTAGGGATGCTTTATGGTGTTGGTGTGGGCTGGTGCCAACCTGGAGCATCATGTGGCAGCCATATGGGTGTACAGCATCAAGTGAAGTAAATCTGGCATGGTGAGGCCATCCCTGGCCTTCTGGGCAGCAATTTACTCAAGTACTGATGCCCTGTGTCCTGTGCAGCATCAGGTGATTGCGGAGAAGGTTGGTGCTGTTGTTGGTACTGCTGGTATGCCTGGTGATGCTGGTGTGCCTGGTGATGTTGGTGTTGGGGCTGATCGTGGTGAGATTCTGAGGACCTACGTGAGATTTTTTCAAGGGCACCGATGCTGATGGAATAGATGGCAGCTGAAGTTGAGATGACAGAAGTGATCTGTGAGAGGTTGCTCCAAGGAGGTGGCACTGGATTGAGAGTTTACTCCAAACACTTCAAACCTCCATAAAGCTGAAAAGTGTATTCCAAATCCTGAAGGTTTCAGCTTCTAAGATTGGAAATTGAACAGCTGTGAAATGGTAGCTTTTATACCACTTTTGCAGCTGTCAACTATTCACAGCAATGGAGAGCCATTGAGAACCTGACACACTTACCTGACGTGATCCCTGAGTGCCAGGAACCTTGTATAAAACATGGAAAAATCATTCGGACCGAGGAAAATGCTGCTTAAATACCTTTAAGCAGCTTCTTAAGTATCTCAATTGCCTGACCCATCGCTTAGTGCTGGGTCTGCAAACCACAGGCAGAGCAGACACTTGGGAAATTAACAAGGAGTAACAAATTAACTAGAAGTAAAGGGCATTAAGGGTTACGGGGAGCGGGCAGGAATTTGGACATGAGTCTAGGTTCGGATCGGTCATGGCCCTGTGGGTAGTGGAGCGGGCCCAGGGACTGTGTAGCCTGATTCTGCTCCTATTTCGTGTGTGCAATTCTGTTAGATGCAGGAGATGGTTCTGTGATAGATAGTAGATTGGCGGTTAGGATCAGATCAGCCATGATCTTATTGAATGGCGGAGCAGGCTCGAGGGGCCGATTGGCCTACTCCTGCTCCTATTTCTTATGTTCTTATGTTCTTATGTTCTTATGTTCAGAGCGGACTTCCGCCCCGCTGTCAATCACTGCCAATTTGACAGCAGACCCGCCTCCAAACTTGCACTCACAGCGCCGCTAAGATTCAGGCCTTATTTACCAAGGAGTATGTGGCCTCCTTATTCATCCTACCAAAATGTATTACCTCGCACTTATCTATATTGAAGTTCATTTGCCAATTACAGGCCAATTTTGCAAGTTTATTAATGTCTTCCTGTATTTTGTCGCAGTCCTCCTCTGTATTAACTACACGCCCCAATTTGGTGTCATCCACAAATTTTGAAATTGTACTTCCGAGTCCTAAGTCCAAATAGTTTCTGTAAATGGTGAACAACAGTGGTCCCAGCACCGATCCTTGTGGAACACCACTTCCCACCATTTGCCAATCCGAGTAACTACCTTTAACCCCTACTCTCTGTTTTCTGTTTTGTTGCCAGCTTGCTATCCATTCTACTACTTGTCCCCTGACTCCACATGTTCTGCCCTGAGTCATGAGTCTCGTATGTGGTACTGTTTCAAAGGCTTTTTTGGACATGAGTGTGTTTGTCAACCTATACTGTCTTTAATAAACACGAATTTCCATAAACAAATATAAAACACTCAAAAGTTCATTGTTTATGCAGTTGCCAAATTTTTGTACAAAAAAAGTTCAGTCTCAGGAGAAAACATTTGTAACTGAATTTGGAGCCAAATTGAAGACTCTTGCTATGATTGATATGGGCAGTCATCAATCAGAAAGATCCCAATAATTCAAATTCATCTCCTAGTTAGATTTAAATCACTTGGATAAACAAACTGAAATACTATTCAACTTGTCTGAGAAAAATAAATCCATTCTCAAAAAACAATCATTATTGTGCTTTCTAAAAGCCATTACATAGAAACATAGAAACATAGAAGATAGGAGCAGGAGTAGGCCATTCGGCCCCTCTAGCCTGCTCCACCATTCAATGCGATCATGGCTGATCATCCAAATTCAGAACCCTGTCCCTGCTTTCTCCCCATATCCCTTGATCCCTTTAGCCTTAAGAAATATATCCAACTCCTTCTTGAATATATTTAATGAATTGGCCTCTACTGCCTTCTGTGGTAGAGAATTCCACAGGTTCACCACCCTCTGGGTGAAGAAATTCCTCCTCATTTCTGTCCTAAATGGCTTACCCCTTATCCTTAGACTGTGACCCCTGGTTCTGGACTCCCCGACCATCGGGAACATCCTTCCTGCATCTAGTCTGTCCAGTCCTTTCAGAATTTTATAAGTTTCAATGAGATCCCCTCTCATTCTTCTGAACTCCAGTGAGTATAAGCCCAATCGACCCAATCTCTCCTCATACGTCATTCCTGCCATCCCAGGTATCAGCCTGGTGAATCTTCGCTGAACTCCTTCCATGGCAAGAACCTGCTTCCTCAGATAGGGCGACCAAAACTGCACACAATACTCAAGATGTGGTCTCACCAAGGCCCTGTACAACTGCAGCAAGACATCCCTGTTCCTGTACTCAAACCCTCTCGCTACGAAGGCCTTCTTAACCGCCTGCTGCACCTGCATGCTTACCTTCAGCGACTGGTGCACAAGGACACCCAGGTCTCGTTGCACTTCCCCTTCTCCCAATCTATTGAAGGAAACCATAAGTGCTGTTATGACAGGTTTTGTCTGACTAACTGAGGAAAAATTGAACAGTTCATAAAAGAAAAGTAGCAGTTAGTATTTAAAATGTGAAATTTGCTTGTAATTAAACTTTGGCAATTTAATTTCAAGTTTGTTTTGAATTCTTCTTGAAAAAAGGCAAAGAAATTCACATCCTCACAGGAAAAGGAGAAACACCTTCTACTTCAACTCACCAAGAAACCTACCGACACATGTTGGGAAAGTCTGCAAACTGCACTTGCTTAGAGCGCACAGGTGTGGTTTGTTACTCCCTTCAACTGTTTTCAGACAGACTGAGCTTGAAGCAAAACATTCAATGAAACTATTAAAAGACACAAAAAATTACTCCATTTGTCAATGTAATCATTTTATTGTGAAATAAATTTCTTTGATGTTTTATTTTGTTTAAAATGTTATTTTGACATTAGAAATTTCCGTTACTCAGAGAAAAAAATGGTGGCCGAAAATTCTTTTAAATACATTTTGATTGATTTAATTAGTTCATTTTCCCCTTCCTTTTAGTGGCTCTGCTCTTGTTTGCTGCCAGGTTCACTGGTGGGTCCGGCTCTGTGTGTGAGTTAAAATGGAATCAGAGTCTTAATTGTGTCATAGGATACTAACTTCTACATACTAATGAGGCCCTTGCCTGCCTGTGGTGGGTGACTTTCTTGAAACTAATAACTACACCGTTAAAATGGCGGCATCTTGAACACAACGGGAATCGCGCAACTGCCATTTTAACCACCCGCCCACCCTGTTCCTGTCAGGCAGGCTTTGTTGAAATTGGCCCTTAAGTGTGAAAAATCGCAAACGTGCAGTAGACCAACACTTCTAAAATATTATAGATACAGATGGATATTCTTTTAAATGTCCAAATGTTGAATTCTCACATATGATTCATGAACTGGATTTCCTCTTATTAGCCCATATCACAATTAGAAATATATATTATCAAATGAATGCCCAACAATCTTGCTTTATAGGAAGTGGTATTGTCACATCCAAGTAGAAAAGCCAAGTATCTCTAGAGATATAGATCAATTGCCTAGCCTCCCACTGACATGACTAGGTCATGTAAAAGTGATTAAAACTCATTTCTTACTCAGAATAAAGTAACTACAAATGTATTTCATATCTGTTCCTATCAAAAGGTTTGTTAAACATAATTCAATTCATTTGGGCAGGTAGGAGGCCAAGAGCTCAAAATAAGACCCTATACTAGAAATTACTGGCGCCAAAATTAGTGGATCAACTCTTAACGCATTCATATGACATTCCCCCATATGGTGTTTTTAATGGAGCTGCTAACCCATTTGTAAGAAATAGGGCAACGTCTGCAATTAATTAATGGACAGAAAATGACATACAGATATGTTAAGTGTTCATCAACAACATTAATATCTGGGCTTTTAGTCCGACTCCAACACAGATTATCTCTTTCCCCATATCTATAAATAAAAATAAAACATTAGCATTAGCTGGTTGTGCTCAGCTACATAACAACCTGGATGAGAGCAGGCAATAAGCAGTTGGAGGATTACCTGCCATTGTATAGATTTCAAACATGCGCTCCTATTTCTCTAAATCTAGCATCCAACCCGATGGTTTTGTACACACCTGTTTGCAGCCGTAAGTAAATTATAAGTCCCCTTCAGCTTTCTACCAGATCATTTTGATTTAAAGGTTTGATTATGAGTGGAAAGGTTCTAGGGTCAATTAATCTCTAAATCGTATTACTAAATGATTTCACTGATTTACTTGTCTCAGAGAGATCTGGGCATAGAAATTGTTTGTGGTCCATAGGCAGTAGAGCACAGACAGTGCGTGCCCCAACCAGGAGCCCGAGGCCGACCCGGAATTGAGCTGCGGGGATTATTTACATTATTTGGACGAGTTGCCAGTGCTCGTCATGCCTCCACGGGCAGCTCGCCCATTTTACACTGTTTACATGTGCCACATGCCTCCCAAGAGGGTGGATTGGAATGGCAATGGGAGGTGGGGGGGTGATCACGAGTACTGTGGAGTCAAAGGGAGGACTCACATTTTGCTTAGACCCCACTGACTACTTAAGAAACCCGAACAGAGCAGGTTTGACACCTGCTGCACTCATTGCAATCCAGTTTATGTAGAGGGGTTATAAAACATATGTACATATATAGGGGTATCCCAATATCGGTTCGGATATCTTTCAGATATCCTCGGAGCACAGGATGTCGGTCCTCGTTGTGCCCATTTTACACCCGGAAAACAGGCATGAGGTCCAAATTCTCCCCTCGATTTGTACTTGTAACATCAAATCAAGCATTTCTATACCCAAAAGAGACATTAATAATCTGACAAAATCTGTAATAAGACTACGTTAATAAAATAGAAAGCAAAATTCTGCTAGAAAAAGATAGCTCTGTTATTAGTATGCTGAGATAACTCAAACAATGGAGAATAGGAGGCTAGGAATGGGATCCTGGCCAATTTATTTCAAATGAGGAGTGGGAGGAAACCTGGACCTTGGCTTACCGGGTCTCTATCTTTAACAGTGCAAGAAAAATGCAATTAAAATATTTTCATATAGGATAGTGCACACCACACCAAAGGGATAGGAGTAAATTCTCTTATGCATTGGAGGAAATACAATAAATAAATTATGCATATTCTGGGCATGCCCAGAATGAAAACCCTTTAGAAATGCTATTTGCCAACAATCTATCAAAATGATAGTTCTGATATGAGCTCCATTGTCAGAACACTGATGCCATCAGCAAGCAATTATACTGCAGGAGTCACTTCTATGCCAAAGAAAGGAATGCACACACATATATATGTAATGTGTAAATTTGGATTTGTTTGATAAATGGTGGAAAGCCCAGTCTTTTTAAAAACAGAATGATTGGAAACTTAAATCACCAGCGGCAATTTAATTTGCTTTTGTAGCAGCAACTTAATGCATAGTCCTCTATTTGGTTCCCATCATGCACAGAGAGCACTAGTATAGAATATTGAATAGTAAATCTCACTGTACTTTCTGACATATTAACTTGCTTTAGTAGTTGTATGAAAAAACACAAATGCTAAATATAAGATTGGTATGCACTAGTATAGAGAAAAAAATTGTAACTTAAATATAGCCATACGAAATGTGCAGGGTAGCTCTAGCTGGTACTCTGTTTGACTAACATTTATGCTCACTTAAATCCAATACGTCATTCTTGCAAGTTCCTAGCTGAGATGCTAGAATGCTTGTAGTCTTAGAGTTCTCCATGTTAGCGGGATGCTAACCTGGTCTATTGCTGACAAACACAGAATGGTATCGATGAGAATACAAACATAAGAACATAAGACATTGGAACATGAGTAGGCCATATGGCCCATCGAACCTGCTCCGCCACTCAATAAGATCATGGCTGAACTTCTACATCAACTCCACCTTCCCGCCCTATCCCCATATCCCTTGATTCCGTTAGTGCCCAAAAATCTATCGATCTCGGCCTTGAATATAGTCATCGACTGAGCCTCCGCAGCCCTCTGTGGTAGAGAATTCCAAAGATTCACAACCCTCTGAGTGAAGAAAATTTCTCCTCATCTCAGTCCTAAATGGCCAACACCTTATCCTGAGACTATGACCCTCAGTCCTAGACTCTCCAGTCAGGGGAAACAGCCTCTCAGCATCTACCCTGTCAAGCCCTCTAAGAATTTTATATGTTTCAATGAGATCACCTCTGATTCTTCTAAACTCCAGAGCATATAGGCCCATTCTACTCAATCTCTCCTCATAGGATAGCCCTCTCATCCCAGGAATCATTTTAGTGAACCCTCGTTGCACTCCTCTAAGGCAAGTATATCCTTCCTTAGGTAAGGAGACCAAAACTGTACACAGTACTCCAGGTGTGGTCTCACCAAAGCCCTATATAATTGTAGCGAGATTTCCTTACTCTTATACTCCAACCCCCTTGCAATAAAGGCTAACATACCATTTGCCTTCCTAATTGCTTGCTGTACCTGCATGTTAACTTTCTGTTATAGTGAATAGTGAAAAAGTTGATGCAGTAAGCAGAGATATCATATTACTAGAAAAATAAAGCTTCACTGAACATTTTACCGTTTAAAACCTGATACAGGCTATAAAGACTCCAATTGGGATTGGGCAGAGATTTTGAAAAAATAGAAGTTGTATTGGTTTGATTTGCATACAAAACACGACTATAGAATGCGAAGCGAAAACATCTGCAAACTCCCTGCACGATAAACAATTTTTGATATTGTGCTTAAGAACAATGCTTACAGCAGAATATGAAAACAAAGGCCGAGAAAGTCAACTTCTGTCTCAAAAATGGGCGTGAAGTCAGCAGAGCAGCTGCTCTGGGTCGATGTAAGGCCTGAAACCAAATTCAGGTTCGGTCCTCATTTAAATACTGCCGGTGTGTTGCAGACGGCAAACAGATGCTCCACTGTAGCTCGTCAGTTGTGGGAGGGTAAGAAACCGGTTGGCTCTCATGCTGAACCGACTGGCAGGTTGGGTCCTGGTGGTGGTGGCGGGGGGGAGGGGTGCTCGACCAGGCCGACAGCTTCTCCTGGGCCCACAAAAATAAAGACTCAAAATTTCCTGGGCTGTTTTTGAGAGGCCTCCAGCGACCCCTTTAAAGATCCCACAACAATTATCAAAGAGGAACAGGAGTTCTCCCAGTGCAGCTGGCCAGGATTCCTTCCTCGACCACCAGTACCAAAAAACAGATCAGTTGGTCATTCATCTTACTGTTGTTTGTGGGTTCTTGCTGAATGTAAAATGGCTGCTGCATTTTCCTACCTAACAACACAGCTAACAGACTTCAGAGCATTGTGTGTAAAGCACTTTGGGAGGTTTTTGGAAGACATGATAAGGTGCTATATATATTCAAGTTTTTTCTTTCTATTGCCAAAAAAATGGAAAAAATACCCGAATATGACTGGATCTGATCACGCATTTGCAGCATTTCTGTGCTCTTTGAAATATTGAATATCTGGTCTTAATGTTCCTGACTTACTTCAGTTAGATTCAGGAAATCTTTTGGCTGGGTAATATTCAAGAAAAGAAATTTAACATAAGCTCTGATACCTGATTTATCTTGCGGATAAAATTTTAATAATGTTGGAAGGATCTCAAGGATAGCGCTGGTGGTTTAGAACTTTTTGGTAGTTGTTACACACTTTATCACTTCACTACTTGTTCTTACTTTGTAAATTAAAATGGTACCTGTTTTATTAAACACATTTATTAACGGGTTTAAACACAAAAATAAAGCACAGTGGTGTGCCAACATGGACCAAAAATAAAACTGATAACATTAAATCAATGGATTCAGCTTAATTCCAGAACTGATTCATTGTCTGGTTAAATAGGCTACTTGGACAGGGCACTAATAGGAAAGATCAGGAGCGAGCTGCAGTTGTTATACATTCTTCAGTTTATTGAGACTGCATAAACTCAAAAGAGTTGCACAGAAGGTAAAAGATACTTTTCTAAAAACCATTGTTTCTTATCACACAGTTAATCAAATAGTAAAGAGAATATGATTGGTGGGATTTTTTCCCCCTTTTCCACTTTCCTTCCCTCCTCTCTTGAAGGCATTGATACCGCAATGCTGGGGTACAGTTCCAATGCCTCGGACTGTCCTCAAGCACCTCACCTGAGTGGCTGATCCTTACGTGAGCATAAGCAGTGACTGTTGGTGAGTTGTTTGACTGTGGAGACATCACTGCTATGCCTGCTCTTGGTTAATTCTTCTGCTTGCTAGTTCAAGGTGTTGAGACCAATTGTAGTGCCCCGACTAACATCCTAGCTGAGACCAGCTAACTCAGCACAGGTAATAGATTGAAACTGGATTGGTCCTGGTCTATTTGGCTGAATTTCACCCTCTTAGGGAAATTTTGTTTCTTCCTCCCCCCCCGGCCCACCCCGAAAAATAATTTATCAAATATATTTTTATTATACCAACAATATTTTTGCTGAAGTGCAAAGCCAGTTAACTGCAACGTTGTAAGCGAAGAAGTGTAATTAAGTGGGGTAGTATTTATGGGCTTCAGAAGGTAGGGAAAGCTAACATGGACGATGTTGTATGGGACAGGATTATATCTTAGAGTAGGAGGCAAGGAAGAGGGAGGAAGGGAGAGTAGGATGGAAGTATCTATTTAACATCTTATTATGCATCCCAAAGCGTTTCACATCAAATGAATTGCTTTGTTAAGTGCAGTCATTAATATTATCTAGGTAAATGTGGCATCCATTTTGCAGACAGCAAGATTCCACTAAACAACAAATGAGATGAATGGTCAGTTTTTATTTTGGTAGTGTTTGCTGAGAGAATAATTCTGGCTTTGGCACTAGGAGATCTTCTTGCTCTTTTTCAAATAATGCCATGGGGTCTTTTACATCCATGAGAACCCACATGCTGGCCTCAGTTGAATGTCTCATTCAAAGGATGGCATGTCTGAAAAATCATCTACTAGATTATGTCCACAAATCCTGGAGCCTACAACCTTCTGATTCAGAAGCAAGAGTGCTGAATCGAGAAAATATTTGGGGTTGGATTTTGCCGGCGCCCAGAGTGCGGGTTTGGAGGCAGGTCCGCTGTCAAAATAGCAAAGATTGACATCGGGTAGGAAACCTGCTGTCAACCCGCCTCCACGCGAGTCACCCAGGTGTCCGGTCTGTCTGCGCAGAACTGACCCGACACCAAGCGGCGGGGGAGACAATTTAGATCATTAAATGGCTTGTTAACAGCCAATTTAATGCTATTTTGAGCCTACCTTGTAATTTTAGGTGCTCCCTCACGGGTTACCCGCTGCTCGGGGAACACGCCAGTTCACCCTGGCGTGAGTTGAGTCTGCTTCAATTTATCTGATAACCTGACAGCTGCAGAAGTGGTATAAAGGATACCATGTTGCAGCTGTTCAGTTTCAGATCTCAGAAACTGTTGGTTACTGCATTTGTAAGACATATAGAGATTTCTTTAGCTTGCAATTGTTTAGAGCCAACTCTCTATCCAGTGGCACCTCACTGGAACAACCTCTCTCACCATTGACAGATCGCTTCTGTCATTTCAACTGCAGCTGCCATCTATTCCAGCAACATCGGTGCCCTTGAAAAAATCAGACCTTGGTCCTCTGAATCCCTCCACGATCAGCCCCAACACCAACATCACCAGGCACACCAACATCACCAACAATATCACCAACAACATCATCAACAACAACACTAACCTTCTCCGTTATCACCCGATGCTGCACAGGATACAGGGCATCAGCACCTGACAACATTGCTGCCCAGGAGGCATCACCATGGCCAGATTTACTTCACTTGACGCTGTACACCCTGCTGCCAGGTTGACACCATCCCACACCAGCACCATAAAGCATCCCTATAATGTCCAAGCCATTCCATGCACACTCATCACTATAGCGGGGGTGGGGTGGGGGTGGGGGGGGGGTTGTGGGGGGGAGTTATGTCTCAACATTCACTGGAACTCACTCAGTCACTTCTCAAGGTGCGCACAGATCTGTCCAAGAAGGTGAAGTCTTGAAAATATAGATTTCACTGTATGACAACACATTAACAGAAACTTCACATCAACATTGGCAAAACCTCTCAAGTGCCTACCCTTGTGTGTTGTTAGTTGGTATGCTTGCAGTAGGATGAGGGTGAGTATGAGGGGTGGCTAGTGAAATGAGGAAGTGATAATGTAGATAGAGAGGAATGGGTGGAGGTGCAAGGTAAGTTGGTGTGAGTAAGGATGTGTAGGAGATGGGTAGGGAAGGCAGAGTGATGGGGATGTGATGAGTGGCACAGCAGGATGAGGTTGAGTGTGGCTGTGCAGTAACGTTTCGTGATCCACTGAGATGATTGAAAGGTTGGCGCCACTGCAGCCAGGGACTCCTGACGACATCCCTGCTTGTGCCCTCCTGTACAATGTGCAACCAGACTGCGTTGATCTCCTGGGGAGGTCTCTTCCGCCCATGGGAAGGGAAGAGAATCTCCCTGCATGCTGTGACTCCCGCCATGAGCATATGGAGTGAGTCATGGAAGAGCCTGGGTGCAGACGTGCACCTTTGTGCAGTGCTTGTCAGTGTTTGCAGCACCTCAATGCTGCAGAACACTGACAGCACAACTGTCAATATCAATGTGGCCGTGGTCCCGTTAAGGAAACCGACTGATGACGCGTCATCAAATAACGTCATCAGACCCACTTCCTGTTAATTGGCCAGCAACCCCGCAGGGCTGGCTTAAAAAGGCCAATCTACGGAAAATCATTTTCAGACCAATTTTGAAGAGAAACTATCTAAAGGAAGAACTTGCCTTTATATAGAACCTTTCACAACCTCAGGACATTATTGAGCACTTCACAGCCAAGCAAGTACTTTTGAAGTATAGTCACTATTGTAATGTAAGGAAATGGCAATTATCTCAAAATGGCTGACAATATGTCAAGCATTAATTTATATTAACAGTGCCTCTTCTTGTAAATAAATTTGAAAGTCACATTTAATTTGCATTTTGAGCATTAATAGATGTTTTATTGATTTATCATTTCACAAGTCCTAAAACAGTTGTTGCCACAAACAAAATGTATAGCTGAAGTCCACAAATTTTAACAAAGATCCTCACAAAAGGATGTTAGGTAAAGTAACATTATCAGAACACCAGCCAACGGACCTGACAAAATAACACTTTTATTTTCCTCTCCCTATAGTCAAGTGTGTGCTTTAACAGTTGGGCACAGTGCTTGCTTCAAGTCCTTGATCAAAGTTGAAACTTTAGACCTCAAAGAAGGAGTCTCTTGATTACGTATTCCTTTTAAAAATCAAACATTTAAAAAGAACCACAAGCAACTCCAACAAATTTTTGATTGCTCTTTTTTTGAACAGTGCAGTTATCGATATTCAGATTGAAATCACTGGATAAACTGACTTGGAGGAATGAATATGTCTGATAGCATTAGGGAGTAGATACCATCATTAACTTAACATGATGCTTCAGTTCAACTGTGTGCTAACCCATCCCACTCACACGGTTAGACTGAAAAAATCAAACAGAAATAGTGGTGAGGCTTCCTCTTTAAACTCTAGTTATGGGTGTTTGACAACAGTAGGACTGTGTTGTACTTCACACGTCACTTAATCATTTCCTAGTGATATCTCGAGCATATGGGAAAACAAAATACTATTAACAACAAAACAAAGACATTGCTTTTTCCATAGGGAGGCCTGCCAGCTTAACTACGAAAAGGTCCAACTTGTAAACAAAGGTATATTGCTGTGGCTGCCGCGGAGCATGAATGGAGGCTGAGTCAACATGTGAAACACATAGCTTTTAATCACAACTCTGGTCAAAATGGCTGCAGCCACATTTCTCTCCCAAAAACCCAGAGGCCCCGCCCACTCCTTTTCTCCTGCCTTAAAGGCAAGGTGCCCGATTTATTGTCCACAGACGGAAAAGTGGATTGCGCCCGTTTAGGTGGCGATCCGCCACACAGCTCCCCCCAGAATCCGCTTAGGAGGTGTGGACGAGACGGTGCAGGCGGTCTGATGGGCCGGCCGGAGCGGCTCTTGTAGGACGCCGTTGGACGTGGAATGGCCGGGCGTGGAGCAGCCGGGTGAACCGGCTTGAGGGCAGGTCGGCCGCGTGGCGGTGGACGAGCTACAGGGACCTGCTCACCGGGCTCCGAGTGTGCTGGCTTGAGTCGATCAACCGACACTTTTTCGGTCCTGTCGCCCACTTGCAGGGTGAAAAATTTGTCCCCAGCCTGTAGCACCTTGTAGGGCCCGTCGTACGGGAGTTGAAGGGGTCCGCGGTGGGCGTCGTGCCGGACAAAAACGAACCGTGCCTGGTGCAGGCTTAGTGGGACGTGTGAGGTGGATTCGCCGTGTCGAGCAATGGGCACTGGGGCGAACTGTAGCGCCGGTGAGGCGAAGTCGTGGCGGTGGGCAGGAACTCGCCGGGTACGCGCAGCGGCTGGCCGTACACGAGCTCTGCTGCCGATGCGTGGAAGTCTTCTTTGACCGCGGTATGCAGGCCAAGGAGGACCCACGGGAGTCGGTCGGTCCAGGCGCCGTCCTGGAGGCTGGCTCGAAGAGATGCCTTCAAGGATCTGTGGAACCGCTCACACAGTCCGTTGGCTTGGGGGTGGTACGCTGTGGTGCGGTGAATGGTCACCCCGAGATTGCGTGCGACGGCGGTCCAGAGTTCAGAGGTAAATTGTGGACCTCTGTCCGACGTCATGTCAGAGGGGACGCCGAACCATGCGACCCAGGTGCTGACGAAGGCTCTGGCGATGTCGGCGGTGGTGGTAGAGGTCAGTGGAATTGCCTCGGACCAGCGCGTGGTGCGGTCAACGATCGTCAGCAAGTGCGTGTGGCCTTGCGACGGCGGCAGGGGCCCGACGATGTCCACGTGGATGTGGTCGAATCTGCGCGAAGGGACGGTAAACTCCTTGAGGGGTGCTTTCGTGTGTTGCTGCACCTTGGCCCGTTGGCAGGCTAGGCAGGAGTTGGCCCAAGTACGCACATCCTTGCGAAGGCCGCGCCAGACAAAGCAGTTGGCTACCAATTTGATGGATGCGCGGGCGCCAGGGTGGGAGAGGTTGTGAAGAATCTCGAATACCCGGCGGCGCCAGGACGCTGGGACGACGGGCCGAGGTTGACATAGGGATATGTCGCACTTGACCGTAACTGTGGTCAGGCCCCAGGCGACGTCGGCCAGGCGTAGCCCTGGTAGGTTGGTAGGTGCGGAGAGCAGATCAGGGTCGGTGATCTGGTCTGCTGCGAGTTGAGCGTAGTCGACTGCCAGGTGTGCGGCGTGGATGGCGGGGCGGGAGAGGCAGTCGGCTATCACATTGTCTCGGCCAGAGACGTGTTGGATGTCCGTGGTGAACTCGGACACTGCCGCGAGCTGGCGCTGCTGCCTGGCGGACCAGGGGTCGGTTGTCTTTGCCATTGCGAATGTCAGGGGTTTGTGGTTGACAAACGCAGTGAAGGGGTGGCCCTCCAGCAAAAACTGAAAATGGCGGACCGCCAGGAACAGCGTGAGGAGCTCACGGTCGAAGGTGCTGTACTTGACTTCCGGGGGGCGTAGTTGGCGGCTGAAGAAGGCAAGTGGTTGCCAGGCGCCGTCGACCCACTGCTCATACACGGCGCCGACCGCGTGGTCGGAGGCGTCCGTGGTGCGCGCTACCCTGGCATTGGGCCGTGGGTGCACGAGCAGGGTGGTGTTGGCGAGCACGGTCTTGGTGGAGTCGAAGGCGGCTGACGCGTCTGCCGTCCATTCGACCACCATCTTGCCGCTCCTGCCCCGGGGCCTCATGAGGGACGCCGCTTTGGGGATGAAGCGGTTGTAGAAATTCACCATCCCGAGGAACTCCTCGAGGCCTTTGATGGTGATGGGGCGGGGAAATTGTTGGACGGCCTGCACCTTGGTGGGCAGGAGAATGGCCCGAGCATGTGTGATGTGGTGGCCGAGGAAGTCGATCTTGTCCAGGCCGAACTGGCATTTGGCTGGGCTGAGGATGAGCCCGTGGTCGCTGAGGCACCCGAACAGGATGCGAAGGTGTTCGAGGTGTTCCTGCTTGGAGGAACTGGCTACCAGGATGTCGTCCAGGTAGACGAACAGGAACTTCAGGTCCCGAAGGACCGAGTCCATGAGCCGTTGGAATGCCTGGGCCGCGTTTTTGAGGCCGAAGGGCATCCGCAGGAACTCGAAAAGGCCGAAGGGGGTGATTACGGTCATCTTGGGGATGTCCGCGGGGTGGACGGGGACTTGGTGGTAGCCATGCACCAGGTCGACCTTGGAAAAGACTGAGCGGCCGGCCAGTCTAGCCGAGAAGTCCTGGATGTGCGGCACGGGGTACCAATCAGGGGTGGTGGCGTCATTGAGGCGGCGGTAATCCCCGCAGGGGCGCCAACCCCCGCCTGGTTTGGGGGCGATGTGGAGTGGGGAGGTCCAGGGACTGTTGGAGCGGCGGATGATGCCGTGCTGTTCCATGGTGGCAAACTTGGTCCGCGCGATCTCCAGTTTGGCCGGGTCCAGCCTGCAGGCGTGGGCGTACACTGGGGGGCCTGTGGTGGGGATGAAGTGTTCCACCCCGTGTTTGGCGGCCTCTGCGGAGATGGTCGGATTGGTAAGGGCCGGGAATTCGGCCAGGAGTGCCGAGTAGTCATCCGTGGCCCGGGCGTGGCACTGTGACGCCATGTCGGCGGGTTGACGGGGGGCCATGGCGCCCAGGATGGGGGACATGGTGTTCATGTCCACGAGGCGGTGTCGAGGGATGTCTACCAGTAGGCCGTAGGCGCACAGGAAATCCGCGCCGATGAGAGGGGAGAGCACCTTGGCAGTGATGAACTCCCATCGGTAGCGGCGACCAGCGAGGTCGAGGGTGACTGTGCGGGTGCCGTACGTCAGGATGTCCGAGCCGTTAGCAGCAGCCAGCGCCGGTCCTCGTTCGCCCTTTTGGATGTCGAGGGAGGAGGCCGGGATGATGCTGTGCTGAGCTCCAGTGTCACACAGGAACCGGCGGCCGGTTTTGTCATCCGTGACGTACAGCAGGGAGCCCGCGTGGCCCACAGCCATCGCGGGGGCTGGTACGGGGGCGGACTTGAAAGAGCAGGGAGGTGTGCACCGTTGTGCCCTGGCGCCGAACCATGCGTGGTAGTAACAGTGGCCCGGGTTAGTGGGGCGCGAAGGCCCCGTGAGCCCGGTGGCTGGGCCTTGTGGCCGCGTGGTGGCCGGTGAGGGGCGCGCCCAGGCATTGGCTGCCAGGTCCGGAGTGACGTCGCGGCTGGAGTGAGCGGACAGCAGCTTGTCGGCCTCATCAGCCAGGGCTTCCAGGTCCGTGAGGCCGGACGTCACGATCGCTGGGCGGATGCTGAGAGGTAGCTGGCGGATGAACAGCGTGCGGAAGAGGGATCCGGGTGGGCTCTCGTCGGTGAGGGAGAGCATGTGGGAGAGGAGGTCTGACGGTAAGGCATCACCGAGGCCTGAAAGGTCGAGGAGGTGGCAGTCTCGCTGGTATGTCGAGGCCGTAAATTTTTTAAGGAGCACGGCCTTAAGATGTGCATACTTGCCCCCCTCTGGTGGGTTCTGCAGCGCTGTCCAGACCTTCGTAACTGTGGAGCTACCGAGTGATGTGACGAGATATTGTACTTCGTCCCATCTGTGGTGATGTTTCGCAGCCGGAAACGCGACTCGGCTTGGAGAAACCAGGCTTTGGGTTGGTTTTCCCAAAACTCCGGCAGTTTCACGGAAACTGCTTTCATGTCCGCCAGTGCAGTGCTCGGAATACGTTCTGAGCGTCGGGGTCACCAATGTTGTGGCTGCCGCGGGGCACGAATGGAGGCCGAGTCAACATGTGAAACACATAGCTTTTAATCACAACTCTGGTCAAAATGGCTGCAGCCACATTTCTCTCCCAAAAACCCAGAGGCCCCACCCACTCCTTTTCTCCTGCCTTAAAGGCAAGGTGCCTTAAAGGCAAGGTGCCCGATTTATTGTCCACGGACGGAAAAGTGGATTGCGCCCGTTTAGGTGGCGATCCGCCACAATATATTCATTAGCAGAGTCAAGTCACAACATTATTCCTTCCTACTATTAGAAGTCCAAGTGACTAGAAATGAGATGGGTTGTGAATGTGATGCTATAATGAAGCTACAAACTTTGAACACTAGCTCTGGAGAAACAAATGGAAGAGGTACAAATAATCTACATGCTTAGAAATAGCATTAGGTTGTCATGTCACATTTTAGAAAGTTGAAGGTTAAAGACTGACTTTCTCGATCTCCAGAGCAGTCAGCTGTCCATATCCACAGGTATGCCACAAATATCTGTTAAATGTTGTAATCAATCTGCTGCACTACAAACTATCCGACTGGACAGCTATGAAAACAGAATATTTGGAGCAGGCGCTCTCCAGCTCTTTTGAGTAACTGAGCTCATCTGAACACTCCCTAAAAGAGAAGCAATGCCTAATACAGAAGAATGAAGTGGTCTTAAGTAACATATGTTTAACCAACAAAACCATTCAGTCGCAGTTAGGTGCTATAATACACCGTGCGCTTACAGTAGCTAACAGTTAACACATAAAATTAGTCAGAGCTAGTAATTTCAAAAGAAGATGCCATGGCCATTTTTCAGGTGCTAAACTGCCGCCTACGCATCCAATCCGGTGGGCGGGGTAAAGGCAGAAAAAGAGGCGTCCAGGGCCCACACCTCAAACAAGTGTTAGATCCCCTATTTACATATGCAAAGGGTCACATGTTGAAGTCCCCTTTCCAAAATTGGGCTGCCCTGAATGTAGCTGGTGCCTGGAAGGCTGCATTCAGCAAAATTTTATCGACATGCGGTCTAACTAGTGGTCCTTAAAGGGACTGCTGGAGGCCGCCATCAAAAAAAGGTACGTTTTTAAAGAAAATACACAGCTGGATGTGGAGTGCTGCTCTCGGCTCCACTGCAGTGACAAAGACCGTTGCAACCTCCATCGTGTTGTGTGGCACTACCACCGTGCTAAATGGGATAGATTCAGAACAGATCTAACAGCTCAAAACTGGACATCCATGAGGCGCTGTGAGCCATCAGCAGCAGCAGAATTGTATTCCACCACAATCTGTAACCTCATGGGCTGGCTATTCTCTCACTCTACCATTACCATCAAGCCAGGGGACCAACCCTGGTTGAATGAGGAGTGTAGAAGAACATGCCAGGAGCAGCACCAGATATACCTAAAAATGAGGTGCCAACCTGGGGAAGCTGCAACACAGGACTACTTGCATGCTAAAAAGCGGAAGCAGTATGCTATAGACAGGGCTAAGTGATCCCACAATCAACCGATCAGATCAAAGCTCTGCAGTCCTGCCACATCCAGTCATGAATGGTGGTGGACCATTAAACAACTAACGGGAGGAGGAGTCTCCATGAATATCCCCATCCTCAATGATGGTGGAGCCCAGCACGTGGGTGCAAAAGACAAGGCTGGAGTGTGTGCAACCATCTTCAGCCAGAAGTGCCGAGTGGATGATCCATATCGGCCTACTCCTGAGGTCTCCACCATCACAGAAGCCAGTCTTCAGCCAATTCGATTCACTCCACGTGATATCAAGAAACGGCTGAGCGCACTGGATACAGCAAAGGTTATGGGCCCCGACAACATCCCAGCTATCGTGTTGAAGAATTGTGCTCCAGAACTAGCCGCACCTCTAGTCAAGCTGTTCCAGTACAGCTACAACATTGGCATCTATCCGACAATGTGAAAAACTGCCCAGGTATGTCCTGTCCACAAAAAGCAGGACAAATCCAAACCGGCCAACTACCGCCCCATCAGTCTATTCTCAATCATCAGCAAAGTGATGGAAGGTGTCATCAACAGTGCTATCAAGCGGCACTTACTCACCAATAACCTGCTCACTGATGCCCAGTTTGAGTTCTGCCAAGACCACTCGGCTCCCGACCTCATTACAGCCTTGGTCCAAACATGGACAAAGGAGCTGAATTCCAGAGGTGAGGTGAGAGTAACTGCCCTTGACATCAAGGCAGCATTTGACCGAGTGTGGCATCAAGGAGCCATAGTAAAACTGAAGTTAATGGGAATCAGGGGGAAAACTCTCCACTGGCTTGAGCCATACCTAGCACATAGTAAGATGGTTGTGGTGGTTGAAGGTCAATCATCACAGCCCCAGGACATCGCTGCAGGAGTTCCTCAGGGCAGTGACCTAGGCCCAACCATCTTCAGTTCCTTCATCAGTGATCTTCTCTCCAACATAAGGTCAGAAATGAGGATGTTCGCTGATGACTGCACAGTGTTCAGCCCCATTCACAACTCCTCAGATAATGAAGCAGTCCATGCCCGCATGCAACAAGACCTGATGATGTTCAGGCTTGAGCTGATAAGTGGCAGGTAAGATTCTCGCCACAGAAGTGCCAGGCAATTACTATCTCCAACAAGCGAGAGTCTAACCACCCCCCTTGACATTCAACGGCATTACCATCGCCGAATCCCCCACCATCAACATACTGGGAGTCACCATTGACCAGAAACTTAACTGGACCAGCCACATAAATACTGTGGCAACAAGAGCAGGTCAGAGGCTACGTATTCTGTGGCGAGTGTCTCACCTCCTGACTCCCCAAAGCCTTTCCACCATCTACAAGGCACAAGTAAGGAGTGTGATGGAATACTCTCCACTTGTCTGGATGAGTGCAGCTCCAACAACACTCAAGAAGCTCGACACCATCCAGGACAAAGCAGCCCGCTTGATTGGCACCCCATCCACCACCTTAAACATTCACTCCCTCCACCACCGGTGTACCGTGGCTGCAGCGTGTATCATCTACAAGATGCACTGCAACAACTCGCCAAGGCTTCTTCAGTAGCACCTCCCAAACCAGCGACCTCTACCACCTAGAAGGACAAGGGCAGCAGGCACATGGGAACACCACCACCTCCAAGTTCCCCTCCAAGTCACACACCATCTTGACTTAGAAGTATATTGCCGATCCTTCATCGTCGCTGGGTCAAAATCCTGGAACTCCCTACCGAACAGCACTGTGGGAGTACCTTCCCCACACGGACTGCAGCGGTTCAAGAAGGCGGCTCACCACCACATTCTCAAGGGCAATTAGGGATCGCCAATAAATGTTAGCCTTGCCAGCGACGCCCACATCCCGGGAACGAATAAAAAAAAAGCCTCCTCTTGACCCCCCCCTCCTGATTATGCCCCCTCCAACCCGATCGCTTTCCACCTTTCCCGATCGCCCCCCATCTCTCAAACGCCGGTGAAAACCAATTTCTAGGCCACTGAGATTAAATTGTTTTATGGCACATATAATGTTTCAAAATATCTATTAAATTACAGAATAATAGATGCATGGATAGGATTACAAGGCAGTAATCTAATTAAGAGGTTCAGATGATCTCATTAACTATAAGAGTAAAGTTCAGGCAGCTTATAAAAGTCACTGAACACCATAATTAAATCATTGCCTTGAAATTTCTCCAGATTTCTTTATTTTTAAAAGTATAAAACTAACTTCATCTGGTGGTTTGGTTTTTCTTCCAATAACAGCTACCACTACAGATGTACATTAGCAATCATTTATAATATGTCATTTATATAGCATGAAATTTACGTCAAAGGATTAGTAATTGTAAAGTCATTACTGCCAGTCTATTGAGAAATAATGACTAGATTACTGAGATGAATTCTTTAAAAAAGTGGATTAACTGGCCATTCATCTCATTGCTGTATGTGCGATGCTGTTTGGGCAGAATCGCTGCTGTGTTTGCCGACATAATTCTCCCTTAACCAACCTCACTAAAATAGATTATCTGGTCATTTTCACATTGCTGTTTGTGGGAGCTTGCTGTGCGCAAATGGGCTGCCGCATTTCCCACATTACAACAGTGACTCCACTTCAAAAAAAGTACTTCATTGGCTATAAAGCGCTTTGAGATGTCCGGTGGTCATGAAAGGTGCTATATAAATGCAAGTCTTTCTTTCTTTATAACAAGAGCCACTGCACTTCAATGATTACTCAATTTCCCAGAATTTAACTTGGGGTGTGAATTGGGTGAGCAGGGGCCGAGGCCAGCAGCAGACCCCCACCCCGAACTGGGCTAGCATGAGGCCCGGGGAACTGATAACTCCTGGGCCTTATCTGGTCAGTTGCCTGACCGAAACTGGTGAGAAGCGGTAGCTGGCTGACAGGTGTGTGCAAAATGTCAGGTGGCAGGAGCCCACCGGCAAAGACTGAAAGAACGGTGCCGAGCAATCAGGAACTGAAGGTTTCAGAAAGTGTCTCGTGATCAGCTAGTGACGAGTGGGAGTTCGGGGTAGGGGGCGTAAACTTTCCTTGTGGAAATTTTCCCCACAAGGAAAATAAAAAAAGCTCAATAAATTGACCTCTTTGGGGCTTTTCTGGCCCCAATTCTTCATCTTTCCGCTAGCTTCACCTAGCGGGAAAGCCACAAAGGCTTCCCTGCTCAGGCCACTGGCTAAAATAGCAGTCAGCCCCCAGTGACGTCATTGGAGGCCGGGGGATCCTATCCGTCTGCTCAGAAGAGCAGGTTAAAATTGAAGACAGCAGGAAGGGAGTCGTGCGTCGGCGGGCAAGTCTCCCGCCCAGTTTCCATCAAGTGGGCAGGGTTAAAATTGCCCCCCATTGTATAAGACATTTCAACTTGATAAGGTGCTTTATAAAAAATATCATTCTGTTGGTGCTACTAGCAATTTATTTTCCTTGTCATTTTCAATTTCTATAATTAACAAGTGTTGTGCATTAGACTTTTGAAGGAGTATGGCGGAGCGCCAAGCTACAAAAGAAATAAGAGAAAACATTTTCAAAGATCTGCAATGAGAAATTAACCTTTATTTCCTGAGGGTATTTTCATTCACATCAGAATCCCACTTTTCTTTTAGTTTTCACTTCAGTCTCTGCAAGTCCATTGTCCTTGTGTCACACCAGACAAGGAGATAAGGGATCATTGCAGGTGATGTCTCCATAAGATAATGGTACACATTCTTTATCAATGCGAAAGGAAATTGTGGTGAGAATGATGACTGTTTTGGCAGTCTGTGGCTTGCTTTCCACACTATGTCCTTCAGTGACACATCCCGTGAATGCAGAGATGTCTGAAAAGCAGGAGTGGAGGAACGCATTATTGCCAACATGGTGGCCATCAAAACATGTGTAAAGATAATTCCCACTAGAAATACTTATAGTTTTTCTTTTTAAGAATATTTTCTTTTAAGAATGTTTTCGTAAATAAAAAAATGACTGTCAATGAATAATTGCTTAGTTTGCTTCCATTTGACTTCCCGAGCTCTACTTTACACCCCTCTTGTACTACTTTCAAAATAAAAAAAAATATTTCACCACTTAATGTGCAAATGTTTTTCTTCATTTAACAAAATAGTTTTAAACATAACTTCCATTTAGTATATTGTTCAACATCATGTAAATTCTGCTGAACCAGTATTCATTTTTAGTTTTTTTAATGTTTGATCTCAAGCAAGAGATTGCTGCTGCCCTATCAAATGTATGCATTCTTGTAGGAGAAAAGTGAGAAGTCACACAACACCAGGTTATAGTCCAACAGTTTTATTTGAAATCACAAGCTTTCGGAGCTGCTGCTCCTTCGTCAGGTGAAGTCACTTCACCTGACGAAGGCGCAGCAGCTCCGAAAGCTTGTGATTTCAAATAAAACTGTTGGACTATAACCTGGTGTTGTGCGACTTCTCACTTTTGTCCACCCCAGTCCAACACCGGCATCTTCGCTTCTTGTAGGAGATGTGAGCATACAGTGGCAGGCTACATGTGTAGAACCCCTTGACATCCCAGAATTTAACCCAGCAGGAGGAGAAGGGCATGGAGTAACCCTTTCCAAGTTGTTTCCAAGGGAATTTGGAGGTCCCATGCCAACAATCGCTTCATGATAACCCAGTGCATCTATGAAAGACTGCAATAATGCAAATAGACCACAGCAGGAACAAAGGGCTGGATTTTCAATGACCCGTGGAGTCGGGTTTGGAGGCGTGTGGGGGGTTAAAATAGCGAAAAGTGGCGGGCGGACCTGATCCCGACTCCATTCCGCCTCCACACAATTTTGACAAAATCGGTCTTGGTGTTCCCGACTCCGTCCTGCCTCCAAGAGGTAGGAGAGGCCATTAAAGCCCTTAACAAGCCCTAAATTGGCTCTGTAATGCCATTTTGAAACGTTTTAGCTAGTTTAACCCTTTTCCAACGTGAAGCACGCCTGATGTGAAACACGCCAGTGAAACCTGGCGGGAGCACAAGTGGATAGCTGACTATCAGCTGCAGGTCCACTATTACAATGGAGATGTGATGAAGGTAGTAGTAGTATTAGGTCTGAAAGTCGCCTCTGATGCTTCTGCATTGAATGTCTTCAGAGACTGCCTGGCCTGGATGCAAAAAAAATTCTCTCTCTCTCTCTCTCTCTCTGATGCTGCTCATTTTGCACTCAGGTCCTCTCACAGCAAAGGTCAGGCAGTCTCTGACCTGCAATGCAGCAGCAATGATGACATCATCAGAGGCGACTTTCAGACTGAAACCACTAATTGGTTCATGGGTTCCCACATGCTGGAACTCAATTGCCCAATTAGGTGAAAATTGCATCAATCTCCCACATCCAATTCCAGTCGGGTGGATAACACGAAATGTGGATGACACGACCCCAACCCGCCCCAGTATCAAAATCCAGCCCAAAATGTTTGACTGAAACTGATCTGTTGAGGATATCATAGCAGAACTTTGATAATCAATGTTTTACTTTTATATTGTCAGAACCAGTAAGTAAGGAGGGCACACTGGAATCAGCTGAAAATGAGATACCAGGCCTGTCTACATCTGGCATTGGGTGCAGAAAATCAAACAGCTCTTCACTTTCACTCACCGGCCCAGACAGAGTCACTGGGGATCATCAATATAGGGTAGATGAGGAACCGTCATTGGCCGAGTCATCGTGCACAAGGAAGCCAGAGGATTGGAAGTGGAGCATGATATTGCTGAACAGCGGCTTCAGAAATGTCATTCAGAACAGAGCAAAAGACAATGATCCCGATGATCCTACCATGAAGTGAAGCAATCTCGCATAGCATCATATACATGTGAAAGCGCTGCACGGCCTCTCAGCAGATGTACAACAGTGGGTAGCATGGGCGTGGATTCAAATACCACTCTCTGCCACAAAATCTAAGAAGGATTTTGTTCCATGATGTGCTTACTAGAGAGAGTGGCATCTCTAGAGACAACAAGAAGGTCTTTAGGCCAGTCAATGTATTCCAAGTTAAAGCATTGACAGCTGGTTTTCAGGTCTAAAATTGGGCGCGGTGTAAAACAGGCTGCCGATTCATCTTGGGGAAAAGTTCCAACGGTATCAGTCACCCTCTGGTACCCCACCAAGTGATCATTCTTTATCTTTAGGCCATGTGTGTAGGCAGGCATTTTGACGGCAGGAAGCAGAGGTAACTAAACAATCAGGAGAGGAAAACCTGGCTGATATTTCACCCCCCCTAGGCCAGGTCCCTGGCACTTTAGTGCCAGAGTATGTATCCTTTTCCATGCCAGCTAATCTTGCCAGGAATGCTTTGTTTAGCAACACCAAGGGGCAGAGTTTGCATACAGTATTGGTGATCTGATTGTTGTCAGGTGAGGTTCTGTGTCTGATAGGCGAGAAGGACAACACTTATGCACCCAAATGGTGTAGAGGCTGATCAAAACTTCAAATATAGCTTCATCAATACCTGAATTGTAAATCTTCCAAAGCCGAATCTTAAAGAAAACTAGATTCTCACTCCTACTGCTAACAGGCATTTTGTTGAGCAGCAGGTAATTTTATTTCTGAACCGGTCCTGAAATTTTCAGAAATCAGTTTCAAGTATTAGGTTGGGCTGAAGACAATAAGGAAACTTTCAACTGCTATTTAAAAACATTTTTTTCAACTTACCATTTACTTTGCAGCTGAATTTTTATTAATAGCAATGCGTTGCTATAAAGAGTCATTTAAAAGCCCCATTTCCTTGCCCTGTGTTAGTAAATGAAATGAAAGTGGTGGTGTTGTTGTTAGGAAGTGTCTCTCATCAGCTGATGGGGGAGAGATAGGCTGCACGAAAATGGGCTTGATTAAAATGTTCGGGCTCTCATTCTCCCTTCCTGCCACTACCTTCCCACAGACATCACTCGCAACGAGCTCACGGCAACAAATCAACTGTTAATCATTTTCCGATTCATTTTAAACCTGAAACATGATATTCCTTTGTGCTTTAACAATGAATGTGTTCAAATAGAACATTCAGGATTTGCCATTTCAAGATTGAAATATTATAAGTTTAAAGAAAAATCTATAGACAATTAAGTGGCACCATAATTCTGTCTATTTTAATGTTTATCAGGATTTATTTATAATGTATAGGATTTCTGACAAAAAAAACCTATGGATGTACATTGAGCTAAGTACATACAATGGATTGTTCCATAATAATTCACCCAGAAGGCTCTAACGAAACAAGTCTCAAACACTATACTAAATATATGTTGCTGATGGTAGACGTATACCTCTCGACACCAATTATCAAAGCTTGCATGAATCAATTATTAGAACTATTTCATGGGAGCAGTCTATTTCTTTCATAATTTTTTTAAAAAATACCTGAATCTGCATTTTTGGGACATTCCTTTAGATACGTTACATTCAATTTTGCAGTTAATTGTAGGAAAATACAATGCACTCAATGTAACAACTATTTAAAGAAAGTAATCTAGGACAGATATTTCCATTCTTTAAAAAAAGTTATAGAAGGGCTGGTCATAACTTTTTTTAGAGAATTATTTTTTCAACATTCTCTTTGCGGGTGGTTTACTCTGCAATTGGGTTTTGGGAAATAAATACTTTGAAACAAATGGGGAAACAAATTGTAAGCAGCGCAAGACTTCAAAATGACTAGTATACCCAACGTGACAAAGACAGTTAGTATTTATAGGTTAGTCCTTTTGCTCGTATATTGCAAATTCTATATTAACATTTCAGTTTGGAAAGGTAAATCGGTCATTTTCATAGGATAACAGTCTTTGCGGTACAACTTTTTAGACATAAAAAGCACATGCAGTGAAGTGCAGATACATATTTGTATCTGAATAAAATATAGTTTTAACATTACTCAAATGAGAAAGGGCAAGCTTCAGACACAAGCAGAACATATTGTTGAACAATAGAATTTTTAAACAGGAACATGCCAGTGAAAGGGTTAAAAAGCAAGAGGAAAAAAAGATCAGTCACTGACTTGTTGTCGTGACTTCTTTGCAGGAGATGCCTGTGGGAAAGTGGTTGAAGGAAGTGTGTAGGGAGTGCTAGCAAATTAATTAAGTCACAGTATGATTGAAACCTCTTTCTACTCTACAGTATGCTTTACATCATGTCATTACCATGTAATAAGATGCTGGTGATGGTATACATATTTATAATTTAAGGAAGGGTGTAACGTAGAAACACAACCTATGCAATATTTAAATGCAATATACCCTCAGATTCCCATTTTTT